>PVJX010000813.1:0-206296 GCA_004027295.1 Dolichotis patagonum
GAACAATAACCAAGGACAGGCAATGGAATAAATTATGGTTTGAAAATCTTAAATTATATTGAGGAAGCCTAAGGCTTATAGCTGACACAGAGAAATGATGTTGTCTTCACAATGGCGTGACCATAGACAAAGGCTGATATCTAAAGGCAGCTGACTCTTTCCTGTTCTCTTTTTGGCTCTGGCACAACTCTAGCTAAACAGGTTAATGTTTGTGATGGGCCACTGGTTAGCAATAACAACACCATGAACATTTATCAAGAGCAGATATTTGTGCATTACCTCATTTAACTTTTATAATGGCCCTATGTGGTGGATGCTATTATTATTATGCTCATTTCACAGTCTGGAAGAGAGTAAGTAATTTTGCCAAGGTCACATGCTTCTAATAGGGCAAGGTCAGGGGATAAATCCACATGTCTGATTCTAAGGTTCCAGTATTTAAGCACTCTACTGTTTGCTTACTAGAGTGTAATAGCATTGATCCTACAAAAACATCTCCCTGTTTAGAGACCAGGCATCACAGTGAGAGCACTGATAAAGGATTTTTGATGGCTGCAGTGGGAGTAATGGAGGGACAAGAGGAGAATGTTTGTAGGAAATGAGTCTATTCAGGAGAATAAAAGATGTCCAGAAGCAACATATCCTTTCCAAACCGATAGATTTCCATGCACTGTGAAGAAGAAGCTTTCTAGAACAGAGCTTCTCAAATGTGCGTGAGCATCATCTGGAGAGTTTACTAAAACTCAAGTTCTTGCTCCTCCACTCCTTCAAAGTGATTCTGATTTTTTACCCCTCAGTTGGGGCTGACAGTTTGCATTTCTTAATATGCTGCTAGATGCTGCCATTCCTGAGCCTGTCTTTGAGTAGCAATGCCCTACACCAAGGTCAGCAAACATTTTCTGTAAAGAGCTAAATACTAAATATTCTAGGCCACTGGCAACTCTTCCATTGTAATACAAAAGCAGCTCTAGACACAATATAAATGAATGTGTGTTGATAAAACTTTACTTACAGTAACAGGGAGCTGAGCCCTTCGGCATCAGTTCATGTAGCTGCCAGCAGGAGAACTACTGGCTGGTTAAATGTGGGAAAGAATGTTTTAGTGTTTTGTTGTGGCAGGAATCTGTTTCTAACAGATCATTGCCTTGATCAGTATTATGTTGCTTTGAGAACACCTTTGTCTCCTTTCTGCCAAGATATCCCTGATGTCTGACTTGCATCTGTGATCACAGTCAGAAGATAAAAGGGATGGGTTCTTTCTCTGTGCCCATCCACATGGTGAATGAAACATGTGAGCAGCTCTCCTCTGAAGTTGGAAGATGTCTGCACACATCTACATTAAGAGAATCTAACAGTGCCACAGGGCATTTGCACCTGCCTGAGCTCAGTCACTTCTACTCTACTTATGCCAATGAGACCTGTTCTGGAGTGATGGGTCCAGACAGATATGCAGTTTTGAGAAAGCCTGGGGCCTATCAACCAACACATCTAGTCTGGTTGAGGAGCATAGGCTTGAGTCCAACTCAGGGCCAAACTTAATTTCCCAGGATGTCAGAAGAACTTTAGCTATAGGAAGTGAGACTCTACCAAATTTAACAATTAGTTTTAGATCACAGAGTCTTAGTAAAACTCCATTGGTTATGGAGCACAATGAATAAGAGGTAAGACTCATTTTATGAGGTAGCTAATAAACATTCTCTCTCCAATGAAGTTCTTGGGTCAGTTTCATTCCACTGATACCAATCTCTCTCTCTCTCTCTCTCTCTCTCTCTCTCTCTCTCTCTCTCCACCCACCATGTACACACACGCATGTGCACACACACCTACATACAGATTTTTACTGAAGACTTTGTTGCATATGCTTTCAGAATCTTCAGAGAAACTGAATCCAAGATCATGGGTTCAAGGAGTGCAGTGGTGGTTACATGGCAGCCCTGTGCTGATGGACTGCCACCCATGACCATCCTGGGCCACACATCTTGGTCCAGCTGCTGCCTCTGGGTATGAGATGCTGTCACCAGGATCCCTGCCTTTATTGTCTCAAGAAGCTGAGCATTCCTGCTGCCGCTCTTTTCAAGGTGGACTATTCTGTGTCAACCAGCTTCTGTTTCAGTGTTCTGGATGCGCTATTGGAGGCTGGGTCACTTTCCTCTGCCGACACACAAGACTGCTGGAGATAAGAGTGCTAAGTTTCTGCTTCAATGTAGAGAAATCTACAAACTAATGAAGGACATGCAAAGAAGTAGAGGAGTCAGAAGGAACTTTTAAATGCTCGCTGTATCACCAATGGCAGCCTTCTAGAATTAAGTTCAGTGCGTCTAGGGCCTGGATCCAGTACTTCTTCTATAGTTGCTCCATTTTCGAATTAACTTCCACACCCATCTTCTATGTTAGTCTTTGATATATTGAATCATCAGCCACTCCCCACAACTGGCCCCTCAGGAAAAGCTTAATTCCTCATAAAAACAAACCCTAATTATCAGCTGTGCAAAATGTGTTTTCCTCTTTCTTAGAGAGAAAAGGTTCTTTAGTTTTTGAAAAACACATGACTGGAAGCAAATCTTAAAAACTTGAGAGCGCATAGGAGCAGAAAAACTCCTATGAGAACATTGACGTTAACTTCAGTTTGCTTAAGAATCAAATTTGCAAACAAATTGGTTTGAATTGTAGCAAGACCAGCCTTCTGGTTGTTAGGCTTGTGGTGACATGGAGTTCCTTTCTGGGAGGTCTGTAGGGAATTAGCTGGATCCACCAAGTTGGCTGGTGTAATTATGCCATCGTTGGGTGTAGAGATGGAGAATTAGATCAGACAGCTTTCACATGTCTCTGCTAGTCTTGCTTGAATGCTATTAGTGCATGATCCTTGTGTGTAGGGGAAGAAATGTGATGCTAAACACTGCAGTCAGTAGAGGCACTCAAGTTATTTTTTCTGATGGGGGAGGCAGATTCAACTGGAACCAGGAACAAGGGATGCATTCTCAGTTTGGGTTCACTGCTGCCTTTTCTGCCCCATCCAGCCCAAATAAGTTTTGCAGTTGCTAGAGACATGCCAATTGTCAAAGAGAAGTTGAGGAGCACTCTAATATTTTCTCTGACTCTTACTTAAACATTGGCAACTTTTCTGAGACTATGAATACGATTGGGGCCCAGCCATCTCTCTCTTTGTAGTCTATGAAAATTAACTCAGTCCACAGGGGCTGCAATCACAGCCAAAAAACCCCAAGTGTGGGCTCTTCCTCCACACTGACAAAAATAACAGTTAATTAGGCTGCAACACCCAGAGGAAAGTGAACCTCCACTACCAATCACAGGATGGCATGCAAAGCATCGCCATGACAACCAACATTTACATCTCTTCAGTTTGAATATATCAAAGGCAAAGGATAATTTCACAGCAAGAATACAGGATGGCGAGTTTCTTCCCCTTTTTCATTCTTTTCTCCAGTCTTTTGCCACTACTGCCAGTACAGAAACTCTTCCTGTGGCAACATGTTTAAAGAAAGAGAAGTTTTATGAAAGTATAAAACACCTGCTTGGTACTCCCCAGGACGGTGTGCACCTTGGAAGACTTGGGGAGAACAGTACAGCATCCTCGTTAGAGTCAGGAGACAGGTGGAGCAGGAGCTATGAGTCATCACCCTCAATACCCTCTGAACTTTCTCTTCATGAATATCCTTCCTTCTTTCCTGTCTTGCTAAGTGTTCACTATTCCAGGTACTTAACACTCACCATCTTGTTTATTCATCTTGGCTAAAACTGTAAGATAAATATGATTCTTACATTATGGCTGAGAACAGCAAGGCTAAGAGACATAGATTACCTTTATCACAAGGTCCACAGAAGAGCTCAGATTGAACCTTGTCAGATGTTACCATGCAGGACTCTGTTACACTTTCTCTGTATGATTAATCCTTACTCTGTACAAATGGAAGTAGGCATATTTATTATTGTCAACATGGCTATCACCATCATGTGTTAGTCAGCGGTTGGTGTATAACAATTGCCCATGACATTTCAGTGGCAAACATTTGTAACAGTCTCTTTTGTTGCAGAAGTTGGCTCTGGTCCTCATGTGTTTTTCCCAGACTGATGGAGAAGCAGCTGCTCAGAGGAGGCCACCCACATGGTAATGACAGAGGTCCTGTACCTATTGGCCAAAACAAGACATATGGTTGAGACCAAGGAAAATGACCAGGAAATTATACTCTGCATTTTGTAGTAAGAATTACAAAGTTTTAAAATAAGGATGTGGAGCCAGGCATGGTGGCACACCCCTGTAATCCCAGAACTCGGGAGACTGAGGCAGGAAGATGATGAGAGTTGAAGACCAGCCTGGGTTACAAGGTGAGTTCAAGGCCAGCCTGAACTGCATAGTGAGACCCTGTCTCAAAAAGACAAAAACAAAAACAAAAAAACAAAACAAAACAAATAAAGCTGTGGAGACAAAGAGGAATGAAGTATTGGGACCCAATAGGATTATTGTCACCAATGTCATTATCATCATCATCATCAATTTCATCATCTCTATAAATCAAGTCTTCCTTATGTCAATTTGAGAGTATACTTTCCTGATTGTAGACTTTGGCCTCAACCCTTTGTCTTACTTCAACTAATAAGGTACAGGGTCTCTGCTGTTACCATTAGGGCAGCTTTCCCTGGGCAGCTTCTTCTCCATCAGTCTGGGACAGAGACTATGATGTCTTTATAGAATGTGTCAGAAGAGGAGGGCAACTAGTATTCAATTAAGGAATACTGCTACTACTACTATTACTACTACTATTATTATTACTGAGCACATATTATGCCCTAGGCGTTACATTGGGGATATTATCAGTGAATCAAAAATTATACTCAAAGGGAATCATGTGTCAGCTACTGAGGAGGAAGGGAGAATGTCTAATATTCCAAACCATTTCAAGTAGTTTACAGAGGAGAATATCTCATTATGAGTGTACATAAAAGTCCCATGGGGGAATGTGTCCAAGATGCAAATGTTCAGACCTCACCACCACCGATTTTAGCTCACAGGTCTGGGATAGGGCTCGGGAGCCTGCACTTGAGACCAGCTCCTGTGCAGACCCACTTCTTAATGTTTCTGACCCTCATTCCTTCCCTTTGATCATTTACCCATCGCTATATTGAATAATAAGAAAATGAAGTCATGGCAAATGCAGCTTCAACCTTCCCTATACTCTTTTTTGTGGCCACTCCTTCAGCATAGGGCCTTGGCTCAGATTCCTAGTAAGCTTCTTCCAGTGGCCTAGCCCCCATCTCTGGCTATCTCAGTGACACCAGCCACTTGGAGCCACAGGTGATGAGGAAAGATGTGGACTGCCTATTCGTGTCCCCCTAGACAGGTTTAGAGAGTTTGAGGCTCCAGTTTCATTTGGAGGGTTGAGATCCACATTTGCTGAACCCTAAATTATTACGCTAGTGAACATTAGGATCATCATGACTGGCATGGAAAGAAAGTGCTATGAATCCTAGCTTTCAATTGGCAGGGAGGAGACTTCTGGGATGATGGAAAGATTTGGAATTATTGTATGGGTTGTTATGGAACCACACTCATTTGCCATTTGCCCACGTCGTTCAGTTCAGAATAGTGGATTCCAATGTCTATTCATTTTAGCTAAAAAATAATGAAGCAGTCAGCTGGGGGTGTAGCCTTGTGGTACTGCGCTTGCCTAGGCCCGGAGTTCTATCCCAGGTAGAGAGGGGACAGTACGTGGAGGTTTTGATGAAATAACAGTGACAGATCTCCATAAATCTGTGTATTAGGTATGTGAAACTCATTACATTTTACTGTTTATCCTGTGTATGTTTGAACTTTTTGATAAAATCCTTTTCATAAAATCCTTTCATAAACTACTTTTAAAAGAACTTCATATATTGATTTATTATGATTAACACATTGTGGTAATTGTTGTTCAATATACTGTCTTTATAATTGCTGTATTTTTTCTTTAGGCATTGAGAAACCTGTTTTTTTTTTTTAAATGAGATGAGGTTTATAGGATTCACCAGATAGCTAAAGCTTTCTTCGACAATAATTGTGTTAAGATCCTGCCCTTCTACTCATACTTCCCTGGCATGAGGCTCGAGCTTACACCCCAATTATAGACTTGTATGTATGAAGAAAGCTTTACACTTTCCAAAGTCCCTTTTCCTGTCTTCGAATTTCATCTGTGGAGCCCTGCAGATGACATACTCAGGACTAAAGATTGGGTTTCTAATATGTAGCTGCTCCTTTGTTAACGAGACATTCATCAGAAATTGTGATTATTTCCATATGTGAGTCTACTGAATAATCTGAATGTAATAAGTGAAGGGTGATCAATTTTGTTGTGAGAAATGCAGGAAAATACACTCATTTTTTAAAAAAATAAAAAACCTATTTTTCTCTTTTTAATGCACCCTCTGAGTGTCTACCTTTGTAAACTTCACCATGTTGAAAACACTCATTTAGAAATAAATCAGGGCTAAGAAAAATGTTGAATTATGAAATATTGAAAATGCAGACGTATTTCTTTTGGGCCCTGCCAAGAATACTAAGCTCACAAAATGTTGCTCATTAGAGACCTTTAGAGGTTCTGAGCAGATCTAGATGAAAAGCATCAAAGCTAGCATATCAATTTTGTTGACAACAAGCAACTATAAAATGTTCTCTAAAAGTTCGTTTAAATGTTTCCTCGCAATTTGTTTGTACATGCTTGAAACTCAAGGAAGACGTTCATTTGCTTTTTTTTATAGTCTGTTTAACATTGTATCTCTAGCATTTAGCACAATGCCTGGCAGAGGTACTATGTAGTCTCAAGAAATATTAACATAAAAAATGAAAGAGAAACATGAAAGGAAAGAAGGAAAGAAGGAAGAGAAGGAGAGAGGGAGGGGGAGGGAGGAAGAAAGGAGAAAAGGAAGAAAAAACGAGAAAGAATGAAAATTTGGTAAGAGCAAATCCCAGTTCTGGGATAACTAGAATGGCTAAAAAGATGGACTCTATGAGATTTTCCCTATTTGTAGGCAGCTCTCAGAGAGAGAGGTGGAGCAGATCTGGAAAAAGCAGGAAAACATCAGATGAAAATACTATCCTTGAAGCAGGGAGGCACTGGTGCTGTACAATTATTTGTTTTTTTCTAATCCAATGTGAAAAGTGCTAATGGGATTAGCCTTTTGTAAGGAATGCTAATACAATATGAAAACAAATGCTAATATACAATGTGAAATTGCTAACAAAGGAGAAAATTGCTAATAAAATTCAATGGACCTCAATGACAAATGCTTCCCACATCTCCCTGGTTCAGCCAGGGCTGTCTCACAGCAGAGGAATGAGAATAAAGATGGAGGAATCCCAGCACATGGGTTGCTTGATGACAGGTGAATCTCAGGCCCATTTTCTGAGGTGACCTCCGTGTGGGGTGGGGGTGTGAGAGAAGGCCCCTGAGACACTCACACACAGGTGCATGGGCTCCAAGCAGCTGCAGGCTCCAGCAATACGATTTCCATGAGCAAGCTGCGAAGGAACCCTTTCATTTTGTAACACACTTTTGAACTTCTCTGAAATTCTTTACTTTTTTTCTCTGGTTGGCTTTACTACAATGCTGACACCTAAATGGAGGCATATAGAGAGAAGTGGTCACAGAAATGGCAGCTGGAAGTAGATCCCTAGTCTGTGTCATCCGTTCTCTCTCTACCTCCCCTCTCCTGTCTTCTCTCCCCTCATCTCTTCCCTTTTCTCCTTTCCTACTCACTTCCTGCAACTCAGTCTCTGCCCTTTCACTTTTCTCTCCTCTCACCTTACCCTCTCCACAACCCTGACTCATCTCTTCCTCTGCTTCTTTCTCTGCTCCCTTTCCTGCTCCTGCATTGCCTCTTCTCTTCCACAACCTTCCCCATCATCTTTTCCCCCAAACCTTTGGTCTTCATTATTCTTGCCCAAGTGTCATTTTTCTCTAGCAAAAGTTAAGGACTGTAGTGAATATAGATTTCAGTTTGGAATGGAAATTAGGGGAAACATTTGGCTAAGCTATGTACAAATTCTACAAAGAAAGATACTTAACTTCTCTGAGCCTCAGTTTCCCCATCCATAAAATGGGGAAAAACACTACACTGGGAACTATAATTGCAACTGTACAAAAGTAGGCATGTGTGGGGAAGATTACCAGGAAAGACTATTAAGTAATTTATTAGAGTGATATTTTTCTTCTTTGAAAGTTTCTTAATAATGTTTCCTGGTACCATATTTTTATGATTCATGACCTTGCCAGGTTGAATGTCCTCTTGTTATAACTAATATCTTGTACCTCTTCTCTTCTTTAATGAAATAAAATTTATAAATTATATAAGTCATTCACATACACTTTGACCTAACAGTATTATAAAGGAGAATGAAAAGTGAGTAATTTATATAAAATAATGTGTGTTTCCATATGTACACACTTGTCTGTGAATGTAGAAGACAAGATGAAGTAGGCAGAAGCTTGCAGTTTATCTAGAATCACCCTGAATGGGATGCAGCTGATTTATATAGTTGTTTTATTGCTGTCTGTAGCACTATGTGTGGCATTGCCAACATGGATGGGCATTTCTGAACTGAACAACTACTGGCTGAGTTCAGCATAAAAGAAAGCAAGCAAAAAATGGACATTATAATACAGTTAATTAGGAGGGATACATCCTACTGTTCTACAGAACAGTAGGGTAGCTATAGTTAAAGGCAAGTAATTATATATTTTATAAGGAACTAGGAGAGAGGGGTTCTCCAAATACCTGGAACTGATAACTGTTTAAGAGGATAGAAACATTAACTGCTCTGATTTGATCATTATATATTATATACATATATTGGATTATTACATCATATCTCATAAATATATACAGTTACCATATATTGTATTAGTCAGTTTTCTGTTGCTGTGACAAAATATCTGAGGAAAACAACTTACAGGAGGAAAGACTGATTTTGGCTCATGGTTTCAAAGAGTTCAGTCCATAGTCAACTGACTCTTGTTTCTGGGGCTGTGGTGCAGAGCATGATGGTGGAGGGAAACTGTCATAAAGCAAATGTGCTGACTTCATGTAACTGGAAAAAGGGGTGAGGGAGACAGAGAAAGAGAGAGCTCAGGTCCCAGAATATCCTTTAAGAGCACGTCCCCTGTGCCATCTTCTTCCAGCTAGGCCCTACCTCCCAAAGGTCCCACTAACTGGGGGCCAAAACTTCCAGATGCAAACTAACATCAAGAGAAACCAAAATGAGATTTACTATTTAGTTTCAGACATTGACCTTTCAATGTAGATTAAGGCTATGAAACCTGGCTGTAATCCCAGCAGTCTGAGGTAGGGACACTGAAAGTTCAGGCCGAGCTTAGGCAATTTAGCATCTCTCTGTCTAAAACACTGAAATAAAACAAATAGGGATGGTGTTGTGGTTCAGTGTGAAGACTTCAGGTTCTGTCCCAATTACAAAAAGAATTAGGCAGTCAGTAACACTTCTGGGCTGGCATGTTTTCCTTTCTCATTGAGGCTGAATGAAAGAAAAGTAGTGGTGCGGATCCCACATCTAGAAAATTGAAAGTGAGCCAAATTTTTCCTCATCTAACCTGACAGGTTTGACACATCTCTCCCGTCACATGGTGCCCATCCTGTGAATCACTGAACAGAATCTTTGCATGGCTTCATGCTATGGTTAATACGGTTTGTCTCAGACTAAACATTCAACTTTTTCTTTTCCTGAGACCACGATGGACACTCTCCCTTTCCTCCCTGAGTACAGCCTTCCTTGTAGTTCTGCTAATAAAATAATTCCTTGCCAGATGGTAGGGGAAAGCATACATAGCTCCTGGGAGAAATAGTGGTGCTGTCACCATAGGCTGGGTACATGGGGCTCGTTTGGGCTAAAGCCAGCTGCTCTTAAGGAGAGCCTCAGTTGGGTTTGCAACAGGTGGTCCCATCTGGGCAAGCCAGACGTTCCAGGACATTGGGCTTTATTCTGTACCACGTGCCTGTGGACCACTTTCTCACAGCCATGTTCTGTCTGATTCAGAGCCTGGAGAATATTAATATGGCTTGAGATTTCAACAGGAATACAGTTGGCTCACATTCTTGGAACAAAGCTCTCTCTCTAGTCACTTGACTCTAAACCCTCTAAAAGGAAGTTAGATTCATCAGTTCATACCCTTTTCTTGAGCCATCTTATCTTCTGAAGTTCTAGTTCATCATTTAAGACTTTGGCCTAAATTTTCTTCTTTACAGTCAGAAAGGAAGGTAAAATTCTACAAATTTATCTTCCCCTTCCTTCCTTGAATAATACGTGGTCCTGCAATAGTTCTCTATGATATATTCTATCTCTTTAAGTATTTATTAAAGCAATCCATCATTTCAAAGTAAAAATTCTGAATTTGAGGGAAATGGGACTGGCTTTTAGTTTGCATGAAATTCTACTGTTTCCTTTAGGATTTAATGGTAAAGTATGACTTCATGCATATCCTTGAATCAAGCTTCACCACTTGTGCAAAAAACACACACTGAGCCATCTGTGATATTTTCTTTTACCTGGAAACTAGAGACAACAATAGTATCTTGCCTTTTTGGTTTGATGTCAGAAATAAATGAGACTCAGGTATACAGTACTCTTAGCAAATCCTCAATAAACCATTTCTACTAGCTTCATATTCATTTTGAACCAGAAATCTTATCTTCACTCAACTCTTGGACTCTAAGCATCCCAGAAAAGCTTGCTCAAGTCAAAAATTAGAACTTTTCCTTCCATGATTTGTGCATCTAACTCATTGGTAAATTCAATAAGTGCCACCTCAAATTGATGAAAAATTAGTCCATTCTCATTTCTTCATCTCTACCGCCACCACCCACTTTCAGCTCTCACTTCCCATGACCTTGACTGTGGCAATGACATCCTAATTGATCTTTTTTTAAACTCAGGAATCTTTAATGTTCATTCCCTTTATACCAGCCAGAGTCATTTTAAAAATTTGATTCATGTCACCCTCTTGCTTAAAATTTCTAATGTTCCCTCATGCCTCAGAATTTAAGCTTTGTACCCATGTTACATAGTTCCACTTAGCCAGACTCCTTGTGTCTTAGCATAAACCCCATCTCCTGTTTACCATGTCCATTCTACACTGTTCCTCCAATAAGCCAAACTCATATTTCCCTTCATACTTTGTACCTGTGCTCTTTGAACTTCAAAGACCCTTCTTGTAGACCTTACTCCACGAAGATATTGTCTCTGGCTCATTGTTACATCCTTATCTTTTTGCAAACCCTTCAGCATGCACCCTATAAACATGTGTGGGATAAAACACGTTGACTCCTAGGCACTTTGAGTTATATGGCTTATGTTACACAGGTTACACATCTTTTGTCTGTCAGAATGGAATCAGACAACCTTCTTTTCTGAGCTGATCAGAAAGCTATGTTTTTTTTTCCAGATTGGAAGATCTTAATGAAAGCTGGTTTGGAATACCTAAAGTTTCCTAGGAGTTACTTAGTTCACCTTAGTGGCCCCCTTGTTTGAGTTAGGTTTTGTAAGCGCAGACTGGGAAATAATACCAAGAGTAAGAAGTACTTAGTCAATTTGCTTAAAGGTTGTCATACTTGTATAGCATTTGGGACATAAAATAAATGCTCTCCCTGCTTAGTGATTGGAACTGCCAGAAAAGCAACATTTAAAATAACACAACAGGCTCATTGAATTAATTAGTCTGGGTAGTGATTGTGTAAAATCTGGTTATTGTGGAGTGGGGATTGGGTTGCATGTTAATGAATATTTAAGTCCTTTGAAAGTGGCATTGAACTAAAAATCCTCCAAACCATTTGGCTTTTCCACAACCCATCCCCCACAAGACAGGATTTCTTGGGGTCCCAAGGAGAAATCCCCTTATCACATTCAGCACAGATTGGAGGCAGGGCTTGCACTTGCACTATTTGCATTTCTATAAAGGAAGGCCCTGTTATTATATAACGCATGTGGGTTCTGAGGGCTTCTAATGGGCCTCTCTTTGTACAGTTTCTTAGCAACCAATTGAAGTTTGTAAGCAGAAACAAAGAGAGTCAAGTCCATCACTCCTTGAGCACATTCCTCTGAGCCTAGTCTGCCTGGAAGAGAGCTAGCCTGGGTGATTCATTCCTTTTCAATCTCGGTTCAATCATTATTTCACCTGGGAAGGAATGGGAATTGGGAAGTGGGGAGATGGGTTAAGGACCAGCTCTGTTATGTCTTCAGAACTTCAACTGGAACCAGATTAAAGCCTTCCAAAGAATTGACCTGCATTCATTTATTTTAACAAAAGAGGTAATACTGTTTGACAAGCAAGAATTTCCTTTAGGGTTCATAGGAATCCTGCCTCTGCTACATACTAGTTCTGTGTTCTTGAACAAATTAGATTTCTGGTCTTCAGTTTCTTCGTTTTATCACACAAGAACAAATGTAAGACCTTCCTCATTGATTTGCTGAGAGTATAAGGGTATATCATTAATTTAACATATGTTTATCCAAGGATTAAGGTTCCTTGTGGGTTAGGCATTGTCCCCAGTGCTGAAGGCACCAAAGTAAATAGAACAGATGAAAATTCTTGTCAATAAATATAATAGTCTTATGGAGAAAGACAGAGAAGCTGGTGATATTAAGAGGATCATGGAAGATCTCCTTGGAAACATGACCGCTGAGCAAGATCTAAGCCACAATCTCAAGTAAAAACTTAAGCATTGTTACATAAAACAGAAGTTGAAATGCTAAGTACATTTTTGTGCATTAACTTGGTAATGGTGTTAGTCACTCATCCATGGATTTACTCATTTCTTAATAATTCAGTGACTAATTCTCACTTATCTATTCATCCATCCATCCTTCCATTCATCCATCCCTCCATCCATTTGACATTTTCTGAAGATGGGTAAGAAAAGCCTGATCCCTAATTCAGTGTAGCAAGTGTCATAGTAAAGGCAAGAATACATAAGTTTCATAGTGGAGTTTCTTAACCTCAGCTCCCCAGTCATGTTTTCCCATATACTCATTTATGTGTGAGTGTGTGTATTTGTGTGTGCGGGAGCATGAGCACATGTGTTTGGGGGAAAAGCTGACCTGTGAACAGTATCTTTGGCTTCTACCCATTAGTTTCTTGAAACACCTCCAACCTGTGACAACCAAACATATCACTAGACATTTTTAAATGTCCTCTGCAGGGTAAAAGCTGTCTCCAGATAAGAATCCCTAGTTTATAGGAACACCTCCCTCTGAAAGGGAAATTCATCCACCACATTTCTCAAGAAGGAAATTAATCTAGAAGTTTAATTTTAGGAGCCCTACCATCATTTTCAGAGATTTTGTTCCCTAGAAATATGTTGTGTTGGAAAGCAAGAGCAACTTAAGGACTTTTTCAAGTTGGAAGTAGGATCTCCCCCAAAGGTACCTCTCTCATCACCTTGGAGAAATGTGACTTATTCAACAAACATTTTCAAGGCTTCTTGAAGTAGTAGTTACTACAGAGAACTTTTCACTAATCCAGAGTGAAAGCCCAGGCTTGGCACCTTGGGAATCCTGTTCTGATTTTATAGACAGTTACAAAATTCAATTCAAGACTCAATCCAGTGATGAGACTTTCTCTAAGGAATTCAACTGATATAAACCATATGACTTGATACCCAGGAAAAGCAGCATGCCTGGTATCATGTTGAAGCCAGAGAAGGTATCTTGATCTCAGGGCCTATTTCTAAGTCAACATTTTTCAGGGTCAGTTTCTGAATATCAGCTAGGCAACTCAGCTTGCCTGGTTCCTTCCCTCCTGCATACATCCATACTTATGCTCAGGTTGTCTATCTATCAGGTTGTCTAACCCTTTTACTATCCCAGCTAAGCTAGCACCATGTCTTTCCTGGATCAAAAACATTGTGAGACTGTTTACATCACAGCATCTCTTTTGTCTTCCAACCATTCTATGCATAGTGAGAATGAAGTCTTCTCATCAAAATTAAACCTAAAATTCAAACTCGTGGCCTGTGTTATGAGGGTGAACATGAGCTCCTCTTCTCCCCAACTTCAACATCAGCCAGTATTCCTTTGTGTTTACTCTGTTCACTCATTCACACCTCAAAATACAGTTATGACTGTGTCACCCCAGTCATGTCTTCTGGTAAGATGAGTCTTCTCTGAAGATAAGATTAATAACTTGGTCTCAGTATCTGCCACAGTCTGGTTCCTATCTACTACGGGTGTTATCCCTAACTGTTGCTCATGGCTGTGGTCGGGTAGCTTGTCCTTATGTCCTTCCTGTGTGTACCACACTACTGTTCTTCCCTTCCTCCATGCCAGATAAACTCTCTTCATATATCAAGTCTCAGATGCAGCATCCTTTCCTCCTGGAAACTTCTCTGAATAATTCCCATCCTCTTATTTTACATCCTTAAAGCATAATGTCCTCTCCTTTTCTATTTCCTAGTTTCAACTTTACATTTATTTATGTACTTATTTTATTAACATCTGTCTTCTATGCTTTATTCTATGTTCCACAAGGAAGGAGACTAAGTCTGTTTTGTTACCATTTTGAACCCAGTTCTTAGTGCCTAGCATACAGCAGGTACTCAATAAATATTAATTGTGGAACTAAATTAAGAGCCTATCAGTCATCCTTAGTTATAAAGCCCACATGATTCATTGATAAGGCAAAGGTTAACTTTTCTGTAAACACAAGAAACAGAGTAAGGATAAGGCAGACGAGGGAATCTATACTTCAGGAGACATTAGGGAAGGTCAAAACATAAGGAAACTGTATTATTTGACTTCTGTTATCCCTTGTGGTTGTACAGTGCCCTCATTCTGTATTATCTGTATCACAAGTCTCTTGAAGATAGAGAAAGAATCTTTATATGTTGAATTACTTCTATTCATTGTCTAGCTTAAGTTTTGGTGTATAGTAGCTACTCAGTGAAGCTCTACTGAATGAATGATGTATGCATTATGGATTTAATATAGATTGTACCATCTAAGGATTCTCCCTCCATTCAGGAGGGACTAGAGCAGGAAAGTAAAGGACCAGAATGGTTACTTATCAGTAGAACATGGTGCAATCTAAAAAATCAAAACTTTTGGATTGAGCTTAAATTGTTTCAACTTCTCTCTCTCTTTCTCTCTCTCTCTCTCTCTGTGTGTGTGTGTGTGTGTGTGTGTGTGTCTGTGTGTCTGTGTGTCTTCTTCCTTCTGTTGATTGAACACCAAACTTCATATTGAATTACATCTCCAGTCCTCTTAATTTTTTTGAGACAAGATCTTGTTAAGTTTCCCAGGCTGGCCTTGGACCTTTAATCATCCTGCATTAGTTTCCCCAGTATCTGGGATTACTGGCTAAATTGTTTCTTTTAAAGATAGTATTTATTGAGAACACACTTTTTTGTCACACTCTGTGGGAAATGCTTTGTATGTATTACCTTAACTTCAAAAATTAATATGTAGATGCTACTTAATTTGTTAATGAGAAAACTCAGGCTTGGGGGACATAACTAATAAGCATATGGTCAGAAAATGCTGGGAAAAGTGTTGTTCAGACTTGGGACTGAATTTACAATTCTCAGAAATACTCTTTCACTAATTTAGACTCACAAATGAGCCAACCAATACTTTGCCTTCACATTCCCACCTACCAGTGGAAGATTCCATTTTTAGGCAGATCTCAAGGCTGGATAAGAGGCACTGTTTCCTGGCAAGACATAGGAAGCATACAGCCAGGAGAGGAAGCCTGATTCACTCCCTGGGTTCTGGTCCTCACAAGTCTGAGAGGGCCCATGATTTCATGACCTCCAATCTTGGCTCTGGTACTAACTTGATAGCCTGTACCAAAGGCGACCTTGGAAAGCTACCTGTTTCCCAATTTTCACTGGAAGGGACCTTCACTTCTCAGCAGGTTAAGATGCAGGGGAAGTGTTTCATTCTGGTTTCTGGAAATTTGTTCTGCTCTGTGAACTTCTGTGTCTGCTTATCCAATTGCATGAAAATTGCATTAATGGGTGTTAATTGGAACTGACTCAGTTCATGTAAAAAGGATAGTATCTAATGCATGAGGAGCCCATAAGTGTGATGGTTGGATCCTGGAACTGCTGGAAATTGGGATTCTGCATGGAAGCCAGTGTCAGAGGAGACTTGTACCACTTCCTTCAGCTCCTCCCATGGAAACCAACGTCATTCCCACAGACCTTTGAATGAAGGAGGGATATTTTCACTTCTAGAATAAGGAGACAATTTGCTTCAGATGACTTGGTCAAGATAATATTCATTCATTCATTCATTCATTCATGTAATCCTTTTTGAAGACCAGGCTCATTTTGGGCCCCAGACAATCAGCCATGGATCAAGTAGGACAATACTGTCTTCAGAAAGCTTACATTTTAATTGCAGTAAGTAAAGAATAATCAAATAAAGATGTTATGTCATGTCAAGTAGCATCTTTGTGTGACATTCCTAAATGCTCCATTAAATATGAAAAAGGTGGACTTTTTCATTTTAATTTACTTACTGATTGATATATTAAAATATAAAAATTGTCCATGTTAAGGAATTGCATGTAATATTTGGCATATGCACACATCATGTTATACATATTCATCTCCTTAGATACTTGTCATTTTTATGGCAAACGTTTTCAAATTCTTTTCTTCTAGCTTTTGAAACATGTAGTAGGTTATTGTTATCCATAGTCACCACACAGCACAGTAGCTCACCAGAGCTTCCTGTTCCTGTCTAATCTGATCCACGTGTCCTCATTCCTCACCACTCCTGTTTTTCACCAGGCTCTGGGCACCACAGTTCTTTTCTCAACTTTTATGATGGAAATTGGAATCTTTGGGATCTCACATATGAGTGATCCTTGCCTTTCTGTGCCTCACTTATTTCTCTTTGCATAATGATCTTTAGTTTCATCAATGCCCTTGTGAATGACAGAATTTCATACTTTTTAATGACTGAGTAGTATTTCATTTGCACCATATTTTCTTTCTTCATTCACCAATTGTTGAAGCTTTAGGTTGTTTTCATTTCTTAGCCATTGTGGCTAGGCTTCAATGTACACAGGAGCACAGCTGTCTCTTTGATGTACAGATTTCATTTTCTGTGGATTTATACCAGGTAGTGGGATTGCTGAATCAGATGGTAGCTCTGTGGTTAGCATTTTTGGGAAATTTCTGGTCTGTTGTCCATAGCAGCTAATTTATATTCAAAATTGGGCTCTTAAGTAGCTTTATTGAGATATAATCAAATGCTGTAGTATTCATGCATTTATAGTGTACAATTGACTAGTTCTGATGTATTTATGGAGTTGTACAATCATCATCACAGTCAAGTGTAGGTTTTCATCATCCTCAAAAGAAATTTCATGATGTTTAGATGTCATCTTACCCCTCAGCCTCTACCCCTAGTCTAGACAACTGCTAATTGACTTTTTTCTCTATATTTGCCTATTCTGGATGTAAAAGAAGATCATCTTTTGAAAGTAAGGGAGCACAGAAAGAGCCTGAATCATCCTTCCTTCCAGTGCAGCCTCATGGGCTGAGTTTCCCTTTGAGCTTCCTCCAGGATCCTAGGTCTCCATTGCTTTACAGGCTTGGTTGTTGTAGGAACCATGGGGGTTGGTCAGTGTGCTGATACAAAACTACTCTTTCATGCTTTTATATTCTACCTATAAATCCCAGCTAGTGTCACCTGCTCAGAGCCAGTCAGCAAATCATGAGAGTAAACTTGCACATGTGGACACAGTGGAGGCGCCACCAGTTGTGCAGCTGCATCTTCAAACATTACCTACGCACATCACTGTTTCACAAGCTCCACCATAGTCCAAGTTGCAATAATTGTCCTCCTAATGCCCTAGTCTCTGGTTTCCCTGACTCTTTTCTCCTTTGTAGCCTGCTCTTTCCAAGATTCCAGAATACGTATTATAAAAACATGGATATGACCCTTTGTGTTGATGAAAGTCCCACATGATCCTCAAGACGGTCAAGGCTCCACCTCGTAGCCCCCAAGGCTCTGTTTCACTGAGGGCCTGCTAACCCTCTCAGCATCACCTGTTACAGCTTTCACCTGTTACTCCCCTTTAGTGTCTGAATCTCCTGCAGTTCCTACAAATCATCCAACGTTCCCAGGCAGGCACTTGCTCTACCTTACTCCCATTTGTCCTTCAGATCTTACCTACTTTCTTTGTGATGATTACCCTCTGCCTTTAAGATGTACGAGATGTGTTATCACTGTCTATTACTGCTTAATAAATGATTGCAAACATGGTAGCTAAAAATAGCAGAAGTGATCTCCCAGTTTCTGTGGGTCAGCAAGTAAGGAGAGGCTTAGGTGAGTGTTTCCAGACCAGCATGTCTTGTGAGTCATAGTCATACTGCTGGCTGGAACTGCCACCATCTGAAAGCCCAACTCAGCTGGGGGGTCTGCTTTCAAGATGGTGCGTTCATGTGGCTATTGGCAGAAGGCCTCACTTCTTTTCCTCATGCGAGCCTCCACAGGGCTGCCTGCTCATCCTTACAACATTGCAGCTGGAGCTCTCAGAGTGAGTGATCCAAAAGGAAGCAAGTGGAAAACTGTAATACCTTTTATGTCCTAGCACACTGTCACTTGTAGTATATTCTATATATTAGAAGTCAAGCTCTCACTAAGGGGAAGTACCTACACTAATGTTCCAAAATTCCAATAAAGTTTCTTACATGGTGCTTGCTGTTCACTTGGTTAATCAATGACCTCTTTAGACACCAAAAGTTATAGATAAGTGTTTCTCAAAATGTGACATGCATACATGCAAATCACTGTGTTTTCTTGTTAAAATGAGGGTTCTAATTTAACAGGTCTGGAAAGGGACATGAGGTTCTATTTTATCAAATTTTTCATGCTGATGCTGTGCCCTTGAGTAGGAAAGGTCTATAAGACATGGTCCCCTTTCCAGACAAGCTTTCTAACCCAGCTGAAAACCTCATATTATCCAGCAAGATAGCTCTAGGCTAGCCGGGAGGCAGTACCAACCCAGCCATGGGCACATCTTTGCATGCTGAGTCAGAGTTCCTTGGCCAGTCAAGATTGAGTGAGATGTCAGTTAATGACAGTCAATGAAGCATCGATGAATACAGGAGTGTTTCTAAGCAGACAGGACATTCTTAGTAGTCTCTGGACTGTAGAGGCAAGCAGGGTCACTTATGGGTATGTAAAGGAGTTACTTGGGGTACACAAGAGCAAGGGGAGAATGTCTATGAGAATATGATAAAAAGGGAAGGATCATGATAGGTGATGGAGTCCACATGCCCATCCACAGAAGCATGATGACCAGGCTGTCTTGGATGGTTGGGATGTCACTTTTGCTGGTGGCAGGGGAAAGACACAAAGGACATATTTGTCCTAATCTTCTTAGTTCTTGCGATATGTAATAGATTCTAAGCCTCATATTTTAAAGAATGCTGAGTTAATACAGAACACTGAGGTGCTGTCTGTGAATATTACGAAAGTCCCTTTGATTTTGATGGCTCTGATTTGAAAAATATGGGGCACTGATATATGTATCTGTGAAATCTGTGATCTCAAGATGGGTATATTCTTCTTACCATTTAAAGAAAGACCAATGTAATCATGGGGCAATGGTGATAATCCCCAGCATTTGAGGCTTTACGTCCATTTAACCCCATGTTTCCCATGCCTTAACTGCACATTGGTATCATATGGAAGCTTTAGGAATTACTGATTACCAAGTTCCATTTCCAGAGATTGTGATTTGGTTGTTCTAGGGTGTGGTTTTGGTATCTGGATTTTTTAGATCTCTCCTAGTTGATCCTATTGTGTGGCCATAGTTGAGAGTGGCTGGTTTAATCTTACTTGAACCCCTCACTGCAAGATACTGGTAGATAAGACCACCCCTTTTAGGAAGTGGAAAAAATATACCACAGAAAACAGAGTGACTAAAGTCACACAAACAATAGATGGGAGGGTCATATAATCCATGTTATTTGGTTAGTACTCTTTCAATTTATTTCACCAATATAATGATTAGTATTAACGCTGATTACAATAGGAAAGAACTTAAGCAATGGAGCAATAATGCTTCTGGACAAAGATCCAACTTTAACATAGAGAGTGGTTAGGCTTCTATGTCTCTAATGTGCCTGGATATTTCTGTGCCCATTTCCAGTTTTTATCAGATGCACAACCTAGGCCCTTTGATGACAGGTCAGTCACTCTCTGATGAATAGTCAAAGCTGGAAAATAAAAGTTTGAAGGAAGGGCTGTACTTCATTGAACTGAACCAATGAAAATATTATGAGTTCTAAACTATTCTCACTACTGGAGCTTACTTCAGTTCATTTCTGAACACTTGCAACCTACTGGCCCATCAACCACCTTGGTTGAATGAGCAGGTGCTCATGATCAAATGAGAATGAGCCTGGAGATGATGCTGAAATCATTCTCACTGTGGTGAAGAAGAGCACAAATATTTCATCAAAAAGTAAAAAGCATTATCTAAGGAATAGAGCCAAAGTACTCAGACATTACTTGATAAGCTATGATTGTGTTAAATCAAATTACTGAGGGGGGAGATACTTTAGTAATCGCTATCATAGCTGGCACCTGAGCTCCTCCTAAGAGCACTCTACATAAGTTCAGGATTCAGAGAGATCGTAGTTCCTTGGATTTCCCCAGGTGAGGAATATGAAGCTGTGAGGAGTTGGTCTGCAAAGAGGCAGAGAGATGAAAAGAGATAATGGTATTTTTTGAAGGTAGAGGAAAGTAGCTAGCAGGAGAGACATGGTCAGAGAATGAAAAGAGGGAGATGAAACCATGTTTGGGAACTGTGTCTAATACTAAATTCTAAATCATTTAAAATGCTGTTCTCCAATCCCTTGCCCAAACGCTGGGTGAAGTCTTCTGTTCACATGGCTCTGCAGTAATATTTTCAAGGAATAAGATTGGGGTAAGTATTAGGGAGGGATAAGATAGTGCAGAAAGGAGGGGGGAAAGACCACAGTGAAAAGAAGGATGATCTGTAAAATGAATCAGTTCAGTGGATGTGGAGCCCAGCGTTGTAGCTGAACTTGATTCTCTCCAAGAACCTCCAAAGATATGGGGAGAATACTGTTTCACTCTTTTAGGGCATTTCAAGGAAATCTTCATGTTGGGAAGGCAAGATGGTGCCTCTTTGTTGTAAATAGGAACATAAGGAAGACACCAACTTAAAAATAGAAAGGATGTGAAGAAAAAATGGTATAAAAATTACAGATGTAGTATCAGTCTGTTTATTCACTCATTTATTTATTCACTTGTTTATTCATTCACTCATTTATTTATTCATCAAACAGTGACACACCATTTTATGTGCTGAACTTTGAATATAGACATTGTCCCTGTCCTCAGGGAGATTTCATCTTTGACACAGAAAGGAAAGCGGAAACAACATTTATTGTACTCATCTGGTATACAGACACTGAGACATGTATGTCACATCCTTTAAAAAATTCTCCCAATAGTTTTATAATTATTATTATCCTATTTACTGATAAGGAAGCTGAGGCCAGGAAAAGTTGACTTAAATATGATTCAGTTAATTCATGATGAAACTGCTGTTTGGACACGGGATTATCAGATTCAAAAACTGGTGGAGTCTCTGTTTTGTTAAGAGGCGCTGGAATTGGTGATAAGTGAACTGGGTCTGACAGTGTGTCTTGAAAAGTATTCCCTATATTTCTCTCGACTTGCAGCCAATCTGCTCTGAGCTCTAATAGCCACCCTCCATCAATAAATAGAGTGAACTGTGGCTTCCTCATCAGCTCTTCTTTTAGAAGCCTAACACACCAACTCAGGAAGCCATGGATACCATTCAGTGGATGAGTTTGCTAGCTTATGTATTCTGGATGCCTTCTGAGGGACAGGGATGTGGCAGACTCCCAGAGGGACAGTGTTAAGAAACAAAGAAAGAGGTGCTGCCCTCTATGACAGATACCCAGGCCCTGCTTTGTGCTGTGACTTAAAACCATTCACTCTAATTAGTAAAGGGCAATTGCACCAGCCTTTTAAATGAGTCCTGCATGTAGGCTACAAAAAATCCACATGCTATCCACATAGCTCTGCAATAGTATAGGAAACCAAACATCCATCACAGTATTCCATAAAAACTCCACGAATAAGTGAGGGTGACATCACCTGCACCATTCATGTGATATTCATTTAAAATGATTACTATACAACCAGAGCCTTTCTCCTTAGGGAGGCTTATAGGAGCTGAGTGGAGACAATTTGGGCCCTTGAGAAGTGAAAGAGTTGGACTGGTAAGATGAAAAGCCACCTGGGCCCGGAGTTGGCTGTGGTAGTGGATGGACATCTGTTGTTTAGTTTTTGGACACCAACTTCTCCCTTTGGGGATATGTGGAGTGGACCTGCCAATCACAGCTTCCTTCTCAATCTTCTGGCCACAGGGCTAGCCTTGGCCACAGGTGCCACCAATCATAAAGTCTTGCTTGCTGACCCTATTAATAGGCCTAGAGTTAGAGTCATCTGTGTAGGCAGTGAAGACAAAGGCTATTGGCATTTTTATATTTTGGACTTTGAAGGAGAAGAAACAGGGACTTCTAGGATCTTCTTTCTTTACTATGTGGAGTCAGCTATCTGTGGAGATAGACTCACAGTGGGACCAGCAAAAATGGAGGAAAAGGGGCCTATGAATACTGAGCCTGCAGTTCCAGTCTACCCTCGGGCTGACATGACTCTTATACTGTATGTACTTTGCATTTAACTCTGTTATTTTCCATAGTCCATGATTTAATACCCTCACCTTCTAATTAAACATCTGTGAGTTGAGTTATTGTGCCTGTAGAGAGGATTGGGGTCAAATAGTATCATGAGCCCCTTGTGACATTGCTTTCTGGTTCCTTATACATACTGTATACTGTACAGTGGGAACTGTACAGTGCATCTCTGTGTCAGGACTTGAGAGAATTCAGTGATCACTGAGATCTCTTCTTTTTTTTATTAGTATATGTTTGTGATATATACTAATTTGTTTTGAGTATTTGGTAGATAAACATATTGCTCCCTGATCATATGTATTCCCCCTTCCCCAACTACCTTCCACCCTTTTTTTGTTTGGCAGGGACTGAGATTCATTGCAAGAAAGAGTACTGCTGTGACCATACAACAAACTGATGCAAAGCCAGGGCTAGGGAGAGTCAAGGGGCTTTGTTCTCAGGCCAGTACATTTTCTCAGGATTGTGCTACATGAGATCCCAGAAAAAGTATTACAGCAGATAAAATAAATCTGAATGCACAAGATCAAGAGGTCCCTAAATTTGATGTTGGGACAAACTTACCTCCTTGTAGCCCCAGCCCTAGGGTTCTAACCTGCTGATTTTCCAAGACAAGCTAAAGAGTTAATTATTCTTGGATTAGCCTTACTTTGGGAGACAGAACTAGAACTTAACTTTCAGTACCCTGGAGGCAAGTGACCAAGGTAACTTTACAAAAAACCTACCTGCTTCCACCAGAGGTATGAGTTTTGAAACATATCCAGGTAAATGTCCATTAGGGACACCAAAGAGGCTGGTCAGTAGAAAGGACATCCCTGCTAAGTAGAGGCTATCATCACAATAGGGTCATCCCTTCCAATTCCCAATTTTTAAGGGTCTCTTTTATATACTGGGGCCTGAAGGTACAAGTTTGTTTTAAAAAGGGGTTAACTTGAAATAAAAAAGACTTACAACTATTAGTCTGATGAAATTCAACCAACTTCTGCTATTTCCTACAAGTTGAGTCACATGTAGTGACTCTGTACTACATGTCTGAATTGGAGGGAATCTCAAAAGTCCAGAGGATATGTAGGAAAGATTCTAACCAACTCTTCAATGCAATAAGAAATTCCAACCAGTGCTTCAGTTAAATAACTTTATATTTTACCTCATTATCGGAGGTAAAAAAATCAAAGTTTACTTTCCAATAAACTGTGTTTTGATAAATATTATTAATCAAATGATGGATGTAAAGACAGCATCTTAGACAAAAGGCCCCATGCCTACATTGAGTAATTAATAAATACAGTCTCCTGTACTGGTTGTTCATTCACTAAATAAAATGTCCATCCCCTTGGTTCACTGTACTAAACACAGGTGATACTGCTACATGTAGTAAAGGAGATAGCTAGGACTCTGACACCTGCAGAGATTTTAGAAGTTTGTTTTTTCCCTTTCACTCAAAGTTATTTTTAAGGACTTACCTTTAGGCAGAGGAAAGTGAAGTTTGCCAGGAGGTCAAGATGGAAAAGGGGTTTGGCAAACCAATTTTGAGTTCACATGCCTTCTCAACTTTGGAGTCTTTCTCTACCATGCCAAGCTCAAGGAGCCTGCGGCTGGTATGGCTCTCCACTAAGTTGTTCTCTGCCTGTCTAAAGACAAGGTTGCCAGGCTATTTGCTAAAATCATTTTGGGATCTCAGTGCCATTCTTTGCCTATTAGGGTGAGTTAAAGACATCTTTGTAATTCAGCCAGATAGCTTCTCTCGGTCTTGGACCATGACCTGCCAAAGCCACAAATAAACATCATAGCAAACCAAGGATGGAGGAACCCAATGATTCATTAAGGTCTCATTGGAGAAGATAAAACTTTGGTTCTAGCCTTGAGCATGATGAACATAAGTGGTTTCAGACAAGTCACTTCACCCACCTGGCTCCCTGTACCTTTGCTAATGGAATGAAGGGGCAAAAATTTAGATTTTCCCAGAGGAATACTGGCATTTATGTTTCTAGATGGATTTGTTTAGGTAAAATGAGCTACTAGAAGAGATTAATTCTTAGTGGTACAACAAAATAAACCTTTATTTCTTTTTATGTCATTATCAAAAGAAAGACTCTTGTGGCCTTTCTTGTGGCTATTCAGTGGTCCAGGTGCCTTCTGCTTTGTGGATCTCCCCTCTTTTACGTAGTTGTTGCTTTACGTTTCCAAAGTGAGTGGTAGAATAAGCACTCATGTAAATGATGCACAAAATCAAGATAATTTAAAACAAATGAAGTGCCAAGTTGGAAAAGTTTGAAAGAAAAGAGGCTCTGGTCATAGGCCAAGGTTACAGATGCCTTACATCCATTCCAGCTCTATGTCTTTGACCGGAGGTCAGTCATATGTCCATATGTAAGAGTAAGGCAGCATAGGAACTATAGTTTAGCTAGACGGAGAAGAAGAAACAGGGTTGCTAGATGAACAGCCAAATGATTATTAATAAGTTGTGCTACTTGAGCCTACTTTGGTGTCTTAGTTACTTTTTACTCGTCGCTGAGACAAAGAACCTGATGCCCAAAGTTGGGGAAGGAAAGGTTTATTTCTTACAGTTTTTGGAGACTTCAGTCCATACTCAGTTGGCTCCAAGGCAAGATGTCATGGTGGGGCCGCAGTTCATGGTGGCTGAAAACAGCAAGGCAGAAACCGGCAAGAGAGACAGACACACCTTCTTCCCGCCATTACATCATATCTTGGCTCCAACCCTCGGTGGGTATAGCACTCATGCCACCAATCCAAGCGCTAGAGAATCACAAACTTATAACTGCATGAGGCTTAGGGGCCACTGACATAAACCATGACATTTGGGCACCTCATTGACTTAGGCCTTGTGTCAAAAATAAAAGATGGATGGGGGATATAGTTCAGTGAGAAGGCCCTGAGTTCAATCCCAGTACTGTTACAAAACAAACAAACAAAAAAAAAAACAAAGCAAAACAACCGTTCTATTTTAGAAGGCAGTCCCTCTTTGCTATCCATCCTATAAATAAAGATTTAAAATCATATATATTTTGATGCAACCATGGGAATATCCTCCAAGAAGGTGCTGCAATAATCCAGGGGGAAGATGATAGTAGCTTTTATGAGGGACTACAACCATGTGACCAGATTTTCCCAAGAAAAGCACAACTGATGCCCATGATTTCACGCTCGTCCAGTTGGTATCATTACTAAAGAGTATCTCATCTGGGATACAAAACATGTAGTCATTGAGCCTGTTATGGGGTAGATGATGGAAGAGAACATGAGATTGTGTGAAGATACACAATATTGTTTCAAAAGAAGCCGTACAACAATGTTCCATAATCATTTTTGTCTAACTATGTCACATCTCCATTCCTGGCCCACTTTGCCCTACAGGATTTACCTTTCCATTCTATGAAGTTGGTGCCATATATTTTCTGCTCCGCCTGTTTTCAGTTGTTTGGTATGAGCAGATAATTTTGGCATAGGGTAATTTTGCCTGTCTTCTTTGTATTTCCCATAAATCTTGGACTTTTGCATAATTGGTTTTAGATTCTGTAGCCAACAATATCTATCCAATGTTTATTCTACCTCCATCTTTCTTTACTGCAATCCAATTTTTTTTTCAGATGGCATTACTGAGACCTTGATCTTAGGAAGGTTTCCCCAAGGAATATTTGTGATTTGCTTAAAGCCAACAATCAAAACAGGCATTGTGGCTCATACCTGAGGAGCTGAGAAGGAAAGATCACAAGTTCGAGGCCTGCCTAGACACCCTAGTAACATCTTGTCTCAAAAATAAAAAAGGGGGTATAGCATTATAGTTAAGTGTGTAGGCTGTGAGTTCGATCCCCAGTAGCAAGGAGAGAAGATCATTGCCAATAGAGCACAGTGGTAGAGTACTTAGTGTAAGACCCTGGACTCAATTCCCAGTAGTCCCCCCCACACCACAAAACAAAAACAGAAACAGAATTGCTGGGGATTCAGCTCACTGGAATAAGCCTGCCTGGCAAGTGCAAGGTTGTGAGTTCAATTCCCGGTACCAAAAAACAAAACAAAACAGAAACAGAAACAAAAATAAAAAACACGATGTTCCATAAAGACATTTTTTATTTTAAAATTCTGCATCTGAAAACACAGTATGACAGAAAGCATCTATATACACCTGCAGTGTTTTTGGTATGATACAGTATTTAATACATCCACTTTTCTGCAAAAATTTTGCTTTGTCAGACAGAAACAAACTCCCCTAGACAAAAAATACAGCTAAGGCACAATTTTGTTGTTGTAGTTGTTGTTGTTCTGCTAAATGAAGACAGAAAGGGTGCAAAAATGGGCAGATAATGCAGTCATTTCTGAGAATCACATTCTACCTCAAAGAAAAGCGCTCAGATGATTAGAACTTTGATTATTGGTCAACTTCAGATAGTTCAATCTCTCTTAAAGTACTCCTTTAAATAAATAGCAAAATATCTACATCTTTCAGTGTGTGCCATGTGAACTTTCTCTTTTTTTAAAACTTTATTTACAGATTCTCTTTTTTAAAATCAATACATTACAAAATATTTCTGTACAGTTTTATGCATATTATGATCTATAACAAAATAGTTATTTTTAAAAACTATATCACCGCATGTCTTTGAAAACAATGAGGGAGACAGTAATAATTTATCATGAAGCCTCTAAAACAGATGCTATTGACAACATAATAATATTTTAAAAAAGAAGACAGAAAGACTACAAAGATGATTGCGCTCCATTCCAGTGAATTTCCTAGGAAAACCCTGGGTTGTCTTTGGCCTCCATCAGTGCTAGAATGATGGAGGATCAAGGATGGAGTCTGAAGGCAGGGAGGGGATGATCCCTTTGAGAATTCGACCCATCCGCTGGGAATATTTAATGCTATTACTTTCCAGCAGGAAGGACGAAGAGATAAGCTGAGAAACTCTCCTGACTTACCCTTGATGAAGAACATGAAATCACTCGGTCTTGGGGGAAAGGGGGGTTTGGAAAGCCAAGCCAGTGAGCACCCTGCTGGTAATTAAGCTAGCCCCTCACAGCAGTACTCTTTAAGAGAGTGCTTCAGGAGTCTGCTAAGGTTCATGTGAGCTCTCGAGCCTCCATTTTGCCCATAGGAAGAACAGAAGATCATTTTTCTTAAAGATGACATTTGTAAGCAATTTCTATTGCATCTGTGAACTACAGATTGGCAGCCCCCGACTCAGGAGTCTACCACAAAAAGCTTCAAGATGCGATTTTCTTCTGAACAGTGGTGAAAATCAGAGGGAGAAGACATCAGCTTTCCAAAATAATTTTAAGGCCACATGTCAAAAAGGAGAAACCTAAGGCTTTTTTGGAACGTGTGGATAGGAGAAGCAAGTTGGAGGAAAATGCAGAAAGAAGACAGTATCAGGACAGTATAACAAGGTGTGGTGCTTGCTTCCCAGTGCCTGCAGGCAGAGGCAGTTGGAGAATTTTCAGCCAAGCAGGGAGAGAAGAGAGGCCACTTTCTCCCTGCACAGGGCTTGGCAAGAGCTGAACCAAAGACAACGAGAGGGGTAGACATGGGTGGTGCATCAAAGCCCTCCTCAGTCTCCAGAGGGTCCTATACAGTATCTTGTTTGCAGGGTATAAAACATAATACTTCTAAGTTAGAGAAAGAAATGGAGGAAGGGGAATAGAGAAGAGAGAAGAGAGAGAGAGGGAGGGAATAAGAAAGGAAAGAGGGGAGGAAGGGAAGAAAAGAGAGAAGAGAGAGGAGGGGAGAAAGGGAGGAGAGGGAAGGAGAGAGAGAGATTGCATAGATTGTACATTTAGCTCCAGCAGACATGGACATCTTCACTCCCCCCAAGTAAACTTCTCAGCAGACACAGTGAGGTAGCGCCTGAGGTTGACCCATGGGCAAAGTCAGGTAACTGAGGCAGAAGCAAAGAGAACAACCTGTGAACAAGCACAGTTCTGCTTGGTTTTGGGAGAAGCTTCCAGAGGTGGCTGATTGATTGCCAAGACTTGAGATTTGGAGAGTCTAGCTGTTTCACTCAGCACTCCCTTGTCCTGCACCCTGTCCTTGCCACTTCTGCTTGGCATGCTGGAGTCCTGGATGATGAGGATCCAGGCAGATAAGGCCCTCTGGACATCTAAGGGGTGACATTCTAGGCCTCCAGATCGTATTCCTGTTTCCCTTTCGCACACACTGTCTTGGGACTAAGAGCTAACAGGACAGCCTCCTGTGTGGAATGGCTCTTGGGAGCAGGATGACTAGCTAGAAATTCCTCTTTTAAAAATCCAACAAGAATTATTCTTTTGCTCATCCTTGTGTTGGATCTTTTCCTCTTTTCCACTGGGCAAGACCTCACCTCACTTGAAGCCATCTCTCCAGAGACCAGAGTTTGCTGGGTATGCATAAGTGGAACTATGGGATTTTTTTCCTCACCCTGTTAAAGAAAATAGCTAACATTGAAAGGTCACATTTTCTGTAAACATATGGTTTTCTGGCTTTCCTTACCATTGAAAGATGCCATTGCAATGGGCTTGTACCCTCGAATGCAACGTCAGGCTGGAGCTGAGGAGCGGCTGCTCTTTCCGGATGGGTCCCACATATGCCAGTAAGACCACAGTCCCCACCACTCCCTTTGTCTTGCACCAGTGGCATCTTCAGTCATTTGTTTGTGTCCTGGACCTTATTAAGCATCAGGACTCCTGCCACTGAGTGGCCCTTTGATCTGGCAAGCCTTCTTGGCATGCTCAAACCTGAGCTTGCTGAGAGCAGTTCCTGGTGTACTTCCCACCCTTGAAATGCTGCTGGGGAGTTAGTGTCCCAAATCTTCAGTTGGTTGTGAAAAGCACCCTTCCTCATGCCTCACACCTGAAAGTTACTGCTCTTGTCTATTCTGTACCTTCTTGGCAGAGATAAATTCCAGCCAATGTCCTCTTTATATATCTGCAAACTAAGAATCAGGAGCAGAAGAGTCTTCGTGTATCTAGGGCAGTGTTAAAACAACCCTCTGGGGTAGGGGTTGTTTTGCCTTATTCTCTTCAAACTCTATATGAAGTTTAAAAGTTAAACCAACAATGAGAAATAAAACCAGGAGGACTCTCAATCCCACCAGAAAGGCTTTTTCCAATGCAAGGAAGGAGCATACTTCATAAAGCAAGGAAGCTTTGAGAAATCGCTCACTTCCTCTTTGGGACATACTGCTTTGCACATGACTTGGGAAGTGGGATTTGGAAATGCTGGCTACCTCCTGAGAGCCTTTTCTTCTTGAATGTCATTGAATGAGTGGGAAACAGAGACAAACAGCATCTAGGGACATTTCTTTCTCCCCATAAGCTGACATTCAAATCTCCCGTCTTAGCTTTCCAGAGACTCTAGGGATTTGGTTAATGGCCACCCCATCACATCCAGCCTCTACAGGCAGGACTAGGGCTCCCAAAGAGTGTTGCTCTGGGGAGAGGGATCCCAGGCAGCCAGAGCTCAAGCAGGCCTGACCAACTGCCTAAAACAGATACATTATTTCAGGCAGGTATTAAAAATAAAAGTGCTAACAATGGTTTTCCTGAGAAGCATCTATTTTTCTCAAATCATGCTGGATTGGAATTCTCTTTTCTTATCAAATGCAACATCTGCAAAATTATTCTCTGGTCCACAAACAGAGGAGACAAAGAAATACTGATGTGACTTCCCAGCTCCCAGAATTGGTAGACACAAGTGAGGAGAGAAGCCTTGGGGAGGAGGGTTGTCCCTACAGTAAGACACCTCTGCCATTTCTCCACTTGTTCAAGGATGGAAAAAATAAGTCAGAAATGTCAGTGGTCAGGAGGGGCCTTGCCTTGGAGCCTGCAACTCCCATTGTATACAGGGACCTGCCAAGGCTGAGCTCCTGAAGCCTCTGAACATAACACTGTAGAAAGCACAGAGCCCGGAAAGCTGAGCAAAGAAGGCAAAGGGGAAACCCCACCCCCACACCAGGCCCAGATCTCAGCAGCCTCAGCGAAGCCCTGGCCAGAAGCAGAGGCTGGGGCAGAAAGATGTGGCACTGGCCTGATGGTCCTTGTAGTTTGTAAAACCACTTAGAGATCCTGTGGCTTTTCTGAGAAAGTCATTCTGAGGTCCCTGAATTCACTGTGGATAACTACTATCTCCTAGTCTCTCCTAGCTGGGTCCCATGACCCTTGAGCTCCTTGGAAGAAGCCTGTTCCCGTCTGTCAGTGTCATATCAAGACTCATGGTCAGGTTGGCTATGGGGAGTCTTCAGTGGCAAACAGCTCTGTGCAGCTCTCTGCAGTCAAGCACACTGCCTCCTCCCCAAGTTTTCTATGCTTGGGCAGGGCAGGGCCTTCAGGAATTCCAATACTCTTGCATTTGAGTGGATGGATGAGGCTAACACTCTGCATAAGGAAAAATGAGGCTCCAGAGGTCCCAAAGGCACCTGCTTCATGCTGGTGGATGAGGCCAGCTGAAGCTTTCTCATGGTGTCCAAAACCCCTGCTTTACTCTGGAAACGAGAACACGGGGCTGACATACAGAGACAGAGACAGAATTAGAGATAGAGAGAGACAAACAGACTAGGGGTGGGAAGGAGGAGGAAGGGAGCCTTTTGTGAATAAAGGCAGTTTTAGTTAGTAAGATAACATAAATGACAAGCTGCAAAAACAGCACCTACTAATTAGTCATTGACTAAAACATATTAAATAATAAATATCTAGTGTCCCTTCTCTATGTCCTCCATTGCCAGTGGGACATCTTACCTTGCTGGGCAGGGGAAGGCAGCTCAGCAGACAGGCCACTGAGGTGGGCCGTAGTACCTTCACACCCATGCTGGGGAAATGCCAAGGACAGGCTCACCTTAGATGGACATGAGTGACTTTTCCCAGGGAACCTTGTCATTCAGGGGATGTGGAGGTCAAGGAGGAAGGGGTGCTACGAGAAAGGTGCCCCAGATGAGTAGGGGGTATCCTGTCAGATGCACATGGGAAGAAAACCCTTCAATTACCTGGTAACTTCAGCAATTTGAATATTTTAAAAAAAATTTAAATAACCTTTAGGAACATTTTTGAAACTCGATTGTTTTTATGTTGCATATCCATATGGGCCTTTTGGCATCTTGGAAAAGGAAGGGCATGAAATTGAGAATCAAATCTGAAATGGACGTGAGAAGTCTGGTCCGTGGGTTTGGTCACTGCCAACAGTACCAAATGTGTGATTCACAAAGGCTTTGGGGCCTGAGTCTAGCACAGAAGGGCGCTGGCAGATGATAGGTCTTACTGTGCTATCCAGCTCAGGAACTTTGTTCCAAGCAATCTCAGGAGTTTCATGGCCATGACTCCCATCATTCCCATTTTCAAGGACCAAAGAGGTCATGGCCTCACTTTGGTAGCTCATGAACCACTTGGAGGCGGGAGGCTCATGCTCACAAGAGTAGCCCCATTTCTACTGCCACATATAACAGACTGGATGGAAGGTGGCCTAGACCCGTGGACAGCTGGCAGTCACACACCCAAGGAGACCTTTGCCAAATGGCTTTCCTGTTCTTCTAGTTATCAGGAAGAATAGCTCACTGGGAGAGAGGCTGGTGGGAGGCTTGGAACTCTCCCAAACCTGCCACCTCCTTGGGAGAGGCCTAAGGCTGTGACCTTCTGTCGCCTGCTGTGTCAGGGTGGGCCAGGGGTTGGCAGCCAAAGGAGCAGAGAGAGAAGCAGAAGGGCAGCTGAAGTTCATATCCTCGGTCTGGGCAGTGTTTTTCACACTAGGTTGTGCAGAGCCCTTGGGTTCAGGAAAGGGACCTGAGGAGCCGCCCTTGGCAGAAGGACCCCTAGCGGGACGAACCTTAAATGAAACCTTGTACTTTTCAGCTTTAACCACAGCAGCCTAGATTTTATCTGTACCTGAAATTTCTACCTACTATCGAGCTGAGTAAACAAAGTTCTGCTGCTCAAAATAAAAGTATGAAAATCAGTTGTGCTGGGCTGGGGGTGGGGGACAGGTACAGATCATTGAAAGGGAAGACAGGAATCTGCAGGGGTTGAGGGTCAACCAGAAGAGGCGAGACCACCATGGTGCTGGCACCGAGCCATCCCCACCCCAGAAGCCAGCTTGCCAAATGCAGACTGATCCACTCTGGCCTCGGAACTCACCTCCCCCATTGTTCTATGGCCAGGAGGTACACCCAGAGCAGGAGGCCAGGCTGCGGGTCTCTCTGGCCACTTTCCTGTTGAGATTGTGTTGTGGTCCACATGTGGCCAGTGCTACCTGAGCCGGCCATCAGGTTTGACTGCCCCCAGCTCTGACTTGGGGTCGGGGCTGAAGGAGCTCCAAGCTGTCTGACTGCAGGTCTGCATGACTGGGCAGGAGGTAGGGCCTGTGGCACAGATGTCCATAGCGGTCCACATCTTGCCCACTAGTGAGTCCAGCCAGTTCTCCAGTGCTGCACCTGTAAAGGCCGCATTCCTCCGAGCCTGCTCCACCTGGGCAGGGATTATGGGCAGGCTGAGGACCGGATTCAGGCTCTGGAAACTCTGCTCCATGTAGGCACTGCGAAGGGGCCCATTGTGCAGCTTCAATGCCTCCTCTAAGAGCCAAAGAGAATGAAAATATGTTTAGAAGAGCTATTAACTGAGTACCTATGTACTGTGTACCTGGTGCTGCACTGGGCACTGTGTATCACCTCTTTTAATTCACACAACAGTCTCATGGGGCATACTTTTGGCAGTCTGATTTTATAGGTGAAGAAACAGCATGCTGGGACAGAACTCACTTTGGGCAGGGCTTGGTGCTTCCTCTATTTAGGACCTATTTATAGAGCCTCTGCAATGGTCTAGGAACTCACTCAATAGTCACTCTTACTTTGCGCAAGACATTCATTCAACGTATACTTATTAGACATTCATTATTTGCAAGACATTTGTTGATTTAGTTAGTGGATACAGATATATGGAATGCCTATTACTGCATTTAGCAGGCTCTATTCTAGGTAGAGGAATGAACCAAGATGACAGTTTATGTTACAGGTGGCCAAAGAGGTCACAGTCTTGGTAGAGAGCATCTTTGCTTCCACTCTGCAGAGGATGGGAAGCTAGCAGGCATGCTCAAACTGACAAAAGGCAAGATGCTTCACAGGAGCAGCTAACACACATTCAAAGCCTGGGAACCAAATATTGTGGTTGCTACAGAAAATCTCATGAAAAATAAGGTTAATGTGGAAAATGCTGTTACGGTATCAGCTAGTGATGCTTGCCTCTATAATTAAATTTTCCTCAATTCCACCTCATCAGATTTCTTGAGATTACCAGGGACGCATGAATAGCAAATTACTTGTGATGAATTATTTTACAAATTGCATTGCTCCCACCTTCATGTTCCCTGTAGTTGGAACATTGTTAACAAATACGATTACTGATAATTTGGGGGGGGAGCTGCTCCCAAAGGGGTAGAAGGACCCCCTGGGTCTTCCTGGGCATGGGGGGGAACAGCTTTGCCTTCTTTTCAAACTGCAGGCAAAACTGCTGGTAAAATCAGGACCCAAGGCATGGGCCCAAGCTACTTTCCTGGGATGGGGATGGATTCTCAACCCCTCTATCTACTGTCCTAAGCATGCATCTGAAACAATGAGGATGCTGCCTGTCATTTCCATCCCTCTCCTCCACATCTAACTTGAAGGACCCTGAGGGAAGTTTGGAGGTGCCTGCGACAGAGACACTTCAGGGTCTTAAGTGGATGGGCTCTGGCCTGGCTAGTACTAGAAGAACTATCTTTTGCCTGCTTCATAGAGGGGTAAAGAAACAGGCTTCTACCTTAAAGAAACATGAATTTTGTGTCTTTAGATTTGCTCAGGACAAAGCCTCAGTAAAAGCTGTGAGGATTCATGTCAAGATTCCCTTTTGTAGGAGGCCTATGTCCTTGTCTCCTTGTACCACTGGCAAAATGAATGGGTCAGCGTTCTTCCCAGCTAACAGGGACAGTAATGTATCTCACACTTCTGAGATTGTTTGTGACTTGTTCTATGAACAACTCCAAATACACTCAGCCCTCCATATCTAAGGGCTGTGCAGTCACAGATTCAACCAACTGTGGATCAAAAATATTTGGGAGAAATATTACATCTGTACTTCACATATACAAATTGCTTTTTCTTGTCATTATCCCCTAAAGGATACAGCATAATAAATGTTTACACAGCACTTATGTTGTATTAGATAGAGATGGCTTAAAGTAATGCAAAGATGTGGGTAAGTTACATGCAAATACTATGCCATTTTCTATAAGGGACTTAATGACAAATGTGAATTTTGGTATCCATGGGGGGGGCTCTGGAACTCATTTCATGCAGATAACAAGGGATGATTGTACTGATACCCAGAAATCCCATTACTAGGGGTCTGTTTTATGGATTTGCCTATATGAGCACATACAATTTCATGTCCAGGAATCTTCTTGCAGCACTGTAATAACATCATCAGCAACAACAGAAGCAATATGTCCACCAACTGGGGGACAGGTAGATTGTGGCACCTTAACCATGTAGAATTCCATGCAGTTGGTAGGGTCTAGATACTAATTTAAAGAGCAACATTAGGCAGTTTCAGTACAAAATGTATTACTATATTCCGTTTTAAAAAGCAACGGTGTTCCTGGGACTTGTGATGTGCTACGTCATTATTTTAAAAACACTGAAAAAAATCTAGAAGTATGTATGCCAAATTGTCAGCAGTGGCTGCTTCTGGAGGTGGGATTTTAGCAGAGAAAAGGTTGTTCCCTTGATAAAATAAGGTGAAGTAAGAGGCACAAAAATATAGAGTAAATCCTTAGGGATTAGGTAGGTAAGAAATGTTAGGAGTAGGGAAGAAATGTTAGGAGTCTCCTTTGCTTCTCTCCGTTCTTCATGAAGACCACTGGCCTGAAATCTGTGTTCATCATACCCTTCTTCTCCTTACAGCTTTCTATCCACCCACGGATAGTGAAGTAATACATTGGTGGTTTCTCCTGGTTTTGAACTTCAAATAAATGCACCCTAGTTATGATTTATTCTGTGATTTTCTTCCCTTAGCATCATGCATTCGAGAATCTTCACAAGTGACATCTATGGCTGTGCTTTGCTGATGTCAGTGCTGCATAGGACTCTGTTGTACAAAGAGACTACCAATGGTCCTTTCACAGATGGGACATTTTCATTGCATCTGATTTGGGGTTATCATAAGCAATTCTGCAAGGACCATTCCTGTGCAGGCTTTAGGAACTAGACCCGGGAGTGGAACTTTTATGTGCTAAAGGGCGTGTATGTTTAACTTTACAAGGCAGTGCTAACTAACTTGTCCTCTAAGCTTGTTTTATCCTCCCATTAGAACTGAGTGGATGTCCATTACTCTTCATCCTCACTAACATACCATACTGCCCAAGTTTTGTACATTTATTTCCCAACATGGCAGGGGTGAAGTAGGAATTCTTTTTGCTTTTAATTTGTACTTCTCTCATTATTAATGAGGGCAGTCAACTTTTACATGTGTGTGGACCATTCATCTTATCTCTTTGCTCTGTTGTTTTTTTAATAGCAGGGATTGGTAATCCTTTCTTTTTGTGAAAGGCCTGATAAATATTTTTTCTCTGAAAGCCATACAGGGCATTTTACAACTCATCAGCCTTGCCACTGTGACCCCAAAGTAGAAACAGCTACCAGGTAAATGAATGGGCATGGCTGTGTCCCAATAAATATTTGTGTACAAAACCTAGCAGTGCTTGCTGTGGCCTGTAGTTTGCCTATGTCTGATTTATGGGATTTCTTTATATATTCTGTATATGAGTATTTTTCACAAGCAACTATCTTCTACTAGTTTCTCTTTCTCCTTGGGGTTTCGTACTTTTGGTGAACAAAATTCCTATGTTAATCCTTATTTTATAAACAGTAAGCAAGACTTGCTGAGATTCAATATCTGCTTTGTATTGTTTCTCATCTTACCTTAAACATGATCAGGGCCTTCTGGAAGTGTAGTGGGAGAATATCTAATAAATAGGTGTCTGCTACATAGGCAGATGATATCACCCCAGTATGTGGCTGGGAAATCAGATGGTTCTCCAGGGCAAACAGGTAGCAGAAAGCATAGAAATCAGGGATCGCTCTTCTGCAAAGCAGCCACATACCCAACATGAAGGTATATTGTCTGCTGAGGCTGAGGACTTTGAGTCCCTGTGGAGGGACTCTTTCCCCTGCAGAGACATTGGGAATACTTACCTGGTTTGATGGGCTGCCTGTTTGAGAAGGTCAAAGGTGCAACGAGGAATTTGGTCTCTGCGACGGGCACCCAGTGGTGAAGGATTTTCACTGTCCAGACCCCAGGCCTCAAGGGCAAGTTCAAAGGGGGTTTGTAGTGGGTGAACTCAGCAGTGGATTCAATCAGGATGTCGTAGGTGGCTGCGATGACATTCACGGGATCCACCCAAATGACAGTCACCGTCACATTGGGCCCTTTCCCCCATTTCTGCATTCCTACTGGCTCATCCATGGGCCCTAGGAGACCACCAAAGTTTCGGAAGAGCCGCTCCTTGGCATCCCAGTCTGTGCCGACCTGAAACAGGAGTGATACATGAAGCCACTGGATGTGATATAGGGTGCTGGTCCCAAAAAGGCTGAGGATCCTGCTTGCAAGGCTTCCTATAGCCATATCACAGATGAGACTGATGCTTCTATTGTTTCTTACTCATGATTGCACAGCTGGCAAACAAAAGATCTGGGATTTGGACCCAATCTGGGGAAATACAAGGCTTGAGATCCCTTTACTAAACCACTGGGTTTCCTGTGCCTATACTTGGTATGTATTTAGACACAAACCAACAAACTCAAAACTATGCATGAAATACCCAAATGAGCGAATACCAGCTTGCAAGCCACTCCAAGAAACACACCTCTTGCCATGGAAGCGGTCTGGCTGATTTCTGCTTAGGCCCTCAGTTTTCCTAATCACACGCCTTCACCGAATGCACTGGATCTGAACAAGAATGGAGCTCCACCACTGGAGCAACCTCATTAGAAGCTAGGAGCTCCAGTGCTACTCCAGGGAAGAGCCAGCTTTGGCTTCCCCAGCTCACTCTAGCAATAGGACATGTCCTGTGATACATCCTTCTCATCAGCCAACTGGGAGGTTGTGTGGCTTGACTTCCATCCTTCCACTTTGCTGCCTGCAATGTGCGCTCCACTGGGAAGTTAGAAAGTGCTTGCATGTCCTCTCACTCGCCCAAGGGGTCCTGGTACACTCAGGTCAGCACTATTCCTACCATACATAGATGGCACAGAGCCCTTGACCCTCTGCTCCATCCTGCACTCCATGTGATAGCCCCTCATGTCTCCCCCAACCCTGGTTCCTGCTCTGTCTCTCTTGCTGCAATATCCTCTGTCATACCCCTATTTATGGCACCTCTTTGGAGTTCTCTGATCCCTGAATCAAGAGTAGCCCTTCCCTTGCTCTCTGTTATTTCCACTGTTTTATTTGGCTTCTACCAGTGGGATCAAGCACCACCTTCCAGCTGCTACTTCCTCCCATGAAGAGATTAATTCTGTGTGAATGGAACATTCTCTACTTGGCTTTCCACTCTTTCATGGTGCATGTGAATGGAGGTACTCAAGCAACGTCTATCAATGGAATGAGTGAATGATTTGATGAAACCATGAACTAACTATATAGATCCTCAACACTGAACTCTGTGGCTATTTTAAATCAAATCGAATGAGAGGACTTATAATGTGAGAAAAATGGCACTGTTACAGGAGGATTAATCTGAAACATGGGAGATGAAGCCTGAAGACACATTGGTACGTATGGTACATGGTGCTCGGTAGGCACTGCTTCTCCAGTGGTGTAGGCACTGCTTCTCCAGTGGTGTAGGCACTGCTTCTCCAGTGGGTGTACACATTCACCTGGGGAAGTGCAGAGTGCGCTGGAGATGGGAGCTACTTCAGTCTCTTCTCCTCCTCCCCTTGAGTTACTATGTCACTCCACATTAATACCCACGGGGAGCTACCTGGGTGCCAGGCGTAACACGGGGCATGTGGTTGCATCAGTCCATTTCCTATTCCCAGCTCCAAGAAGGAGGGCTGTGCATGATTACTATACACAGATGGAGAAACCAAGGGAAGGAATTTGTGACCACTTAGGGGAGGGTGGAGACTCTCTAGAACTTTGTCCCTGGATTTGCCAAAGAAACAGAGATGAGCACTTCTCTAAAACCTGAACTCTTAACCACGAACACAAGGGGAGGGACAGCTGTGAAACAATGCACAAAAAAACTAGTTTCTAAAGTGAGGAGTACAAGGAGAAAGTCAGCTGCTACTGGCATGTGAAGGTGGAGTCAGGCCGCGACAGAGCTCTGCTAACATCACATCCCCTCCTTGTGATCTCTGAGCTCTTCCCCTGGGCTTCTGTGTGGAGGTCCACAGACCCTTACTGCAAAACTATCAATTACTTGTATTTAAATATGTGTTCAAGTTCAAGCCTGACATAGTGCTTCCCAGCTCCCAACCCACTCAAAGCTCCCACCACACTTGAAAAACAATCTGAATATCTGAATAGAACCTGCAAGATCCTGTCCCTCTGGAAACCTAATGCCCACTTGATGCCCTCTCATCCTCTACGCTCTGGCCACCTCGACTTGTTGCTCCTTGAGTACTCCAGGCTCCTTCTTGGAGCCTCAGGGCCTTTGTACATGCTTTCTGTTTGTTTGGAATGTCTCAGGTTTCTCATAGATGGCTCCTTTACTCATTTCAACTCTCTACACTGACATTTGCCAGAAAGCCTTTCAGCATGGATCATCTTCTCTGAGGTAGTTTCCGCTGACTTCCCAGGTCTTCAGCAATCAAATGAATGGAGTTTCATTTTCCTTGTAACCCGTATCCTCAGCTGATCTGTTTTTATTCACTTATCTGCTATTCTTGGCTGGCTTCCCCATGACACTGCAGTTCCATGATAAAGAGGCCTCAACTGTCTGGGTCACTGCTGTCCCTCCAAAACCTCATACAGTATAGGCACTTTGTGACAGCCTACAGAAGAATGAGCTTCTTTTCTCCAAGTCAGTGGCACAGGATTGCCATGGACTGGAGAGAGCTATCTGAGTTTTTCAACGGCACTGGGCACTTCTGGACACTGTGTAGAGGCTCAGGGAAAGTGCTGTGATCAGGGAGACTCTTGACAGCCAGAAAAGCAGCCTGAAATCTCTTCCTTTCATTCTTATTCAATTCTTTACCTTTTCTAGTAAAAATGAGGAAGACTAGAAAAAAAATCCAAAATATAAGATTAGGGATTTTCTGCATCTCTTGCTGTGATTTCTGTCAGCGATCTTGCTGGTTCTCTCACCAAGGCTACTAGAGCCATAGTAGGAGCCCTCACAAATCACTAGCCATGGAGTGGCCACCAGTGTCTGTCACTGCTATAGGTACCCAGTCACCCAACAGCAAGCTAATAAACAGGCAGAGCCCAGACACCCGACATCCATCTCTTTAATGGGACATTAATGTCTTCAATGGCTGCTCAGGCCCCCAGCACAGCATCCAACTGGGGCAGTGTCTAATTACCTCCTGACACCAGTAATTTATGGAGTGGGCTTCCATGGCAGCTCAAACCCAGCCAATCCATTTGGAGCCTTTATTGAAAAGGTTGGCTTAACCAGAAATTCTCACTCATGGCTGTTTGACATGAGGACCCAGACAGTGGGGAACAAATCAGCAAGGCAGGACCACAGGTGGCTAAAGAAGAACTGGCCTGGAGAATATAAGAGACTCCCTCCCTCACCATACCCATAGCCTCTCAAGTTTCTGTACATTCAAAAATCAGATTCTTCATTCCTAACCCCGAAATCATCAAGCTTAAGCATTTCTCTAGCTATGTACTGATTCAGGGAAGGCAGAAATCAGGTGCTGGAGTTTCATGTGGGCAGTACTCCCCAAGATCAAACCTACTCATTCTTCCCTCAAGGATGGCCACCCAAGTACACTTGCTCATTCATTTAAAAATTATATTCAGAATCTACAAATAACGTGTACTTTTCTACAAATGGCATGTACTTTTTTGTAACCAATATGTGCTGGGAATACACCAGTGAACAAGAGAGGTACAGCCCTAGCTGTTTTATGAGCAATTAATAAATGATCGGGTAAATCAATAGGATAATTTTAGGTGGTAAACACAAAGAAAGAAACTCATAGGGAAGGTGATGTAACTATTTAGCATAAGTGGGATTCAGATAAGGCCTCTATGAAGGTGCACTATTTGAATTTAGATCAGAATGACTGAGAATGAAAGAAATGATAGATGTGTGACAACCTGGGAGGAAGTATTCTAGGTAGAGGGTCAGCACATGCCAAGCCTGAGGGTGAAACAAATATGGGATGTTTGACAAAGACAGAAGAAACGTGTGCATGTAGGGAAGAGAATGGTTCTGGATGAAGCTGGAGAAACAGAGGACAGAATATGTGGTATACTCTGGGCCTGGGGGCAGGCTGAAGTTAAAGGGGGGTGACAGATAAATCCATCTCTCTAGTCAGAATAATAAGTAAAGGCTGGCGATAGAGAAACTCCATTCTATGAATTTTTGCATTCACATATCTATCTGTTCATTCCATGTACCCATGAGTCCATCCATCCATCCATGTATCTAGTCATCAGTCCTTGCAAGTATACATTTATCCACTCACTCATCTATCCATCTATTTATCATCCACAGCCCATCCATCTGTCTACACATCCATCCATCCATCTATCCACCTATCATCCATCCATGCATCTATATACCCATGCATCTATCCATCCAGGCATTCATTTATCCATCCACTCCTGTAGTCACTGATGAATCTGGAGTTTATGTCAAGCTAGACCCTATGTGAGGCAGTGGGATGATACAATAAAACTAAGCACAGGGTTTGTGTTCATAAAGGCTTAGGATCACTTTTGAACTCTTTCATTTCTTTGTTATGATTGAGAAAATGATAATGTGCTCTACAGCCTCAATTCTCCAATCTGTAAAGTGACACTACTTCATTAGGAAACTAGCTTGTTATTGGCCTATTACTAACACAGGTTTAGGTATCACTAGCTAGGATGAAAAATTAGAAGAAATTCTACTCTAAAGAACAGACCAAAGTTCCAGGCTGGTTTCAGCCACTGATGCTGATGTCTCATTATTTCCTTAGTCCCCCACTATTCAAGATACTGGTTCCAGTGTTTAGACTGAAAAGTCTTCACTAGGCCCAGAGTGAGCTCATCTTTGGAGCTCTATAAATCCCTTCCTCTATCTCCAAGAGTCACATTGGCATAGAATCTGGTAAGGTGGCTGCAAAAGATGGTGTGGACAGGGTCTGGCCACTTACCTCAGAAAACTGAAGCCTCCCAAAGTCGCTGGGGGGACTTGCAATTTTGAAGACTTTTTTTGGCATCACCCATGTCTCCAGGGTCTCGAGTTTGCTCACAGCCAGATTGGTAGCATGATGCTTAATCAGAAAGCCCTGGAAGCGGTCAGCAAGGAAGTAGAGGTGGACAGAGGCTGGGTGGCCCATTGGGTAGTATCTGAAAACACAAGAGCTTATGTGTCAGACCTGCAGTGTGTAGCATCACAGTGGGATTCGCCAAAACTGTGCTAGGCCTGCTCCTAAAATAGTCCTCGGTTTATGCAATGCTGACCACATTCTTTTTCATCAGTCTGGAAGCTGCTTCTTATGTATCTTTGATCTCAATGACTATGAGTAACTTTTTTGCTGAGATATAAATGTAAAGCATGCTGACTATAGGAAAGCGCAATAAAGAAAATAAAATTGCTACTTTTGATGCCTTGTCCCATAAATAACCGCAGTCCACAGATATTTATTGAGTCCTCCAGTGCTAGGTATGGGGGAGTGACAAAAGTGTGCAAATGCTGTCTACCACTGCATTTCCCTGCGCTTCATTTTCTATGCATATATTTGCATAAATACTACATAGCTGGGATCACAATGTATACATTGGCTATATTTTCCTTTTGCTCCATAGAATTTCCTGAGCATTTTTCATGTTTCTTTGAAACATCTCTAAAAACAAAATTGTGCATGTGTGTGTGTGAGTTCACACATGGTATCATTATGGCATCCGATACATATTTTATAAAGTTCCCTATCACTGGACAATAAAGGATTTATACATTTTTGCTATTCTAAACAATGCTACATTAAGCATCCTTGAGCAAAGACATTGTTTTGGAATGTCTCTTTGTTTCTTCTTTAATCTCCAAGGGACTCTAAGTCTGCTGTCTGTCAGATACACTGATTTGTACTGTCACTGTTCTTACTACTAACATTGTGTGTTTTCCTTAAAAATTATCATTAATCTGAAATATATACACATACAAACACACACAGCCATATGTAGATCTCTTGTAAAGATCATGTCTTTGGTCCACAAAGACTTGCTGGCCAGAAGGTCAGGGGAGCTAAGCAGAGAGAAGGGGAGGGAGCAGGGAGCAGAGAGGACGAGGCTGTGGGGGGGAGCTCAGCTCTTCTTTCCTCCAACTTGCAAAATAAAAAGCTGCTGCTTCTGCAATGTGTAAATGGCACAGCACTGAGAGGTTGCTCCTGGTCCTTAATAACAGCATCTGCAGATCATTGTCCCCATTCAGCTAAGTGCAGGCTTTCCTTTGCTTCTGATCTGGAATTTTAAGCCTTTATGTCCAATTATAATGCTAGGGAAGCTGCCTCCCTGGGTTGACGTAGCTCCTGAAATCACTGCCTTGTTACTTGGATGCCTCTTGGGCTCTATGAATAAAAGCCTGCCTGTGCTGGTTTTGGATTGCTGGGCACTGGCAGCTCCTGCCAACATGCTTAGGATGTAGACACTGGGAGCAGAAAGCCTGGTACTATGCTGCCTCCATACCATAGCAGCTTGGTTTAGACAGGGCTGTTCCACAGCTTTCTAAGATGATGGAAATGATATGTGATGTCCAGTACCAGCCACATGGAACCACTGAGCACTTGAAATCTGGCTAGTGTAACTGAAGTCACCACATTTTTAACTGTAGTTAATTTATGCTTAAATAGCCACCTGTAGCTCATCATACCTGTAATGGACAACACAGAGTCCTGGAAGACTCTGTGGTCAGCTGGGTTGATATTCCTAAAGCTTCATATTGCCTATATTTAAGGAACTTTGCAGATTTCCTTGCATTGATAAGACAGAGTCTATTTTCCTATTTCTTGAATCTTCTGCGGGCACACCAGTTCTGAGCCAGCCCCCAAGAAACCCACATATTTCCAACTGCTTTCCTGCTCTCTGTTCACCATGGGTGCATAGTGAGCTAGCCTGCTGGAGGATGACACAGTGTGGACAGCCAAGCCACCGTAGTGGTCCCAGACAATGCTGCCCTGGATCAGCCAACAATTCCCAGCCAAGAGCAGCAAAGCCCGCCCTCCTGACCTGACCTTAGCTGGCCAGACACAGCAGTGAGTTCATCTTGACAAAGAAAACTTCCCAGCTCATCCACAAACTTGAGTAAATGCTTCAAAACACACATCAGGAGATGTTTGTTATGCAGTATTGTGGCAATTGATAAGAAGTGCTCTGTCAAAGTCTGTGCTCTAGGGTGGTGGCTCCACGGAAGGTGGAAGACAAGCAAGAGTGCTTGATGCCATGTGAGTCAAAAGAAGAAAGTATTTCCAGAAGGGGGAGGTTAACTGTACTGAGTGCTACTCGAGGTCAAGAAAATGAGCAATAATCAAGTGTACCAGGGGTCTCGTAGTTCACTTGATCACTGGCCTTTTCTCATCTTCTACTGTGAAATTGTATCTTCACTTGAATCCATCCTTCTTCTGTCCTCCTTTTGTACTCCTTTTGAACCTGGTACAGGTCAGCATCATCCTCACTGGAGCTTCCTCATTCTTCTTACTTTTGACTCCTACCACCTATTTTCATGCTAGTCAGGTCCAGTGTGCCCTGCTTACATCCCATGAGAGATGTGCTTAGTGGTGCAATAAAACCCAAACTTCTCCCTGTGCATTTTTTTTTTTGAGGCAGGGTTTCAGTGTGTATCCCAGGCTGGCCTTAAACTCACAGCAATCCTCCTCTCTCAGCATCCCTAGTACTGGGGTTATGGTGTGTGCCACCATGTCCACTGTGCCTCTTTTCTAGCCCTAATTTGTTTCCCTCTTCCCCAAGCCACCTTCTAGCCTTAGGGACCTGATTTTGGATTCTTAAGTATGCTACACTCCTTTCTGCCTAAGAGCCTCTGAACATGATATTTTTCCTGCTCAGGATGTTTCTTTCTTCTTATAAGCCTATGGCTGGCTGTGTCTTAACTTTTATGTTCAATGTTATCACCTTAATCATCTTGACTGCTGATTCTGATGTCACTCTCTTGTCACTGCTTGTGGATTTACTTTCATTGTCAGCAAAGCAGTTATTTATACTGATCTTTTGTTCCAGCTTACTTTGCTTGGGGACTGTCTTCAAGTAGAATGTGAAGATCTTGAGCTCAGGGGCCCAGTCTCTATGGGTCATAGCTGAAAGAATGCCCAGTGCCCAACGCAGAGCCTGACACATGGTGAATGCTCCATTAATGCTTGCTGAGTGAGTGAAATATTTAGGATTTCTTGTGACCCTTGTGATTTTAAGGAACATATAGAGACTGTGTAACCCAGCACCAAACACAAAGCCCTCTGGTGTGCCATTGTGACTGTGTTTGGTATCAAAGTAATTAAGCCTCATCTTTACTACATTTAGTACTTAAGTAATTAAAACAGTGAGTTCACTAGAAAGAAAGAAAGAAAAAATCAGGATGCAAAACAATAATCTATAGAATGTCACAGATACATTCATCTGACCCAAAGTAGATATTTTTGCTACTGAAATAAGATGGGTACCAAAAAAATTTAAAGAGACTCACATAAAAATTGGAATTTCTGAGTTTTCCTAAAAAAAAAAAAAACAGAAGATTTGGCTGGTAACTGAAGTCTGCTTTCCAACAGATGTTATAGCACCGTGGACTCCAGGTGCTCTGGGCCCCATGCCGGGGCCACTCTGCCTGGTACCTGCTGCTACCTGGTCCTGGAAGACATCCGACTTTGAAGGCCTGGAATAAAATATTGACATCCTTATCCCTGGGTGGTGCATCATGAGGGCGTTTTTTTTTCTTGTTCTCTTAGGTTTGATTCTTCCATTTCAAGCATTTTTGCAATGCACATGTGTTACTTTATAATGAAAAAAAAATCAATAAGCATTATTTTTATGAAAGGTTATATTACAGACTGGAAATGTGCACTGTGTATGAAACGCCCAGATAAAATGAGACTCAGTTTTCACTTGCTGTTTCCTCAGATACCTGAGGGGCAGCAATTCATCTTCTTTTGCCTTTTGGGATAAGGGTCTTTTGTCCTGATTTATTTTCAGGCTCTTATTCATAAATATATGGCTTTGCCCAAAGCATGGCACAACGGTTCCATCACAATAAAAAATGAGATAGACACCCAAGGATTCCAGGCCTGAGGCAACTTGATGGCTTACTTCATCCAAAACAAGTACCAGGAGAAATTTTCAACAACCTTAAATAAATCGAGGGTGTCTTTTGAAACTTCCTATAAGATAACTCATTTTACACATTCTAGGGACATTGTGATCAAAACTACTCTTGGAGGTCATCCACCTCCCAAGTGTGGGGCCCAAGAGCTGTGTACTGGCGATGTATTCAGTATCTAGATTCTGCCCCAGCCCAGCTGGGGTAAGACATCCAGGGCACCCTTGACCTAAGGCACTGTAGCATGGCTTAGCTGTGCTACACTGTAGCATCGCCCTTAAAATCCTGAGAGAGGAAATAACACTTCGATGGTGCTGCGCATGGTGAGAGGTTAGCTATAGGATGACAGAGGGGACTGTGAATAGAGAAAATCATCCTGAGTTCAGTAATTGGTTCATATAACTGGATACTACCTCATATGATAGGTTCACTACTGACCAACTTTGACAGCTTAATTATAATGACTAGGACACCAGCAACGACATAAACACTACCGAATATTTAGTGTGACAAACACCATTAAAATGTTGGTAACAACACTACATAGCCCTTAAGTGGATCTGGACAATTTTCTCCCTCAAACCTCATATTCCCTTGTGATGAGATTCTTCTCATCAGACAGATGCAGAACCTGAGGTTCTACAGAAGTTTATAACTTGCCTATGGCCAGTAATAAGTAGGTAGAGTTCAGGTAAAGGTCCTGGCTCCCTAATGCACTCTTGTCTGTCTTTGAACTACCTAGACCTGCAGAGAAGGCTGGGAACTAAGGAGGTACTGAAGATGACTGAAGTTTTGAACAAACCCTGCAGGCTCTACAGGGAAGCCTGCCTGACTTTTCAGAAACAGTCGTGTTCTTTTTGTTTCTTCCCTCTTGGAGGAGAGGGAAGCATGGACAAAGAGGTATACATGAGGAAGTCACAGTAACAAGAGACTGAGCCTCAAAGACTAGGAAAAAATTTGCTATGTTGTTAAGAGAAACAGGTGGGATGAGAAGGAGAAAGAAGGAGAAAGAGTCACTAGAGGCATTTCTGGGAAGCTAGCCTAAAAAAATAATCAGAAAAGAGAACTCTTTTTTAAAAGAAGGCTTTCTGTAACAAGGATATTCATCAGAACATTATTTACAATGGCATATTACTAACAACAGCAACAGTAAAGGGCTGGATCAAGCAAACAGGAATTTCTACTCCAGGGAATATGAGCAGCATTAAGGAGCATCATTTGGAGGGACATTGAGAGACACCTGGGGAAAGAGAGGCTAAGAGTGTACCGCTGAGGAAGGAGGGGTGCAGAGTTCTTAGGATTATCCAGATAATCCCGTGGCCAGAGCTAGAGAAGGGAACAAAAAGAACATGAAATGAAAAGGGTTGGCTGGCGAGGGGACGAGGAGAGGAGGGGATTGTGCTGAATTATTTTCTTCCTGTCTGTTTTTCGTATATTCTAGAATGTTCTTTCCAGAAGTATCAAGTGGCACTCACTAGCAGAAGGGGATAGGATTCTGAAGGATGGCTAGACATTTTATCATAACTTTGCCTTTTAATAATTTACTGACTTATTTTTTAGGTGAGATAATGACGTGCTAGTTATGTTTTAAACAGGAGTCCTTCTTTTTCAGAGACAAGTATTTAAATATTCATGGCTGAAAGGATGGGATGTCTGCCATGTGCTCCGCACTGCTCTGGGGGAAGGTGGCGAGTAGGTGAAAGTGAGGATATCATAAAATGGGTGAAGTTAATGACTGCCGTGTGGAGTGAGGGGAACGCCAGATCCCACTAGTCTCTCTATTTTGTACACGTTTGACGATTTCCATAATGAGAAGTGCAGGTGTTTTTCTTTTTTGTATTTCCTTATGGTTACCTTCCACTGAAGCCTTATGCTAGGACATACCACATTGACATAAAGCTTCCTTTCAAAACACATATGTGCAGCATAAAGAATGAGTCTGAAAAGTAGTCATTGGGGTAAAATATCTGAGCTGGTTTTCTTTCCTTTCTTTCTTTCTTTCTTTCTTTCTTTCTTTCTTTCTTTCTTTCTTTCTTTCTTTCTTTCTTTCTTTCTCTTTTGCCTCCTTTCTCAGTACTGACTACTAAACCCAGGACCTTTGCACTCCAGATCTTTTTTATTCTGAGACAAGGTCCTAAATGTTCTAGGCTCAAATTTGTGATCGTCTTGCCTCTGCCTACCAGGGTGCTGGGTAGAGCTGGATTTCTGAGATGGTACCAAGCGAGCGAAAGGATGGCCATGGCTTAGATAGGAAAGCACACACACAGGGAAGGAAGCAGCGATGAGGTGGGGGCGTGGGAAGAAAGAAAGCCTGACACTGCAGCCCCTGGAGTGGGGAGACCCTCCTTAGTATCCTGAGCTCCCAACAGGGCTTCCCATCCCTACAGCCCCGGCCCATAGGTCCAACTCACCTGCAGCTGTTCTCACCCTCTGTGTGTAAGGAGGACTCAGCCCTTCGCAGGCCCAGGCGTGCAAAGGAGTGGTACAGAGTGAGTGCCACATCACTCAGGCTGTGGACTCCATCAGGCTCATCGTACAGGTTCTCCCAGTAGGAGCGCAGGCCTGGGGTGCCTGTCGGGTAGTTCCCATACAGGTAGTAGTCCAGCTGCCCGATGATCTCCTGATTGACCACAGCTTCAAACTTGCGGGCAAAGAAGGTGGGCCGGGCTGTCTGCTGCACTCAGGAGATGGAAAAAAACAAACAAAACTCAACAGCAAGTGATGGTGGGGACTCTCATCTCAGAGTCCACCCCATTGTGAGGGTCCAGACTCTAGCCCTGACTCCTCCTGCCTCTCTGTGGTCAGTTTCCCTATCAGAATGGAGGCGTGCAGATGGAAGGATCCTATCTATCCTTGACACCTATGAAGCACTGAAAGGAATGCAGGCACTTGGTACGCATCATGGAAATGTCTGTTACATAAATTAAATCCTAGAGGTTTGTAGCTGGGACGACTCTCAGAGATCATTCAGCAGAGGTCACGGATAGTCGCTGAGGGTAAACACAGCCTGCAGGTATATTTTAGTTGGCCAGCAGAGTGTTTTAAAATTGAATTAGCTGGCAACACTTAAAAAGGGGAAGTGCCACAGAAACAATTTCCCTTTAAGCAGCAATTGATCTGGTGCCCCAGGCCCAGGTTCCTGAGTGGTAACAGCTGGTTAGAGCTGAATGGTGCCGGGGGATCCTTTTTCACAGGACCTAGACTCTGCTATTCCCTATGGTTCCCATCATTACCTCCTTATGCCTCTGGTGTTGAAGCAGACTTGCATACTTGCCAGGGACACTAAAGGTTTTCTGATCAGAATCTCCGGGGATGAGCTGGAAAATCTGTATTTTTCTCAGGGCTTCCAGGTGAGTCATTTGCTCACTAAGATCTGAGGATGGCGCAAGTGATACCAGGTGCTGGGTGCACCTCAGAGCTACCTTAGTATTGTACAAATTCAGATTCTAGGGTCTTTCTTGAGACTTACTGAGTCCAATTCTCTTGGATGAATCTCAGAAACATGTATCCAAAAGGAAAAAATATCCTCAGCTGACTGATGCAGTGCTAAAGGAGCATGGGTAGAAACTGAGCCCTGAGGGAAATAGGACCAGAGAGGGCAAGGGACCTACCAAGGACATACAGCTGTCAGTGACAAGCCAGGATTCACATTCATGCTCCAAGGCCAAAGAAATAAAACACCTGAGCACTTGTCACCTACCAGATTTTGCAGTGTTTTCTAGGGTAGGGATTGGAAATATACTCAGTAAAGTGTCAGAGATTAAATAAAGTGCAGCTTTTAAACTACTTGACACTGCTTTTGTAGCAGGAAAACAGCTTTAGGCAAAATAGTAAATAAAGGGATAGACTATGTGCCTATAAAACTTAACTTACAGAAGCAGGCAGGGTTTTTGCCTGGGGCCTGTAGTTTACTGACCCTTGGTCTGGAAACAAATAGAACACAGTCCAGTCCCTTGAGGAGCTTTGTCATTGTGGACCTAAATTTGGTCTAGCACTGTCTACGCTTTAGTGAATTAATAGCAACACTAATGATAATAATAACTACTAAGCACATCCTATATGCAGAGCACTGCAGTTATGTCATTACTTCTAGCTCGCCCACAACTTGACCAGGCTAGGGACTGATATTCCCATTTTATGGATGAGAACACCAGGCTCAGAGAAGGAAGAGCTATGTACAAAACTGAGTTTTATTACCCCAAACCTTAGCTCTTTCTGTGGCACTGCTGTATGATCACACTAACCGAGCAAGCTGGAAACTCCAGAAAAAAAAGAGTTCTTCATATTATTCTAAACATCCCATGCCCCTCTGCTTGATGAGCCTTGGGTCCCTCCCTTTGTAGGACAGAAGTCACTTTGGTTCCTTCAGAGGAGTGATGAATGCAGTTGGACTATCTGAGTTCAAATCCTTTGTTGCTTTGCTAATCGTCTGTTAGCAGTGTGTTTTTGGGCAAGTCACCCATCCACTCTGATTTTCACATCCTTAAAATGGGTATATAAACTAAGTATGGTGGTACACACTATAATCTCGGTACTCTGGGAGGATGAGGCAGGAGAATCTCAAGTTTAAGTCAGCCTGGACAACTTAGCAACTTAGTAAGACTCTGTCTCACAATAACAAATAAGAAAGGTTTGGGGGTTCAGTTCACTGTGAAGGCCCTGGGTTTAATTCTCAGTACCACAATAAAGATATACATAATATCAGCTAACTACTGTTATTATATGATTGTTATCTTCATTACTTCAATTTGCTTCTAGGCACCTGTCTATCCAGGTGACACTAAAGATTTTCTGATCAGAATCTCCGGGGATGAGCTGGAAAATCTGTATTTTTCTCAGGGCTTCCAGGTGAGTCATTTGCCAGGGGAAGAAAAGCAGCCTCAGTGGCAGCACAGCCTTATTACTCTGCTTGGAACCCTCAGACCACAGCCTGATCTTCTGAAAGGGCATGTTTCTATATTTATCATTCTCCTTCTTAGAGTACTTTGAACAAGAACACCAAGTCCCTTACAGGCAGGGTTTGCTTGATTCTAGATGTCTGGGATATTCTTGATCTTTGTTTACTGTGAAGGAAAGAGCATGAGCACGTGACAAGATTCCCAAGTGAGCCATGCATTATTAGCAGCCACAATTTCCCCAGGACGCTGGGACTGGAATACAGATGTTGGTCCCCAGTAGACGCCAGGCGAAGGCTCTGGGTCTTTTCTTTAACTCATGAAGGTCCTCTGCAGCAAGGGTGACGATAGTCTCTGCAAACATAGAAGTTCTCTTCCTTTTCTTCTTTTGAATAGTTTAGATATTTCCCTTGCAACCCTTTCTGTTCTGCCAATCCTTTCCTCATGGACATTGGCGTGAAAATGCTACTCAGGCTCATCCTCAGATAACATGGGTTTGAGGAGAGTACTAGATAGCTCTCTATCCAAAGGGAAGACACTAGGTCCTAGAGAACTTTAAGGGAATGCAGATTACAGAATTAAAATCTGCTGCGTGCCTTACACACGAGGAAACTCAAAACCAGGATGGCTTTGGGTCTGATGGCAAGAAATAACAGTGAGGCACCTCACCCCCAGCCCTACCGAATTTACCAGCTGTGCAGGAAGGTGGAGAGGAAGAAGAGTAGAGAACCCCTCCTCTCCCAGCCCCCAAGTAGAGGGAGCAGAGCAGGGGAGGGGAATGGGAGGAGCTTGCCTTCAGGGTAGCTCCGAGGCATCTCCCACCCTCTTGCCTCGGTGATACTTGGAACTGTAAATTGCCAGGCTGTGCTGAGACAGCTGTGAAGGTAATACCAGCTCTGTAGCTTGCTACTCCTTCCAGTTCACAGAGCATGGCAGTTTCTGAACCTGGTGGCTCATCAGATTTCTCCTAAAATGTAATACAACGAAAGTATACATTTTGGGACCTTGTTGTTGGACAGTGGTTCTCAGCCAGGGACAAGTTTGTCTCCAAGGAACATTTAGCAATGTCTGGAGACATTTTTGGTTATTACAGCTGGAGAGGACGGAGATGCTGCTGAATATTCCATAGTGCACAGGACAGCCCAGAGCAGAGAAGGGTCTGGTCACAATGTCAAGAGTGCTGGAGTTGAAAAACTCTGTCCTTGATATATTCAAGCTGGTAGTCAGAAATGTTTTTGACAAATGTTTCAAGGGAATTTTTTTAGCAGTATTGGGAAATGACCTTAAGGCATTCACACTGAGATCTTTTTACTTATTTTTTTTATTTTGAGATAGTGTCCTGCTAAGTGGCATAGTTGCCCTGGCTGAACTTGAACTTACGCTCCTCCTGTGTCCTCTCCCCAGAACACTGGGATTACAGGCACTTGCTACTATGCTTAGTTTCCAGGGAATTGTGATCGAAAGGGAGTGTACAGAAGTGGATGAGAAAGGCCCTTAGAAACTGACACATTGGGGACATGACACATATGACCTGGAATAAGGTTTCTGACCTTTCTATGCTTCAGTTTCTCTATCTTTGAGATGGAATAATACGACATAGTATGAGATTGTTGTGGAGTTAATGATTCTACACAGAAAAAACAGAACCATGGCCTAGAATCCAACTTCAAAACCCACAGAATCTGCTATCTGTTCAGCAGATGGAAAATGTCTCCTACTCCTGTCATGGAGCACATAAGTGCAGTTAATGTTGGTTGTTGTGGATGTTGTTATTATTATTACCAAAAGCCAGGGTGGGGCAGTGAGGAATGACAAGATCCATGGATGTGGCCCTGGATACCTGTAGATATGTGCAGGAAAGGCGGGGTGAGGGGTGCATGTGCGCTCACCTGGAAGCGGTGGAAGTCTTGGGGCTTGAAGTCATTGGGGGAACAGCCGCACCAGTCCACGATGTGCTTGTATTGGCACTTGCACCCCAGCTTGCGGTTCCAGTTGGTGATACGCAAGTTGTTGTCCACCATGGTGTCACAGTGGGGGCTGTTCTCCAGGACTGTGTGGAAGAAGGACTGCAGGGAGAAAAAGTAGCCAGCTTGAGACCTCTTCCAGCTTTCTCCAAGTATGCTGGGCCTGTGGTCCTCCTTGGTGCCTCTGCCTGTGAGAGTTCCCAGAGCCCCGCCCCATTCTCCACAGGCATGCAGGTCAGCTGCCACACAGCCTAATCTAGTGCGGCCTCATGCTGTGTCCAGGGGGGCTGAATTCCTTTTACTCTGAGAGCTGTCTTCCACAGTATCTAGCTTCTGATTTCAAGACATCTCTTACCACACAGGGCATCTACTGCCTTTTCAGCAGATGGAAAAAGTCTCTCAGGTTAGGTCAACACATATGAACCAAATATAGACAAAAAGATTTCTAGGAAACCAAAAGTTAAAAGGGCCCTTTGCTTTGCAGAAAGCCAAATTTGAAATTAAAGGACTTCAGGTCTAAGATAGCTTGGTTAAAATGGCTGATGTGCTGGAATTTTACCCCTGGGCAAGGGAGGCCAGATCCATGGATCCACCAATCCCAGATCTGAAAGGGATCCCCGGTCCTCACTTGCCTTGGTCATTCACACAGTGTGACCACTACCCAGGGAAGTCAGGCCCATGCCCTGTCCAGTAGGTACCTTCACAGGGCAACTATAAGCAAGAGAAAGGAGGGGTGGTTTGCTGTCCACAGTGCTGAATGGGACACCAGCCCTCACAGTATGACTGCAACAAGGAAAGGGTGGGCCACTTGCTGTCTGTCAAACTGAACCAGTTTAAATCACTTCTCCATCACCCTCTCCAAAGCATCTGAGGAGTCAGTGCTGAGTGAAAAGAGCAGCCAGAGAGGAGACACAATGGTCGGAGCTGCTGATACTGAAAGAAGGGTAGTGGGGAGGAAGAGAAATTTCCACCTCACTCCTTCTTCACAGCAAGCTCAGCTACCAGAAGAACATATTTTCCGCTGCTCTCTGGTCTCTAAGGAAAGATATTAAGGGATCGGTGTCTGTTACAAATCTGTGGGCAGCTTTCAGATTTCTTTTAATCTAGTCTGCTGGAGGCATCTAGGGAAAGGAAAAACAGAGCAGCAATGCAGTGATGGAGGGAGAGAGTCTAGAAGAAACCCTGGACACATTTGCATGTGTGGGGAGGGACAGGGAAAGTACACAAAGTACACAAACCTGTGGCCAGCTGCAGTGTTGTGGGCTTCCTGATGAAAACAACCAAACTCCCAATGACCCCTTCTAAGTCCATGGATGGACAAGATGAATCTCCACCCACCACACACTGCTGGCCTTCCTGTAATGCTAAGTGACATGTCAGTGGGCCTGAATTCAAGCTTGAATCATCTATAAGCCCGCAGAGACACATATTCTCTATCAAGCAGTGGCAGTGAGGACCCAATTACCGATTGCCCTGTGTCCTTTCATAATGATGCAGAAATTCCCTGTGAGATAATGGATAAGGAGGTTATCAGAATTGAGAGAAAGGTGATTTTCACTGAAATAGGATTAAAAGCTGATTACTTAACATGTGTGTAGAATAGTAAAGCCTGGCCTGGTGATGACAGAGCGTCATCATCCCTTTGGAGTGATGTGGGCAGTCAGCCCTCCCTGAAGCTAGACGCTGCCCTACATACTAATGAGAGATGTGAATATCATCAGATAAGATGCACAGTGAGGTCTGGTCTGCACAAAACACACAACCCACAAGGTCTAGAGGTGGGGGCCCTGCCAGGGGGAAAAGAGTGGACCATTTATGAGAAATGTCACAGGCTCTCTAAGATTGGATAAGCTTTGGAGTTCTCTGACTTTGGAAATTAGATTCAAAGTGACCTGGGGATCAGGAAGATGACTGGAGGCCAGATTTGATAAGAAAGCTGCTGGCATGTTGGTGACAACCCTTCAGAACTGGATCCATACTGTTTCCAGAAGGCCTGGGAATGCTCAGCTACCTTACGCAGTAGGGCTTCCCACCCTGAAGTCTGAAAAGTATTTTCAAGTCCCTGCAATTTTTCCAAATATAGTCAGTGGGGCCAAGTATCTTGAGTTGCTTTTTCTACATTGTACAAAGATACAATGCAAGTTGTTGTTGGTGTCTATCACGTGGCCTCTGTCCAGACTGGAGAGGGACAGCAGCGTTGCTAGGCCAGCAAGGTCTCTGGAAGCTCATGCAGCTCTCAGCCCTTAGCTGAATGCTTGGGAGACAACCTGGATGGACTGGAACCACTATGTCAAACATTCAGTCACCCTTTCCCCAAGCCAGTGCCAGCTCCAACCTGCCTCAGGAAGCTTTCCTGGAACTTACCTCAGCAGGAAGCAGAGTGTAAGAGTAGAATTGTTTCATCTTGGTCACCAGATCGTCTGTGGAAAATGTCACATACTCCACAAACTTCCGGTTTAGCAGGAACCAGTCAGAGCCACCATCTACAGCAATACCCTCGGGAATACGCCGGTCCCCCAGGCGCCACATGTGGGCATCGCACTCCAAGAAGAGCCGATCGAGGCCTTGCTTCCTGATGAACCTGGAAGCAAACAGTAGCCCTGAGCCCAAGTTGGCCTGAAAGAGACTTTACTGAGAGTCGAGTGATGTCATCACAGCAATAACAGCATTGACTGAGACCTTGCTATCTGCCAGGTACTGAGACAAGCACCACTGTCATGGAAGATGATGGAACATAGGGGACTTGACCATGGCCATCAGATGGCAATGATCATCTGCTAGATTTACTTCCTCCTCAATGCGCTTTTCAAAGCACTTTGGCATCATCACTTCTGAGCAGTCTGATGCTTGCAGACTGGGGGTGTCATCTCTGACTAGTGCTCCAAAATGCATATGGCAAAAGATGCAGAAAACGTACACCAAAGTTATGATATAGTAATATGTGCATCTCTTCACACATTACATAGAGAGTTACAAAATATTTTGGAAAATGCCAAATTCATGTTTCTTTGTGCATTTCTTTATTAATACTTTTAGTAACAAAGTGCCACACCAAGTCTAATAACTTATGCTTTTTTGGAGTAGGTGTGAGCATAAATGCTATCTAGACGCGTCTGCATCAAATGTAATGTGACAGGAAAGTGATGTGTATGTGTGTGTGTGCGCGCGCGCATGTGCGTGATGTTAATGATTAAACTCAGAGGTGCACTACTACTGAGCTACAACAGTATCCTTATTGATTGACTGATTGACTGATTCACTGATTTACAGGGTCTTGCTAAAGTGCCCAGGCTGGCTCGAAACTTGTAATCCTGCCTCAGCCTCCCACATAACTGTAATTACAGTCATATGCCACTGTACCTGGCTAGAAGTATATGATTTTTATTGGTGACCAGTTGGTTACTGCTGACACTACCACAGTTTGGTACCTACCTTCAGTTATATTTCAGTTAGAATTTGGTGGAAATAAGTATATTTCCCATCTGATTCCCATCTGAGGTCATGTAACTTCCCCTCCTCAGTTCTCCCTATCAGCCCTCAGACTAGTAATTCTTGTGCTCCTATGTATATTTATATATAAAAACCACATACTACTATTTATTTATCATAATCACCTACTCTGTGATACAGAAAGATCACAGGGATGGTGAGTGGAGGGTGGACATAGCTAAAACCAATCCTGCTTACACTGTCAAGTTCATTACAGCAAAGATTAATAGCAAACTTACTGTGTGCCAGGCACCATGCTAGCCTCTGGAAGGGGTCCAGGAGTAAAAAAAAAAATAATAAAGGAAAATCTCTGCTCCACAGAGCCAGTTATCTGGTGAAGGCAGTGCAGCTCAGGGACTTCTTTGTCCCTCCGGCCTGCTGAGCTACACACATTTCCAGGAGCCTGGAGTTTTCAGTTCCTTATACATGATGTTCTGTATCAATACTTCTTTATATTACTACCACCACAATCTCCCTATCCTATGTATGACTGCCATGCCAACTTCTGCTCAGGGTTTTGTCCCTGCTTGAAAGACTCACCCCAAGACGGGTGACTTCAAAAAGTGAGGAATCCTGAGTCTCTTTCCCCCTTGGTATAAATGAACAGTGGGGCTAGGTCTGGATTAGCACCTGTTGGGGTCAGACAGACCAGGGACACCGTTAATCAGGCTGAATGTAAGATAATGGAGAGCCTACAGAGATAATGGTTCTGCCTACAGAGAAGTAGAAAATTCACATTTTGAGAGACACTCATGTTCAAAAAGTGTCTCCAGCCCCTAAACCCAAAACAAATGAACAAACAAACAAAAAACAAATCTCAGGCTGACTCTTGCCCAAAGATCTTCAGTCATGATTCCAGCTGTGACCTTCTGTAAGCCACTCCATTATACCTGAGACGAGGGAGTGTCACATTACACTGCACTCAGAGATGCGCAGAGAAGGTGGATGGCTTTTCCAGGAACATACAGAAGACTCACACAAAGGTAAAGCCTAACAGAAAATCCAGCTGTCCAACATTCCTGGTCTTCTTTCTTTAACATATTTTGCCACATGCAAAATCCAAGCTCTTTAGCCAGTCATGTTCTAATTTTGTGAGGGGACTTAGTAAACATGTTTTCATTATAGTCACATTATCACATGAAGACATGACTGAGCCATGCCAGAACGCTGCAGAGTTTAAGAAAACGAAATGCTACTTCAGTCTTGCTAGTGCTAATTATATAAGAATATCTAGTTGATGCATATGACCATAATTAAAACTTTAAATTTTAGATAACTTAAATGCAAAATTACATGGAAATAAGAATGGGTAGAGGGGAGAAAATACAGGTGAGGAGACTAACAAATTTTTCCTTCTAAAGCTAAGCTTTTTAATTTCATGTTCCATTATATGGGTAATAGTATGGCCTTGCAATATTAATGTGATGTCCCAAGCCATAATATTCAAATACAATATTAATGCAGTCATCTCCAAGAGAAAATATTCATGGCATTGGGAGATTGTTCTCGATAATTACTGCATTCAAAACCTGATAAGCTTTAATATATGCTTTCATTTATTATGAGTAAGTGGAGACATCCAGTTCCATAGATCTCAGAAAAGATTTTGGGGTTACAGAGGCTAACAAAAACTTAGCATTGGCCTGAGAGAAGAGAGCAGAGGTCTAGAGTTTGGATGTCAAATAGCAGAGAAGAATCAGGTATTTGGCCCTGGATTTCCTTTTTTGAAATACCTATGCATTTACTGTGGCTCGAAAAGGAGAAATTGGAAGGTAAGGTGAGTCGGTAAAGACACACCTGGGTGTATCTCTTCACAAATGCTGCCTTTGCCTCCTGAGAGATGGAGCACATATTTGCAGCAGTGGACTCAGTACACAGAAGGGGAACAGTGATGCTCTCTCTCCTCAAGTGCATCTCCTGCTGGCATGATTATACCCAGGGCAGTTGGGACAACAGATGCTGACATAGCAGAACATCATGATACTGGACAGACCTGGGTACCAAACTTGCTTTTTCATAAAAGATGAACGTCATGGCACCTGCTCTGTTAACCTCCCCAAACAAAGTGTGACGAGGATGGGGATGCTTTGCAAATGGCCTTGTGACATATTTAAGTAGTGTTTACCCAGGCAATGAGCTCGCCCTATCATCAACCTCTTCTTACATAATCATGACATCCTTCCCTCATCCCTGGCATCCCTGATTCTTGTTTCATAACTTCTTTTTCTCTGCAGATGTTTTAAATTTCTAATAGAATATGCACAGTCATTATTTAGTGTGTTATCCATTTTTACTTATAAGACCTAAGCTCCAAAATGACAGATTTTCATTTATTCTTGTTCATTACTCTATGCCTACTGTCTAGCCTGCAGTAGGTGCTGGCCAGGCAGGTGCTTATACCACAGAGCTAAATCCCCAGACCTTAACAATTTCATGTATTATATGAATAATTTCTGAGGCAAGTGTGATTTTTTTCGGGTGCTCTATATATTAAATGAATGAATGAATAAAGGGGTGAATGAATAAATTAGTTAACCAGGTGTCAGATGCTTTCAACACATGTTTGACAAATAAGGAAAGCAAACTTCAGAAAGGTTAAGTAATTTTCCCGAAGTCACACAGTTAGAGACTTGGAATTGAACCCATATCTGGATGAATCCAGTGCTAGTTCTTGATGGCTCTGCTACTATTTACTGCCCTGATTCACTTTAAAAGGGGCAGAAGTGAAGGATCTGTGAACAATTAATGCTTCAAAGAGACAATGCTCCAAAATGAGAGAGAAGCAAGAGAAAAGTCTCTTTGTTGGTACTGGAGGTTTTCTGGGGACCACAAAGAACTTATGTCTTCATGGTAGTCTACTTGAGTCAAGCATTTGCCTTGAGTTTTACTTCCTAGGATTGAGAAATTGGTGGATTATCTTCCTGAGAATTTTCTTCTATTAGCACAAAATGAGACGAAGTCACAGCTCACTATGCTCTACTGGGAGCCACACAGACAAAATCTATCCAGCAGCGTGAATCGATGTAAATCAGATGGGGGCCCTGATTAAATCAGAGAGGAGGGTCCCAACAGCATGCTGGGAGAGAAGAGGTCAGTGGAGAAAGCCTTGTGGCCTTTGGAAATGATGTCCGAAGAGAAAGGCAGTGAAGGATTTTCTCATTTATGTTAGTTCTCTGAGCTCCAGTCTTGATATATGTACAAGTGTGGGATTATCCCAGAACTGTCTTGTCTGATTATGTGTCCTAAAAAGAAACCTGCCACTTAGATTTTACAGAAAGTGTGAGCAAGAAGGGGCCTTTAGCAATCAGCTGTTATAACTCTACAATGGAAAAACAAGACAAAACAACGGAGACAAAGAGAGGATGAGAGATACATCCAAAGTCATGTAGCTTAAAAACAAACAACCCCCAAACACTTTTGTTCTCCAATTTTCCTGTCCAGTGATATGTTATTGAACCTAGATTGCTCCTTTATAAGTATGATTTAAGCATTTTAGCTAAAAGATAAAGTCAAAGATTACAGCATAAAAACCGTACTGTATGAAGTCAAGCAATCATGTGAGCAAGCTCATGTGTTATAGCCAAATGAGGCAGGGTCCATGTTTGGGCCATGAAACTGGAATAGTTGGTCCATATCCCATATTCTAACCTTAGACACCCTTAGTCATGTGGTGCTCAGAGTCACATGTGGAAATGGTGATCGTAATAACGCTTACCACCTTAAGGAACTGGTGGGAAGGTTTATGAGGTATGATTGAAAAATACAGTGTGTGCTTAAATTAAGAAAAATAAACAAGTATTACAGTAAAAGACACATTGTCATTAGTCCTCAAAATGCTTATCCTTGCTTCAAACATACTTATGTCACCATTCTTGCCACTGTTTATAACTTTTTTCTTTCTTTTTTTTGGTACTGGGAATTGAACTCATGACCTCACACCTGCCAGGAAGGTGTTTATACCACTGAGCTAAATCCTCAGCCCTCTTGCCACTTTCTGAAACAGGCCTGGAAGTTCTCTTTAGTGAGTGTCTTTAGTGACATTGTCATGGCTGCCTTGATGACTAGAACTGATTCAAAATGTTTACCTTTTGTGATCATTTTCAATTTGAGGAAGAGTCACAAGTCACATGCTTCCAGACCCAGTGGATGAGAACATACTGTCATGTTTTCACAAGCCTGCCTTTCCACTGAATAGCACTTGGCAGTAGAATTCTTTGTGTTTTTATTACACCTTGTAAAAACACAGCAATAAATATGGGATAAGTGTGTTTGAAGGGGGGTGGAGTCTTTTGAGGAAAATTAGTAGCAATATGTCTTTTACTCTAAGTGTTTTTAAAAGTTTAAACATTCACTGAAATTTATTTTTTGAGACAGGATCTTGCTATGTAGGCCAGGGTGGCCTAGAACTCATGGAAATCCTCCTGCCTCAGCTTCCTGAGTGCTGAGATTATAGATGTGTGCCAATCTACCTGGCCCTACTGCAATTTTTGATCACACGCTGTAAATTAAATTGTAGAGGGAGAGGGCTTAGCACTAGTACACAATAGGTACTCCAAAAATATTCAAGATGCTTTCTTTCATCAAGAAGGGAATTTTAAATTCCTATCTCTCTTCTGGGATTTGGTAGACAGGTATGCAGGGTGCCTCTAGGGCTAAAGAGAAGTTCTGTAGCCTAAAAAGAGAGGGCATGCACAATAAGCCCCACCTCCTGCAATTATGTAAGTGGCATCCATGTTTGTGTTGGTGGACATGACAATCATCATGGTCTTCCCTCTACCCAAGCACCGTGACTATAAAACTTCCCATCTTCCCAAGCTGTAAGCTTGCGAAGCTTCAGCCTCCTGGCTTCTGAGTTTAACACCTCCAAAAGGTTGCTGCTGCCCATTTTTCTCATGCCCAAGGTGGTTTGTGCCCCTCCTGCTCAAGGCTGGAGTCAGTTGCCCTCTCTCCTCTGCAGTAGCTGGAAAAGCTCCCCGGGGTATTCACACTTTCAGCCTCTCTAGACAGCATCTTGGTATTCCAGGTGCTCCCAGGTCTTCCAGGTATTCCAGGTCTTCATACTGAGAATAAAATGGCCATGGTCCCCACTCTTCTCTTACCACTAAGGGGAGGTGAAGGAGTAAATGGTAACAGTACCATTTATTGAGCACATATTGCGTTCTAGGACTAGTTCCATATTCTTAATCTGTAGTTTCTCATTTATCCTTTTTACAACTCTTTGAGGGTTCATTTTTCAAATGAAAGTACCAACAGAGTTTGGTTAAGCCATTTTTTCCAAGATCAAATAGCTATTTAGTGGCAAAGATGGGATTCAAACTTAATAATCAGGCTCTAGATTCCACACTCTTAGGAATAAGGCAATTGTACACTCTAATAATTAAGTAGACAAACACAAACTACAGCTATCTATTTGCATACCGTGATGTTTACTATATAGGAAAAATTAGGGTGCAATGGCAGAAAGCAAAGAGACAGGGCTTTAGTTAGTGGAGATAGGAAAGATCCTTCACTGAGGAGTTAGCATTTAGGTGGGAGAAGAAGGATGAGAAGGAGTCAGTCTTCTGTAAAGTGGTGGGAAAAAAGTTTATGTGGGGGCAGAAATAGCATGTTCTAGGGCTGAAATGATTGAAAAAAGATGGAGTTGGCTGAATTGAGAGAACTTCCAGGAGACGTCCAGTTCCTGGCCTCTGTAGATAACCACGGGGAAGCAGAATGTGATCTGATTGGTAGAAGGGCAGCCCATCCACAAATGCGCATGGCCAAAGGCAATGGATTGGATAAGGCTTAAAGTGTGTGCCTGTTGTGCTGGAGGCTGGGTGTCTAGAGTGACAGCTTTGGGAGACAATATGAACCTAAAGGAGGCAGCATCTAGGGGGAGAGGTCCTGGGAAAAGATCCAGACGTCTTAACTGGACCCTGGTCAGTTGTCATGAGAGAGCTGTCATAAAGCCTGGGCCTGCCCATACTCAGCCTCTTTGGCTTCCTGTTTAGTGCTCTGCCACATGTCATAGAGCTGGCATTATGGTATTTGGACCTTCAGCGTCCAACACTCAGATAAATAAACCTCTTCTTTCTTAATAAATAGCCTGCCTTGGGTATTTCATTACAGCAACAGAAAAGGGGCTCCTAATCCTGCCTATGGGGAAAATTGCATAGTGAGCATCCATAGGAATAGCACATCCCTGGTTATAAGAATGCAGACTCCAAAGCCAGATGGCCTGGGGTCAAACCCATATTTTCACTTAACAAATGTTGAATATTTGATTTCTTTGGCCTCTGTGTCTCCATCTAAAAAAAAAAACAGGCCTGATAATGATTGTACTTACATGAAAGGGTAGTGAGAAGTGAAAGGGTTTTCATTTGTAAGGCATTTAGGGTTGTCCCCTGCCACATAGCAAAGCATATTTAACAAGTATTGTCTTATGCAGAGACTTGTGTTTGCCATCTAAACAGGAAAGGAAAAGATACATAAGGGGAATCTGTAGAGCCAGTGGCCTGAGTCCTGTGGCCTGGAGTTCCTGGGCTGAGATTGACATTCTTCACTGAGCACAAGGCCCTGTTTTTGCTTACACCTACACGAGTCTGAGGTCTGTGAAAGTCTAATTGGTTTTCCACATTTCATGTAGTTTTAAAAAACCATGTTTACTGCTTTTTGTTCTGATTATAAACCTAATGCATGTTCTTCACCAAAGGCTTGGAACACACACAAAAAAATGCAAAGAAGAACACAAAAATTATACTCTACTTCTTAGAGACAATGCTGGAAACACAGTTTCTTTCTAGTCCGTTGTCTGACTTCCTTACATATCGACTGAGAAAACGGAAGTTCTAAATTGGACCCCATGACTCAAGCTGAGGCTGAGGGGCAGTGTGTGCCCGTGCCACACTAAGCCCTACTGTGACGCAGTTACCATAAAGTGAACATGCACCCAGCGATAAATGTGCCAGTCGGGCTGAAGGAACTTAGAAGGGAAGCACAGTCTGCTGACCCTGTTGGAGACGAAATATTAATGACCCCTTCACATCTATCTTCAAGTAAGTAGGGGACAGAGATCATCTCTTGAGCAGAAAGCACCAAAGGGCCTCCTGATGGCACATGTGGAAGGAACCTGGAAGAGGTTCCTGGTCAGGATATCTAAGGATTTGCCAACTTTTGGATAACGAGCTGCCTATTTACACAGCGAACTGGGGCAGGTCTGGATCAGTTCAGTATCAGGGAAGGGAAGCTGCTACCGCCACTTAGTGCCATTCAGATACTGGCTTAGGAGCGTTGTAGTCTCTAGCAGGTGGGGTCCTGACTAGAGAAGAGGGACAATATTCTCTATGCTACTCTGAGCTGGAGCTGGAACCTTTCCTATCTCTAACCTCCCCAGGCTTCTCATACTAGGAAGCTTCATCGCTCTTCTAAGAACTATAGTCACTTGTTCATTACCTTCAAGATTCTTCTCTATCACCCTCTGCCTCCTACATATAGTCACCTGTCCCAAAGACTGCTATTGATTCAGCTGCTTCTTGGAATAACTCTACAGGGTTGGCATGTCTATGATCATTCCCACTTTACAGGAGAAGGAATGTACCCAAGCCACATACAAGAGTGTTCAGAGCTGCCGTGGGAATCCTGACAATCTCGATTTAGAGTCTGGACTCTCTAACTTTGCTTCGATGTGCTTTATGTGGCATCTGTAGGAGCATACCCTTGCAATTTTTCTTTAAGCCAACTTTATATATTTGTTTTTAAAAACTTAGGCATAACATAAGCATAATAGACACAAAATAATGGATTCAATAGACTAATTATATGAAATTTTGTGGATGCATAAATGTTCAATACTAATTCCCATATTATGCCTACTTCTAAATGACCCCTAAAAATTTCACTGCCAGATCATAAACTGACTTTAGGAAATGCTGATTCTAGGAAGTGGAGAAGGACTCATCCTCACCCACATAAAATGATTTTTTTTCAAGCTAGCAAGACTTTTCTCTTTCATTTGTACTTTTCAAGAACTTAAAAGTAGCAGACCTCTCAAATGCAGTCACTAATCACAGGGTGATAAAAGAACAGGGACCTTAGAGTCAAAGAGAATCAGATTCAGTAGTGGTTCTTCTGTTCACTACCCATAGGACCTTGAGAAAGTTAAAGCAAAGCCAGAAACTTCAGCTGTATTCCTCTCTACCACAGAATAACATCTGCCAGATGATGTTGGAATAAGATAATATACTCAAAAGAACCCAGTTCAGTGGCCTTCCCATGATCAGTGTAAACAATCAGTCCCCCCAACCCATCACTGCTGTTTGGGTTTTGTAAAGCTGGGAGACAGAAGTGCACTCTTTCAAAACCAACACTGAGATGCTATGGATGATTGGTGCAGCTGACACTTTGCCACTGGCGGCCGGACTCTTGCATCTGTGGTCTGACCACTATGGCACACTGTCCCAGCGCTGAACACAGGGCCCTGGTGACTCTAATAGAGGTGGAAGAATCAAGTGGAGCAAGGCAGGAAATATCCCAGAGAAGACTCTTCTGCCAGAGAGTACAGGTTTCTCCTCTCCATCTCCCTGTAGGGTACTGCTCCCTACACACTGAGGCCTGAGCAGGCTGAAGAGAATTGAAAGTGTCTTCTGAGCCTCTTAAGCACCAGCCATGTGCTCCAGGGATGTTTCCACAGCTCCATTACTCAAGCTGAGAGTAACTTTAGGGCATGTGCTTCTTCCATCCCCACTGAGACCACCTGAGAAATGATGATGTGCTAAATGTCATTTAATATTATTTGGCATGTGTGTGTGTGTGTGGGGAGCAACAAAAAACAGTGAATGCAGCACTGTCCTTCATTTAAATACAGGAACAGCCAGGACCAATTTGGCAGCTATTAAAATACCAGTTGCCCTTACGCCATCTTTGCTCAGCAGAAACTGGAGGCCAGATTGGCTGCTAGGGGCTGAGGGTGGGATGGAAGTTCGACATTGCTATTGGTCACTATGTGGCCCTGTCTGTGTTCCACTGCTTGCTTTCGTCCCTCCTGCTCTTTGCATCTTTCAAGATCTCTGCCTGCATCACCTCTTCTCACAAGGCCTGGTCCAGCAGCATCTGCATGGAAAGGGACTTTGGGGGCCATCTTGTTCAACAGGATTTTTCTTCAAAGGGAGAAAATGAAGCTCAGAGTAGCAAAGCGGCTGCCTCAAAATCATCTAGCACAGTGGAGGAAAGTAGAGCTCACACACAGAGAGACCACGTCAGGCAGCAATTATGAGCTTAAACTCTGTGGCTCCCTCACACGGGCCTGTCCCAGCCTTACTCTAGTTGTGTGAGCTTAACCAAGTTACTTCATCTCTCTGATTTCCATTTCTTTATCTGTAAAATTGGTGTGACTAAGTTGCTGACAGTTGCCACCAGCACCCATAGAATTAATCCACCGCTTTCATCATCATCATCACCACCACCACCATCATCATCATCAGGAGTCTGGGCTTGCTGATGTCATTTGAGCTACCTGATTCATCCGTACCTGAAGTCAGACCCATGTTTTAGTTATCTGATTCAATAACTTTACCCATAAGCTAGTGTGAACTGGGTTTGTTTCATATCCCAGCAAAATAATTTTTTCAAATGTAGAAACAGTCAGGAACCTTAGCTAAGTCAGGCCCAGCTCTGCACTTGGGAGAGACAGTGGAGGGTAGGTAGTGGGTAGCCTTGCTCATGTAGCAAGTTAGGCCTCAGTTAACAATCAGTAGAGAGCAGCTATCGCGTGTTGGTTCATTTTACTGTTAAATTAATACTAAACATTACTGCCTCGATTCATGCAAAGGAGACCATCCTAGCTGAGGACTCATGAGTGGGTACTGGAACTTGTGAGCAATTCTGTTCAGAGATCTTTGAGTTTTAGGATTTCATGGGGACAGGCCCAAGCAGTATCTCTTCAGACAGCACCTTTCCCCTGTCCCATGCCATTTAGGTACCACCTGCCAACAACAGACGTGCCTCAGTTTTACAGGACCTACTCACATACCCTGGGACACAGCTGTGGCCATACACCACCTATTTCCAGTAACACTTTAGGTCTATGATTATCATGATGATGACATCAACATGGACATCATCATTATCATGGGTATTGTCTGTGCCAAGTATTTTACAGATAGTATCTCATTTAATTCTCCAAACAACATTAGGAATGTAAGTTTATTGATATTTCCACTTGTACTAAGGGAATAGGCTCAACTGTCTAAAGCAACACAGCAACACAGCTAGGACAACACAGCAACACAGCTAAGACATAGTAAGTAAGGATTCTGACCCAGGAGGTGGAATCTCTAAGCCCGTTATTTGAACCTGTGCTATCTATAGCTCCTAGCAGAGTTCCTGGCAGACAGTGCACAGAGAATAAATACTGAATACATGCAAACAGTAACACAAGGGCACGTGGAGGTCAGCCATGGGTTGATAAGTTTAGGACAGGGCTCTTTCCCAGGATGCAGCTTTGTCTCCACAGTCACATACTATTGCCTTTGTGGAGGGGAGGAAGGGTTTTCATTCTCTACCTCAAGGAGGGAAAACTAATGTCAAGGCTACTTCTGATAACCAACCATCTTCACAGAATTATGTCCTATCTTACCTTGATCCTATGGCTTTTAGTACAGAAAGACCTGCTATGTAACCAGCTGTATGACCTTAGGGAATATTATTTTGTTCTCTCCAAATCTCCTCATTTTTTGGTGCTAGGGATAGAACCAAGAGCCTCACGCATGCTAATCAAGTGCTCTACCACTGAGCTACACCCCCAGCCCTGGGATAATAAATCTTACTGTCCCACTGAATCAAATCAGATCCTGTATGAAATGGGCCAAGTGACTTGCAGAGTGATGGACACTTAATAGGAAAACAGTTTAATTTTTCCAGTTCATTCAGTCAGCTTTGTGTTTGGCCTTTGTGGCCTAAACATGCTACATTTTCTGTGCTAGTTTGCAGAGCTTTTTCAATTTCAGAAACTCCTTTTAAATGTGGTGAGGCAAGGCCAGGAGTTGGGCAAGGCCAATCCACACACAGTCAGCTGAATGAAATCAAAGGTACAGTTTAGGAAAATGACACAATGTAAGGGTTAGGGCTTCTGAAAAGTCTGGGAAATCTGTTGTTTCCCCCTTAGGACTACTAGGTAAACTGAGTCACCGATCCACTCAAAATGATACATTCTCCAGCAACAGAAGAGAAAATCTAAACCACAGATTTAAAACTGACATTTTGAAGGGCTTCAGGTAGGGAAGGGGACAGGTGAGGGTCATGATGACTTGATGAAGGTAGGTTTTGGCTAAGACCTGACTAAGACCTGGTGTGACTGTTCCAGAAGAAAACTCAGACACAGCACTATGACACAGCACTATGGATCTTTAGACTTCTTAAGACTAGCAGGAAGTATGAGAAATATTCCTCTCTGTAAACAGAGCTATTAATTTTCAGAAGAAACACCCAGACTAAAGCAAAACACCAAAAGGGCCAAACACAGCCCATTAACAGGTTAAAAGGATCCCATGAGCTTCAAGGTATGCTGAGTTCAACACGGAGAAAACTCAAATCCCTCCTACAGGAAGCACTCAAGACTGCATCACTTCTAGCTGATCTCTGCCATGAGGAGCTGCTATTTTTGACACGGCTCATTTTAAGTGAAGAAGGTGTTATGGATTTAGTTTGGGGTTTTAGGTGCCTTGCTGACATCTTGGACAACAGTGAGAATCCATGAGGGTGGGGGTAGTAGGATGACTGAGTTCAATTCAATGTTGATTTCTTCCACTAGAAAGTAAATTTCTTGAGAGCCTAGAGTGGGTTTTGTTCATCACTAAAACAGGGCCATGCACTCAGTTAGTACTTGACAAACACATTATTCATTGTACAACTGACTGATGGAATGTTCTGGGGCTGTCACTTAGTTGGTGGGCCTCTCTTTTTCCACCAACAAAATGGGTATTGGACCATGGCTGCTTTAATGCAAGAGCTGCCCTGCTGAGATAGTGGACTCAAGAAAAAGCTTGGGGCGTATACAGCGTTATAACACTATGAGAAACATTTACTTATTTCTCTGTCTGGATGCCAGGAGAGGCCATCCAGATCCTAATGGAGGCAATCTTTCAGATCTGATGTCTAGTGCCTTCCTCCCACCATGCACTTTTCTCTGGTTGCATAGAACTGGCCTGGAAGGAAGCCCCCAAATTACTGCCCTGATTTTCCATTTCTGTTTTGCACAAGGGAGGCATGATATGTTACCTTGCATTGTCCCGGCCATGTGACTTCAAGAAATTCATATCTCGATATCGAGAGAGAAAGGCTACCAGCTGGTCATTCGTCCTGTGGAAACAGACAGAGAGGAGAGTCAGAGACCATGGAGATTTCGGGTATTTGTTCCTATCTTTGCCACAGAAGCCAGAATTTTCTCTTTGTGTGATTCTGCTTGACTTGCCTCTCCTGATCACCACCACACAGCTAAGTCACTTTCTTCATGGCTTTCTCCACCCCTGGGCCTTCCCCACGACAAGAAAGTGGACTGTTGGTATATTTCCCTCCCATATATCCCAGTGTACCAACAACTCTGAGGACAAACACAGCACTTCATGTGTTTGGACTTTTCAACATTCCACAAGGCCTGGCGAACAGAAATCATCGGGTAGCCCCATACCAAATAGAACGATCTCAGGTGTCTTGCCCTAACTATGCCTGGGAATTTTGCTCTGTATTTTCCCATTGCTTGCCTATTCTTATATCCTAGTCTCTTAAAATGTCACCTCTTCGTAGAAGCCTTTTCTAAAGTGGTGCCCACATCACATCACATCACATCACATCACATCACCTGTTCACTTTACTGTTTTACCACTCCCAGAATGTGCTGGCTTATGTCGCAGAGTCGGTTTGTTCACTGGTACATCATAGGAGCTATGGTAATGTGTGCTGAATAAATGAATGAACCCAGAGTGAGTAGAGTTTGAGATGAATCCTTCAAGTGCAGTATGAGTGATGAATGAATCCATGAATGAGTGACTACCACATCCTCTGTAACCACTGGGCTACTGATTGAGAGAACTTTAAAAAATACGAAGTGCAAAGCAAATGGCGACATCGTTCCTGGCATTGTTATCCCAAATTTATCGCCATCAATCTCGGCACTAGCAGTGCAGTCACAGCTAATCAGCTTGTGCATACAGCTGTGACAGTATTTTAAAAGGCAGTCACACGGGCCTCCTCCATCTGCCAGAAACACAGTTGCCTCTTCCGCTGAATAAACCCAAACAGGTAAATGGTGCTGATGTGACAGCTCCTTTATCACCAGGCTGCTCTGTCAGGGAGGTTTCCTCAGAAGGAAGGGGTTAACCCTCATTGCAAATAGGGAGAAGCTGGGAAGGGGAAAGGGTGGAGAAGAATGTTTCAGAATATAAAGGGGACTGGAGTTTTGAGAAGCAAAGCAAGACAGTGCCTTGCAAAGTAAGTCTGAGCTCCAGAAACAGAAAGATCTGGAAACAGATCCCAGCTACAACTGCTAAAGTCACTGTGTGCCTAAGGACATCATTTACCCTTCTCTGAATTTCCCTGGTTGTTAGTTAAATAAGCCATGCATCTACACAGTAGGTCTTCCATATGTGTATACTGAAGGGATAACTGTATGGATTTAAAGGGCACACAGTAGGTGCATAATAAATGCATGTGGCCCTGCTCTGTCTGCCTGCTATCTAGCTCCCTACTTCATTTTCCTGCAACTCTACAGTCTTGCCACTCTGAGCCCATCTCTCGTTGGCTAGTCAGCTCATGTTGACCAACTTATAATTCTGTTGTGTGTGGCCAGGGTGGGGGGTGTGACACAAAGCAGTTAAGAGACGCTGCAGTGAAAATGAGGGCAGCTGATGTCCCATTCTGTTACTGAAATAAACACCAATCCAAAGTGGCTGTGCTCCTGGTTCCAACGGACACCAGAAGACCCCAAGCATCTGCAGTGAGGTAAACTCATCACATGTGCAAAAAGCTGGGTGGTGTTTTCACAGACCTGCACAGAGGTGACTCCCAGGGACACATGCAAAGGCTAAGGCCGTGTGTCTGCACAAGAATACATCTCATGTGGGGACCAAGCCCCCCATGCCTACTGGGTGGAGTTGCCTCTAGGTACTCACGGCTTATAGAAAGAGGGTCTTTAAAGGAACCGCTGGAAGAAGTAGAAATGAAATCAGTCCATTAAAAAACTTATAGCCAAGTCTCTTGGCTAGCCATAAAGCGGGCCCTCCATCTCTCACCTCAGCAGCTCTTACTTACCAACCCCCATGCCACTCACTGCGACAGTTCATTATTGTCCTCCTGATGAATACAGGACAAGTTAACCTCTGAATGGGTCCCAGCAGCAGGAATAATAAACAGGGGCCTCTTGGGCAGCCTTGGTGGGAGGACTGAGGGGCCGGGCCAGGCTCCTGGGTCCCCTCTGTGAAGCTCAAGCCTCCCAGGGTCAGCCCTGTGGCTCCATTTGGCAACTCCGGAAAGCATCATTCAGGGCCTCGAGCTGGGGCTCTTCTCACATTTGACGCTTCACTGAGTCCCCATCTGACGAGGATGAATAGGCATTTAGCGAATTTACTTAGCGATGCTTCCACATGAAATCATCTCAAAAGATGACATCTTGGGGGAGGCAGGGGAAGGGGGGGCCTGTGGTTTACAGCCCTGGAGCGGAGGACAAAGCCCCTTTCAAAGCAAAGCACTGTGTGCTTGGTTAGGTGGCTGGATGGGTGGGACGAGAGGACCCCTGCCCACCCTTTCTCCTTGGGGGCCCTGGGCCCCTCGCTCTCCTTCAGTATAAAAATGCTGCTCTGAATGTTAGAGTCTGGTTTCCCCATCCCTTCTTGGGAAGGAACGAGAATTCGGCTGAGGACCAATTCTATTGTTGCCTTCAGACGCCTGTCAATAATTGCCTGCATAATATTTAGTTCTCTCCAGATAATTAACAGCTTGTGATCTGTTGACACTTTACCCTGTTCCAGGCTTGCTTGCTAGCTCTTTCTTTCCCTCACACGTTATTTCTCACTCTTTTCTGCCAGAATCCTTTGCCAAGCTCATCCCTGGGACTTGTCTCTGCATCAATTTCCCTGTACCTTCTGCTGACATGATTAGAAGTCACATCTCAGCGGGTGCCATTTCCTCACCCTCGCAATGTTAAGTGGGGGCAAGCAACCAGCACTGTAACCATCAGGGGGTCATGAGGCAACTGTTGCTGAAGTAATAAATAAATAAGTAAGTGTACAGGAACCACATGGAAATCTTGGTTGAAATATGCAAATAAGAGTAATAAAAATAAACTGCCAAATCATAACCATAACCATAACCATAACCATAACCATAGAATACAGAGCAAGCCCTGTATTCTAGGCCTTGTGGCAGACTCTTGCCATATTTTACTGCAACTGATGCAAAGATGCTACAGAATGCAAGTTTTGTTCCCATTTTACAGACTGGGTGGCTGAGGCTCTGAGAAGTCAGCCACGGAGAAAAAGATAGAAGCAGAACTGGAACCTGGATCCCAATATCCCAATGTATGATGCATTACAATACTAGATGGCTTCTAAAGATGATGGGGACGGAATGAGCAGGTAAATGAATGAATTCTCTTCCAACAGCTGGAGAAAATATACAGGTGCATAGTATCTCCACACTTGCAGCCCAGTCTGCACCCCAGCAGTCCCAGCACACTGTTGTAAGGAATGCCACATCACAAGCCCCATCCAAGACCTATTGAGATAAGCTTTGCTTCCTGCCCAGATTCCCAGGTGATAGTATGCCCTTTAATGCTTAAAACGCACTCTCCTATGTCAATCAGAAAGATCAGTAATTAATTCCCTTCTTTGTACCTTCGTCTGCTCTTCGTGTGCTCTTGTGCCCATACTTTGAGCAAAGTCCCTTTACCTTCATAAGCCTCAGGTATTGGAGCATTAAATAAAATCACATCCCTAAGACCTGTACAGTAACACCTGGCACAGAGTAAGCCCTTGACAAATGTTACCTGCTACTTAATAGTGTTGTTGCCATCTTCAACGACAAATGCTTGAGACAGTTTGAACCTGGGAACATAGTGCAGGAAGCCAACATGATTTGAACTTGGAAGGATTTCTGTGTAGAACATCTATGGAATGTTTTTCAGAGCACAGAATGAAAAGTGTTTCAAGGGAGGAACTTGTATAGAACTCCTTCCCCAAAGCAAGATGCTGAGGACTCTATCAGAAGCACCTGTGAGTCACAGCCTAATGCTGAGACTGACAGGCTAAAGTCAGAGATAAGCACAGGATGCTTATGAACCTCAGGATTTAGGAGCTTGAAGCCCTGACGCTGCTAGATATGCACAAACTTCACAGAACACTGTACTTAGCCTTCTTGGGCTGCTGGGGACCTACCATTGTGCTGCGCAAATGCATGTGATGGGTGGGGCTGGGGGACTGTTGTGTGGGTAGCTGAAGATGGTAGGCTCAAGATGTCTTCTGTCTGGGTTCAGAATAAGGTATTTATTTCCTAAAGTTCTCATGTATCCATCATTCCCATAGTTATTTCATGTATTTATGTAATGTAATGGTAGTTAGCTTCATCCTGAGAAACAATATTCATGGTATCTGATGTACTATTCTCATTTCAATTTTTCATTATGGTAAAATAACGTTAACATAAGCCATCTTAACCTTATTTATGTGTGGTACAGGAGACAGAACCCAGAAGCTTCTCATTGAGCTATATCCACAGCCCATTTTATTTTGAGATCGTTTCTCCCTAAGTTTCTCAGTTACCCAGGTTGGGCTCCAACTCGTGACACTCTTGCCTCAGCCTCACAGAGGTCTGGGATTACCAGCATGTGCTTGCCTGGCTACCATCTTAACCACTTTTAAGTGTATACTTCAGTGATATGAAACACATTCCCAATGCTGTGTAATCATCTCCACCATTTATTTCTAGAATTCTTTTCATCTTTCAAAATGGAATCTCTGGACTCATTAAACAACAACTCTCTGTGCTTCCTTTCCTTGTTCCTGGCAACCACAATCCTATTTTCTATTGCCATAATTTTTATTACCCTGGTTACTTCAGGAAAATGCAGTTATACAGAATTTGTCTTTTGTGTGTATCTTATCTCATTAGTATTCCAATCTGATACAGTACAAGTATTTCTTTATATACATGAGAAACCACAATGATCACTATATTTATTGTATCCTTCCTTAATCAACAAGCCCATTAAGGATTGGCTGAGGACTAAGGATTGATCGGTTGAGGACTAAGGAGTTCCCAGAGTACAGAGTTCCAGATTTAAAATCCAATGGTCCTTGGCAAATTGAGATGAGTTGTGACATTAGGCATATGGACCCACCAAGGGATGTGTAATCACAAGGATAATGTCACACTCCACAGGATTAGAAAGCCCATCTTTCTATGAAACACACACATGCACAGACAACCACGAAAGCAGGAGAGCCAACTGTAACTCTTCTCTTTGCTTTTAAAGTTATTATTATGAAAGTTTAGATTACAGTGAGATAAAGAATTACAGGGCAACAACACTGACCAGGACATCCGATGTCTGAGCAGGTGCCAAATACTATCTTAAGAGCCTTCATCTGTTAACCCACTTAATCCTCACACCAGCCCTAGGAAGTACATGCCACTATGTCTATGATCAATTTTACATTACGTATGTAGGAATGTCTATATACAATCAGTGATGTGATAGATGTATTCTGCTGTTGGGTCTAATCAGAACATACAGGTAGAGATCACCCTTTTAGTGGCCACACAGAATCCCATAAAGGGCCTCAGCCAATGCCCTAGTGATGGACATTTAGGTGGTCTCTATTTCCTCCTCTTGCAGATACTGCTCAATTATACATCCTTATGTATACATCCTCCCACAAGCGAGTATGATATATTTCTGCATGATTAAATATTAGATGTGGCCTTATTCATTCAAAGAGCATTTTAGGGTCTTGTTGCTTTCAGAAAAACAAAGCACATGGAGAGGCTTCCCCAAGAGTGGGGCTTTCATCATTGCCCAAGAGCCACGCTCTCTGGCAGAGCTGGGAGAAGGAGGAAACTGCAAAGGCAAATTGGAGAGATGTCCTGGAGGGGTTGGAGGGCTCCTGGCGGTCAGGGTATGGTTCTCAGACAGGCTGACCAGTCCTCAACAAGGCTCCTTCTGTTCCCCTAATACCAATAACCAGTGAAACACTGGTGGACAGAATAACCCCACATGGAAGTATAACTTGCCTCCTGTCAAGCTGCAGGGAGGGATGGGGGTAGACCCACCTGTTCTGTTCCAACTGCAGACAATCTCCCTTTGCTGTTTACTGAATGTCCAGTGCTCATCTTAAATCCTACCTTGTCCAGAAGGTGCTCATTGTGCATGAATGAGGTGTGTGCTGGACAGGTTCAAGGGCTTGCTCAAAGTCTTAGGTGTGCTGGAATGGAGCTGAAGACCTTAGAACCTTAGAACGCCAGGCGTGAGCCGTAGTGCCTGTCCACCTTGTTTTCCTTGTGGGGGATAAACAACAGAATTGTGGTCTATTTCTTTAAAAATGGAGCCAGGAAGCAAACAGGAAACAGCACCCATCTGTGGAAGCTTCCTGTTTCCTATTAATGGGATTATGGCACAGCCAAAATTTGCACACTAGGAGAGGACAAAGATAAAAAAAATCTCTGTCCAGGGTGCATGTCTCTCTCCTGTGCTCATCAAAAATCAGAGGCTGCCATCTTTCTTCTGTCCACATATTCCATCTCATAAGTAGATTTGGGTCTATCTGTTCACATGGATTATTTGGTGAGGTGTACTGGGGGATGAAAACACTGTCAGTGTTTCCTCTTCAATACTCCATATAGTTAATTCATAGACCTTAATGACATCTTCTGGACTAATAGAAAAATCAGAAAGTCCAAGACTGCAAAGCAACAGTAAAGCAAGGTCAAGTTCATGGCTTTCTGAAGAAGCACAAGAGAAAAAGAATTGGGAATAAAGCAAAAGAAATAAAGAAAAAGAATTGGGAATAAGATTCAGGGGAAAAGGTAGAGAAGACATTAGATACCACATTTCTTCCTGGACACCATAGGCTTAACTACAGCCACTGTCAGGTAGCTGAGGCAAAGTGAACTGGAGAAAATGCTACTCTGGTCTCCAAATTCTACTCTAATCTCCTCCTACAGGAAGCAGCTACAGGGTCTAAAGCCCAAGCTTGATCATATCCCTTCTTGCACTTAATGTCCTTCAGTAGGACAATTTCCTAACTTCTTAATAAAGTACACGAGGCTGTTTATGATCCAGCCAGGGCTACTCAGTTTTCCGAGATATTCAAAGTCTTCAGAATGTTTTATACTCTTTTGTAACTCTAACACTTTCAAGCTCTGTTTGCTCCCTGGGTAATGTGATTTCTCACTTGACCGGTCAAGCTCTGTGCCAAACATCTGGAACATCAGCGGACATGGCACCGTGGTTCCTGTCCTCAAGTAGTGCACAGTGTGGGGAGGCAGGCACCTCCATAGGTCCTTGTGATTTGGGCTGAAATACCAGGTAAACTAAAGTACAGGCTATCAGGGGAGACATTCACAAAGGGTGCGGGGACATCAGGGGACAGTCCTTCCCTCCATGGAGACAGAAAGCACATGGGGAAACCACCTGGATGGTAACACCCAGATACTTTTGATTGGATTTACCTTTTGGTTATTGACAAATATGATGAAATAAAACAGGTTCATTGTATTTGGAGGGATGAGAGAGTCATTTTTCAAAGCCTCAACACTTACAGAACATTTGTGAGAAACAACTTTTTCTCATTAATAAAAAGATAAATTTCTATGAAAGACAGTTCATCTGACATTCTACCAGGGAGAACTTTACCTGTTGGGTTTCCTCGAGACTGGTGTAATGGAAAGGAAACTGCCAAGAATCAGCACCAGTGGCCAATTCTGGGTCTTTGGATGCCATTGGAATCATGAGGACTAAATTGCCATTCAGCCTGCTGTGTTGAGTGCACGTGTCTGTGCGTGTGTGGGCGCGCGTGTGTGTGTGCATGTGTGTGTGTGTGTGTGTGTGCACGTGTGTGTGTGTGAAGTCTATTTGACTGTATTTTAATTCTCTGAAATTTGATTGTCCTCATGTGTCATGATACATCTCAAATGAGCAACCCATTTGTTTAGGCAAATTCTGCATTCCCAAATGACAACTGATTATGGCCAGTTATTTGACTTGGTCTTTGTGAGATGGGGAGGTCCATTTTGGAGAACATCAAAAAACTGAACCTTAGAAGTAAATGTGATTTCTGTAGTAAAGCTGACACATGGCCGCAAGGAAAACTGTTTTCAGAGAGGTGTTTGTGGAAAGTTCCTTTTAATCTTTGCCATCTTCTGGCTGATTGATTTTGAGTGAGATCTTCAAAGTTGCTAGGCCTTGATTTTCTTTTTCTTTTTTCCTTTTTTTTTTTTCGGTACCGGAGATTGAACTTACAACCTCAAGCTTGCCAGGCAAGTGCTTATGCCCTCAGCTAAATCCCCAGCCCCTAGGCCTGAGTTTTCTAATGTGCTAAATGGGAGTAACAACGAGTTACCTGTGGTTATGGGAGTGGCAGAGGTGATCATCCCATAGCAGGTGTCATGGAAATAAAACCATTGGAAAGAAGTCCCTCAATTCTTTGCTAGAGATGCAGGGGGAGGGGAATGCCTACCCTTGCTAGCCCTCCACCAAGACATGTCATTTTAAATCTTATACCCCTGTATTCCTAGCACTAGTGTAAGTTATGCTTCTGAAAATTCCATGACTAGAAGTTCTCTGAGGCCGAGAAGCCTGCCTGTTGCACACAGGTATCCCTAGTCCAGCATGGACATGTCAGCTTCCATCTCGGCTGTGCATCTGTCACAATTTGGCTTCCCATGCCTATCCCGTCTCAGAGCAGCCTACAGAAATCTCGCAGCAGATGTGTGCTGCATTTCAGAGTGAAGCCTTTCGTTCCTAACATCCACTCTTCTGGGGACACCCTTTCTACATCTTTGCCTGATCAACTCTGACTTAGCGTCAGCTCAACAGGGACAGACTGGAGTGTAAATGACCATTCAATGACACTGAACTATACTGATAAACTCAACTTTCTCTCTGTGCTTATGGGTAAAACAAGATTTTTTTTCACCATTCATACTCCTCTGAGTTTGCCCAAATAATGGCCGTGGTCTACAATAATAATTTCTCCATTTGAAATTTGCCACAAAGATGTCCCAAACACAACACCCTGAAGGTACTGGAATCTGGAGTGGTTAAGATTAAGACAATGCTCCTGGGTTTGCCACTGAATGGCTGTGTGACCTTGGGCAGGTCCTTTCAGCTATTTGATGCTCAGTGTCCTCATCTTTACAACTGGAGGTGATATCTCTACTTACTTCATGGGCTTGCTGGAGAATTTAATAAGACAAGCGGAAATCCTTTCTTGAAATTGAAAATTCTACAGCACAGATGTTTGGCCGTTGATGTCAGGCAGGGAAAAACGAACAGATGATCTACTACAGGTGGGGTAACCTGGCCACAGAATGCTAGAAGAACAGCTATTATTGTTGTTGCTGCTGTTACTATGATTACTTTTCCAGAAGTAGACTCTACATTGTGCTAGGGTATTACACGGCAAAGATCTCTAAAGCCCAAAGCTGCAGGGAAAGATCTGTTCAGATTTCAGTCCTAGAATGGGACAGAGCTTAAAGGACAGATGACTGTGTTCTGATCACCTTGTCCTCTTTGAGCAGCCTGCCAGGTTTGCTAGCCTGTCTATCCCGGGACAAGGTCAAAACACATTGTCATGCAGACAGAAAGACATGCTCACACCTCTCTGGAAAGCAAACACTGCATCCACCTCTGCAAACCTCAGGCAGACACGGACTCTTGACTTGAGAGGCAGATTGTGGAATACCAGCAAATGTTACATTCCGTGCACTCTTTGCTCACAGGTTTCCAAGGCTGTTTGTTTATCTCGGAAGCTGACAAGAAATTGAGAAAGCTCAGATTGTTTGAACAGAGGACACAGGCTTTGGGAGTGATGTAACAATTCCTGGAAACCTGGGAAACATTTTAAGAGTGAATTTATCATAGAAATCAGTGGTTTTCAGAGCTCCTGGCTCAAGTTCTGCTGGGCATCTTGGGCTTTGGGACAGCTCAGCTGAGCTTCCTCTATGGGACCCATACTTCTACCCATTTCTACACGAGGATCTCGGGTGACATTTCAGTTAAGTGAAACAAAGATTCAGTATTTTAAATAAGCAATTGAACATTATGAAGGAAAATGACTAACTTAACGTCCAATTCTTTTTTGGCAGGGAGCAAATGACAGTGTTTCCAACCAGCACTGTTGCCTTCCCTGCAGTGGGAGTTACCATGTGACAGGTCTCATGGTGTTGTTTGGAGGATGAAAGGAGCAATGTCTAGTTAACCTGTTAACATAGATGCTTAGAATGTAGTAAAAACAGGTCTTAGGTGTGTTACTGTTTGCCTGTGAATAAGCTTTCCTTTGCTAGTGTCTTCATTCCTCTCTTTCTGTCCTGTGTGCCTGCTGGATCTTTAGAATTACTTGGGAGCTTTCTAAATGCTCAGTGCACCTTCATAACTGACTGTGCAAGCTCTCTTTGCACTCTCGGGTAACATAATTTCCCACTTCTTCAACAGGTCAGACTCTCACTTGAGCACTTGACAAGCATTTCTTACCTGCTCAAACCGTGCTGGTTTGTAACATCAAAGGTGATTTTTACTTTTTCAGCCACTGGCATCACTGTGACTTGGGTGGGTCCATTTCAAAGAGGGAATCTAAGTCCTGGTTTTATTTGACTATTCCTTAGCTAAAAATTAGAGGAATTCCTGTCTCTTCCCAGAGAAGTGTCAATGTAGAGGCAATACTTTAGTTTTGTTTCTCTTGTGCCTCTGTGGTGATCAAACACAATGCTTATAGCAAGACAATTAATTAGTAACAAATGTCACCCAGGACCACATCAAAGACTTGTCACATAAACCATGATGGGAAGGTGCTGGTACAAGTTCATTGATCACTGTTGAGTTATATTCAGCGCCAGGTCCATGAGTATTTAAATGGTTGTATTGTAAAACAAGAGATGTATCGGAGTAGAGCAGGATTCATGCTTAGTTTGTTCATACCACTGTGTCCCCATTCAATTCTTCGGGAAATATTTATGTTATACCTACTATGAGGTACACTCTTCAAGATGTTGAGCAAACAATGATGATCAAGACCAGGTCACCAGTCTGTGACCCTAGGAATTCATTGTAACTCCTGGATTATCTTAGCTCCTATGTATCAAGAACAGTACTATCCATTATCCTTGTAAGAATCAAGAACATAGTCACTCTCTCATGCTCTGTGTTGTGAAGTTCAGATAAGGAATACCAGTTAAGAAAAATCTGTCTAGTACACAACTGGCACATAATAGTTGCTCAATGCACAGGATGAAGGAAATCCCCTGTGCCAAGCTGTACCGGGTTCTATGAATAGAATTTCTAAACCCTATTGAATTCCTTTCATGCTAATGCAAATACATGAGCAGGTTTAGTTGAGGTCTAGCTGAGTGACACTGAGATGTGCCACTTTTTGTAGGGACATCATTTTGCACCACGTGACCTGGGTTCAGAATCTGCCTTTATTGCTTCATTGCAGGCTACTTTTCCTTTCTAAGTCTCAGTTTCCTTGCTGGAGTTGGGCAAAGGTTTGATGCAATCATGTGCATGAAACGTTTAACATAGTGCTTGGCTCACAGTTATCACTCAGTTGTCTGGCAGCCTTTATTGGTCATTTGCCTCTGGAAGAAGAAGAGTGGCTGAATTCCCCAGAGGCACCACGCTACAACATTCAGTCATCAGGAACCTGTGATTCCAGGATACCAACAGGCCCAAGAGCTGACCAACATGTGCAGTCTCAAAAGGCTTATACTGGCTACAAAGGAAATTCACCTACAGAAGCTGGAATCTTTTCTTTCCTTACTTTACCTTCTTACTATTTCTTTTCTTTCTCTATTAAGTAGTTGAGCCACATGCATTAAAATGTCATCATACTACCCAAAAGAATTGGAAACACATGTTCAAGTAAAACCAGCATATTAATATCGGTAGCAGCACTACTCAAAAGGCAGAAACAACACAAATATCCATCAATGGATGACTGAATAAATAAATTGTGACACACTCACACAATAGTGTATTATTCACCCATAAAAATGGAATGAAATACAAAAACATTCTACACCATGGATCAATTTGAATATACTATGCTAAGTGAAAGAAGCCAGACACAAAGTACCACATATTATATAACTCTATTGATATGAACTATTCACAGTTACCAAGATTAGCGGCTACTAGTGGTTGGGAATGGGACGGAACGAGGAACTGTTTGATGGGTGTTTTCCTTCTGGGGTGATGAAAATGCATGTCTGTAGGTTGTGATGATGACTACACAACACTGTGAACGCAGTAAAGGTAAATCTTTTGTGTATCTCATCACAGTAAAAATATATTAATTGAATCTAAACAATTCAAACTGAAAATAAACAATGTAACTGCAATAACACTGTGTTTGGTGCAGCAATGTTTTACACACATGACTGGCCGAGTCCCCACAATCGTGACAGAAGGTGAGTGGCATTAGCCTCATTTTACACTGGAGCAAACAGAGAATCTCAAAGCTTGAGTAACCTGATGATGATGATGACCATGATGACAACAGTGATGACCATGATGATGATGACACTAATAACTAATGAGCACATAATTCATATATAACAGATTGTTATCTTCCCCAAAACCTCATGAACTAGGTACTGTTATCATCACCTGTTTTACAGGGGAAGTTCAGTACAGAGAGGTTAGATAACTCGTCCCTGGTAAGGCAGCCCCTGGGTAACAGAAGCAGAGATTTACACCTGGCCATCCGACCTCAGGTCTGTGTGCATCACCATGGGGACTGAGGACTGCTGGGCATGGTCATGGACACCGGAGGATATGAGGATGCCTGCAGCCTTTGCCTGTCCGTCCTCTCTTACAGAGGACAGGAACAGGATAGACACCGAGAGGCTGTGTGGGAGTCAGACCCTCTGAAGCCAGAGAGGTCTAAGGTGGGCGGTCTGTGGGGCCAGTCAGGGACCCTCTGTATCTGGACAGGCACCCCAGTAAGAGGGAGAAGCAAAGGAGACAACTGTGGATGTATGGGAACCAGCACTGTTCACTGTGGCTTTGAAACAGACCCTCTGGCTCTTGGGAACATCTTCAATTTCCCTGCTGGTACAGTCTGAAAATGTCTCTGGCAGAAATAGCTGATGATAAAACCCTTTCACTGCTCCTCAATCCAGGCATGAGCCCAGAGATGCTTTTAGTGGCTGTGGATTTAAGACAATGCAACACAGTGTCAATGACTCTTTTTGCTGCTGAGGAATAAAAGACAGAGCCACTGCCATCACCATAGGGCTAAAAGGGACAGCCACTGTGGCTACATTTCTCCCTTCCTTAATACTGCAGTAAACAGGTGCCAAGTTCTGCAGCAGGCACTAAAGACACGATGGTACAAAGAACTCACATCTCTCAGCTTCTGTGGAACTGCTGCCTTAGTAGATTTGTCACTTTGAGTCACCATCACTGTCACTGCTTTTTGAGTACTTTCCCCATGCTAGGCAAGGCCCTTTTCCATTTCACACCTTAATCCTCACAGCAAAGGTGGTGACAGGTGACTGAGATGGTTTCCATTTTACAGAAAAGAAACCTCAGGCACAGACTGGCCAAGCAATTTGCCCGAGGTTGCATGGCATGTGAAAGGGACTAGCAGCTAGAACTTTAAATTGGACTCTGCTGACTTCCTAGATGCACACTGGGGATATTGTGCCACATCTCTCTCATGGCCTGACACTCAAAAATTTCTGCCAGTGATACGTAACTTCAGAAAACTAAAGGCTACTGAAAGGCACAACATAGAAGATAACTGTGATGAAACAATGGAGAGGGTTAGGCCAGTATAGCTCATTATACCTGAGCTATAATGAATGTATCTACTAGCAAAGAATATTAGCTGTTGTCTACCCACTTCCCCAGGAGTCAGATTTAGTTCTCTTTTTGTCTCTTTTCCCCCATTGCCAAGCAATTAAGAATTAATACAAACTCATCATGGTACTTTCCACTTAAAATAATTTCAAGGGTTTCCTGTTGCTTTTAGGATACACTTGGGAACCTTAACATGGTTCCCATATAATTTGTCCCTACCTACTTCTCCAGCTTCACTCTACTGGCTTATCCCATTACCACAGCTTATCCATGTGAGATTTTCTTAATGTCCTGCACGTGTGGTATTCCCTCTTGCCTCAGGAGCTTTGTACAGACAGCCCATGCTGCCTCGAAAATGCCCTCCATTCATCTTTTTACTCAGTGAATTCTTTTTCTTTATCAACTCTCAACTCAGAGGTACTTCTTGAAGGAACTTTCTCTAACTTTCCAGAAGAGAAGTTATAGGCATGTCATTTCCCTGTATTATACACATGTGAATTTCCTTCCTAACAGTGTCATAAAGACATAATTATTTAATGGTCTAATAAGTGTATTTCTCAAGGGCAGATATGATAAATATACTATTGGTAGCTGTAGCCTCAGATCTATCAAATATCTGGCACACTATAGACTTCCAACAAGCCTGTATTGACTGACTTGACTACATGAATGAACAGATGAATGAATGAGTGAGACAGTGAATCAGTAATAAGGTCTTAAAGTTGATATTTCATTAGCATGCATTTCATGATCAGTATATTGGTTAAATCTGTCTCTCTCCAAAATGACATTTTGGGGAGGAGGGAGCCTCTCTATAACTAGGCAGAAAGATGAAAGGAAACCAGATCCACAGGACCAAGTAGATTTACAGAAAGAACAACAGGGACATGTGTCTGGTCTCTCTGGGAAATCTTTGATAAGTAGCTGGCATTAGACATTAGTCAGCATCTTGTCTAGCCAGACAAGGAAAGATGTTTTGAAGGGAGCAGAAATCTGGAGTAAGAGCTGAAATCAAGGAGTCCTGGAATTCAGTGTCATTAACCTTTTTGATTCAACTGGAGGAAGGTGCTAAAGGTAAATTACAGTGCTAATGAGCCCCACGTATATCCGACAGGTTTATGCAGAGAAGACTAGAGAGTCATAAGAGATCATAGCATGCTCTGGCTGACATATATACCCGGGGCTGGACAGGACATAAGTTATGGACACTGTTGAGAGCAGACTGTCTCTTGGCTGGCCCTGGTGGAAGAACTATATTTTATGACTGCTTTTTAGTTCAAGCTCAGGACTTAAACATCAGGAAGCATGGGGGAAAATATACAGAGCTTCGGATTTATGCTGGGTTCAGCTACCAAAGTAGTTGGGACTCCAGGTCAAGATTAGGGCAGGGAGACCAGAAGGTCTTGGGAATCTCCACCACTGTATCTCTGTCCAGAGTCCTGAAATGTGAGGCCATGAGGGGATTACAAACTCTTACCTATCCTAGGAGGAACATTCTCATACGATACAGAAGCAAAGCCATGCCTGGGAGTATGGGAGTATGGGTAGGTGGGTCAAAGACTGAATTTTCAAGGGCTGGGATATCTGTCTTCAGGACAAGGCCATTACCTGAAATGTGCAAGAGCTGATGGAACAGCATCAAGCAGGGGTCTGCAAATACTGACTTGCTTTTATAAATGAAGTTGCATTGCAGCTCAGCCCCGCACACACACTATTTATTTACAGACTCTCCATGACTTCCCTGGTGCTGCACTGGTAGAGTGTCACCATCCATACAGAAACCAGATGGCTCACAAAACCTAAACTATTTACTAGTTGTTTGTTTATATAGTGGTACTGGGGACTGAACCAGGGTTTTTGCAGATCCAGACCATTTCTATTTTTGGACAGGGTCTCATTAAGTAACTCAGTTGCCTAGGGTGAGCTTGAACCTGCCTCAGCTCCCCAAAGTGCTGAGATTACAGGTGTGTGCCTCCATGTCCAGCTTAGCTGTCTTAATATGAAAAAGCTTGCTAAGTCCTTATCCAGTATGTTTCTCTCTTTTTTGGTTATTGCTATACAACCTTCACAACTTTCTGGCATATCCACCTTATCAAAAAGTCTCCCTGGCCCACCTCATTCTCTTTCCATGTTGTAGATTTACTTGGAAAATTTCTACCTAATATATCACCTGCCTGCTTATCTACTGTGTCTTTCCCTCACAAGCACAGGGATGATGGAAGAACGAAGCTTTCCTTACTGCAGCACCCAGAAAAGCAGCTGGCCTATATCAGGCACTCTATAAATATCTGAAGAATCAAGGAGACATGTATGATATTGCTTCATTAAAATTTTCCTATTTAATCAACCACTAACTTTAAAAGAAAACTTCAATTTCAGAAACATGGATTTGAATGTATTCATATATATATATTAGTAATTAGCACAGATGAATACTGACATTTTCAAAAACTGACCTGCATATAATTTTAAACTATCTTGCACACACGTGGCCCATGGATCAGACCTGAGAATTCTCAACTTATTGTTGAGAGCATGGGTGAGTTCAAATCTATGTTCTAGCTCATGGAAGGTGAATGCTCTCTCATGTCCTTCTCTACAAATAGTGATGATGCAGGTGGCATTTTTCCAGAGAAGAGATTAAATAAGACCCTGGAAAGTGCTTAGGACCTTGAACAAGCTCAGGGCTGGAAGAACAGTGGTGGAAACACTCAAGGAGGGCACTGACTCCCCAGAGTTCAATCTATAACAAAGCCACATTCCTTGGCACTGCAGGGATCACTCTCAATGAGGGCTGTCCAGACACTGCCCTGATTGTTGGATGGTTCCACTGCAACCCAGAAAAGCAATTTGGATTGATGGCACTATTTAGCTGTAGGTGTCCAGAGAATGCATTGTTTAAAGTTACTTGCTAAAAACTTCCCCAGGGTGGCAAACTTTTAAACAAAGATTGACTCTGTAATCAAAAACTGCTTGGCCTTAAACCAGATTCTAGAATCCCAAAGAGCACAATTACATCAAGAAAGGGGTGGCAATGTTTGTGCCCCTGGCTTGGTTTGCCAAGTAATGTTGACTGATGAGCACAATTAAATTATGCCAAGGAGAATCCTTCTCCAGAGGAGGAAAGACGCAGAAGGCAGGTAGCAGCTCTTGGGGGCACAATTTCCACTTTTTCAGCAAGGGAACAGAAGAGCAGTGTGGCACTAGACTTCACCCCTCACCCTGGGAAAGGAGGCTAGCACTGCTCCTGTCTTTCTTTTTTCCCACCCTACACTTCTCAGTGAGCAAGGGACCATGGTCAGAATCCAGGTCAGACACTCAATCTGGACAAGGTGGGGTTGTTTCTGCTAACATGAGCAGGAGTGAACGGAGGCAGGGTACGGGTATGATGAGTGAAGGGGCTTTGCTTGCTGCCTTGATGTCTATTCTATGGTCATCCACAGGCTTATGACCCAGCTACAGGTTGGAGTCACTTTCTGACTCCTGCTAGGGTGGTCAGAGGCAGATCATTTGGATCCAGAAGTAGGGAGAGGGTTGGTGAAGAAGTCAGTGGGAGGAATGTGGAGGGAGCTTCTGCTCAAAGTCTTTAGGCCCCATTTTCTAGTCTCTCATATCTGTAACAAGTGTCTGGGGAGAGCAGCGTGGGAGGTCACTCCAGCGTGCTTCCTGCAGCAGGCATCCCCTTTCTGTCTCCTTCCTGGGATCACCGAGGAGGAGTCGACAGCATGATTACTCAGGGCCTGGGATGCTTCTTGTGATATGGCTGTTGGAAAACTGAAAAACTAAACAGTAAAGGCCCCTGCCTAGATTCCACGCTTTCTCCCTATGTTCCTTACACCTGGCCTGGACTATATCTAACCCCCGTGAGGACATGACTGGCACATTTTCTTTATTGCCGCTTCCCTTCATGCAAGTGGGTGGGTGTGGTAAACTATAGTCAGATGATGAGCTCAGCCATCTCTTCTCCCAGCATGGCTAAGCTTTCCAGTTCCAATGTTTAGCTGGTGAGCAGGTAATGGGCAGATTGCCCATAGGTATATGAGCATAGGGCCACTTTGCTGACCCAGCGACATGCCTGAGAGCTAGGAATGAAAAATGGCTGGGATGTTCACTCAGTTACTGTTCTCCATTTGATTCCCTGATACGTAAAATTTCCACCTTTCTTCTATAAGTCAGAAAACTGAGATGCAGAAAGGTTGGCTTCACTTGTCTTGAGAGCATAGGGCGGGGAATGGAGATAGCCAAATGCATTGGTCAGTCCAGATTGCCATAATAAGATCCTGCAGACCGGGTGCCTTAAACAATAGACATTTCTTTGCTCATGGTCCTGGAAGCTCAAAATCCAAGATGAAGAAGCCAGAGAATCTGATCTTCTGATTCCTTCTAGATCCTTCTACCTGGCTTGCAGACGGCTGCTTTCTCGCTGTATCTTCACATAGCAGAGAGCTCTGTGGTGTGTTTTACTATAATTCTTCAGGAGCAGGGCTCCATTTGCATTGCCTCATTGCTCTTAATGACCTCCTTCTGGGCCCCCTCTCCAAATACAGAAGTAGGGCCCCAACATGAACTTTGGGGAGATGCAGTGCAGTCTACAGCCATATTTCTAATCCAGGTCAGCTGACACTGTGTGGTCTTTTCTCTGCCCCTTGGAATGAGTTGATGGTGCAGAAAATGGCTACATACATTGTTTCGGTTTTGCTTGGAACAAATAATCATATTTGGAGAACAGCAGCCATTCCTTCCTAATTGTGTTTGTATTTGGCTAATATTTAAATGAATGGAAATTCCATCAGGCACCACCAGTTAGAGGGGAGGCATGGTGAGTCAGAGATCTAAAGGGAGCAGGATTACAGAGGAATGTGAAGGCAGCGCTGTTCTAGAAAATGTGGACAGCTGGTTCCTAGGTCTATGTGTGCAGCAAACACAGTCGTCAAAAAGGGTCCATCTTCCATCAGCCAGAGAGGGAATGAGCCCATCTGGACATGGGCCTACACTGTTGAGGTGGCCGCATGGTGGGCTCTGCAGTCTGTGTGATTGGCTTTTCCCCCTGGGGTCAACTGCTTATACAACATGCTGCTCAGCCTGGCCAGAAAGAGCAAAATACTCTGAACCTGGCAGTCAGTTAAGCCTGTGGTCAAATTGCAGCTTGGCCACAGATCACCTGTGTGAGTCTGAGAAAGTTGCCTGGACCTGCTGTGCATCACCTCACAGGGATGCTATGAGGACTAAGCAGAAGAGATGGCAGCTTAGCAGTAGGCCATACAAAAGAGGACTGGGACCTCAGGCTCCGATGAATCTGCTCATCTTTTGGTTGCTGGACAGATCCTATATCCTGGCCTTGTATGCAGATGAGAAGAAGATGGACTTTTACGAGGAGCAAGGGGCAGTGGTTTGACCCAGATCTAACCAGTGGGTGAAACAGGACTGCTAGAAACAACTTGGGTTTTTTTTCCCCTCAGTGATGAAGGAAGCAAAGGTTTGAATTCCAGCCCTGATTCCCATCAATTATTATACTCTGGGCAAACTCCTTAGCTTCCTCCAGTCTCAGTTTACTGATCTGTAAAAGGGGATAATGCAATGATAGGATTTACCTTCTGAGTTGTTGCAAAGATGACACTGCATAATGCATGGAAATCAATGGGCCCAGGATTCCATGCCCAGTAAGTGCTAAAGGAATGGTAGCTCTTCACATTTACTATGGGAGAACGGCGAATCTTACAGGGCTTCTCCAGACATCTACTTTGGAAGGCCACTACAGACCACTTGACACTCTGGACAATGACTCAGAACAGCAACCAGGGAGAGAAAGTACAAAAATAACAGCAATAATTTAAAACTCCAGACGTTCCATTTTTACATCAAATGATTATTAGACTCTAACCCAATGGTGGTGAACCGATGGTCACGTGTACCACGTGTACCAGGCATGCACAGCTCTCTGTGGGCACACAAGCCAAGTACATGAGACTTTTTTCTAAACTAAAACCTCACATTCAGGTTTAACTGCAGCGTTGAGGCTTTGTGATAAATAAGTGTGTTTTGGGTTGCAGTGTGGACACTTGGACCCTAAAAGTTTCACTGTCACTGCTTTAACCCTATCCCCTGGGCCCTGTACTCTCTCAAACATCTGCCACCATCAATAAAAGAAAGAAAGAGTACTTCCTTACTGCACTTGGCCTTTAAGACATGTCCCTCTACATTGCCCTTGGGAATAATTTTCACAAGTGGCTGGACATGAGAGACCGACAGAGGAAAAACAACAGGCTCTGAAATGTGGATCACCCACATTGCGGATCGCCCTGTGCTCATATCCAGGGTGCACCTGGAGCACCTCAGCATGCATGTCACCCCTCCCCTCGACCGTTGGTGGAAAAGCCACATAAAAGAAGGCTTTGCTTTACCAAGAGGCAAACATGCACCATGTAGTGCCAAGGTTGGCAATTTTTCATCTGTGGACACAGAGAGCGCTGCTGCTGAGAAGCAAAACTACGAGATTGGGAGAGGGAGACATTAGGAGGAAAACTGCTTTAAAAATTCAGCTAAACCTGGGATGTGGTGACAACCCTGGCAGAGGATTTGTTTCTGAACTATTTGGCATCAGCTCTCCTTTCTTTTGCTAAAAGAAGAGTAATTCTCTCTTGTAGAAGCATTTCTACTCCGTGACAGAAATGTAAGGTTAGAGAGGGCAAGGAATCTTTTGTAAAGTTAATTTTTACAAATTTGCCACACTTAATGATGACATACAGCATGAGGAATTTGTACCTAATATATCTTAGTTCTTTTTCCTCCAAACCTCTCACCTCCCCTTCTTTCAAACTATCTCCACCTCCCCCCTTACAAAACTTTATTTCCATTATTTTCTTTCCATTCTTTTTAAAATCCCTATTTCCCTACTTCCCTTTCCTTTCCACGTTCTTTGTTCTCCTTCCCATTTGAACATTTTCTTCTTACTTCTCCAACTCTATCTCCCATTTTGCTCCTTATTTACACTCCAGGTTTCTCACACAAGAGAAAGACATGTTTAGGTGACTAGATGCACTTTGAGAAATGCTTTGGAGTGAAATAAATGGGCAAGAAATTTTTAAAAATTTAAATTTAAAATAAAATAAAACACAAGGCACATGTGGGGATCTGTGTGGTGACCTGTGGCTGGTGGCTGCTGCAGTGGCTGCTGCAGTCCACCACTCCACAAAGTTCTATTGAGAAGCACTGGTCTGGACCAGCAATCCTCATTTTGGCACCAGAGACTGGTTTCATGGGACACAATTTTTCCATGGAGAGGACGAGGTGGGGGATGGCTTCAGGATTAGTCTCACAGGGAGCCCACTACCTATGTGTAGCAGTTCACAGGACAGTTCACACTACTGTGAGAACATAATTCTGCTGCTGATCTGACAGGAGGGGGAGCTCAGGTGGTGATGCCAGTGAGTCACATGTGAATACAGATGCAACATTTTTGCTCACTGGTTGCTCACCTCCTGCTGTGTGTCCCAGGTCCTAACAGGTCATGGATCACGACTGGTATGTGGCCTGAGGCCTTGCTTCAAATGGGACTTCAGTAAGACTTTATTTAGGAAATGAATGAGTTAACAAAGTGCTGAACTCTGCTGGCCAAAAAAAAAAAAAAATGGATATAGGATTCCAGATGGAATCATCAATTTTTTTTTCTCCAGGACTTTGCATATTTTTTTTCAGTAGTGAAAGAATGTCAACAGAAAGAAACAAAACAGAAAAGCAAACAAATAACATGGGAGTAATGTAATCAAGCCCAATGGCAGAGTTCTTTGAGCAAAACAGCCAAATCAATTCTTGTCTTTTGTCCTGCAAACTTTCTGATTTTGAACACTCCATATTCTTCCAGAAACCTCCATCCTAAAACAATGTGATCACTTCTGGCTTTTTGAGGAGCTGGATGACTTCCACCAGAGTCTCATGAGAACCCCTAAATCTCTATCCTACCTCTGTTTTTCCAGTGCATTTTGGGGTCAGCCCTGGCTTCAAGAAACTCTAAAGAGCTCTCTGACCAAGGATATATAGCTCAGAAGACCCAGAGCAGCTGGCCAGAGGAAAGCAAACTCAATTTCTGCAAAAGCAGGAGTGTTCTCTGTCAGCTTGAAAAATAACAGGGCTGGAGTACATTTATTTTGTTATTGGATGCAAACAGAACTATTAGCAGCATAATTACTGGCGTGTTTTGCTGGTCACCTTGTGAGCAACTGGCAAAGTAGGTTCAGCCTTCTGGATCTACATTATTTGGGTGCAACGTTCATTGGATGGTTTCACCTCAAGGTTTCAGGGAAAAGGATGCGTACCTCAGAACATTCAAAGACCAGAGAGGTTTGAATGCTGAGAAAGCAGAGATAGTCATGCTCAGTGATCTTGTTGTTGGATCTCCAACTAGAACTCTCCGTGAAATACTGAAGCTAACATATTTGCCATCATAGCATTTACTCTCTTTTTTTTCCTGGTCTTTTTGAGACAGGGTTTCACTATGCACTTCAGGATGGCCTTGAACTCACTTTGTAGCCAAGGCTGGCCTCAAACTTGTGGTGATCTTCCTGTTTTAGCCTCCCAAGTGCTAGGATTATAGTCTCACTTTGTTATTCCTGCAATTATGTAATAAATGTTTCTCTTTCCCTAGACCAGTGGTTTTTAACCCTCTACTATCTATTACAATCACAAGGGGAACTTCAGACATATACAGATTCAACCCACAGGGAATTCAACTGGTGTGTGATGTAATCTTAAATTTCTGAGAATCACTCAGAACCCTCCTTTGCCTTTGTTGAGAACCAAGTTATGAAATGTCAGATGCCTAACAGAGACGATGTCTCCCTGTTGTACCCCAGTGATTGGTAAGTGTTCAGGAAATGTCTTTGGAGAAGTTCACCTGTTTCCTGAATCTGGGACTATGAAGGCCCAGGTAAAAGCTGTCCTAAAGGCCTAAAGATGAGGTGATAAGAATTTTACCTGGATGTTAACAGAGAGTATCAGAGGTAGCCATGCATATGTGAGATGTCAGTGTTACGATTAGAACATGCAGAGTCCAGATGGAGTGGTGAAGTGGAAACTACACAGGTTTCCAGCTTCTGGTAAACAGGATGAAGGTGGTAGTGTTTAGCAACATGGAGAAAAGAGGAGGACAGGTGTGGGCCGAGAAAAAGACTTAGAGAGATCCTTGGCGAGTTTTTGCAGAGAGACAACTTCCCGTAGTTAATCTCACAGGCTACCAGGAGGCACACAGGTAACTGAAGCCTTCAAGCCTTCTCGGGTCCCTTGTCTCAGTAGTGAATGCTCTTGGGAAAGAACAGGAGGCAACCCATGCCCATTATGATTGCTATTTCAAGCCAAAAAGCAAGCAAGAAAACAAACAAACCAATAACAAGTGTTGACAAAGATGTGGAGAAATTAGAGTTCGGTGGACTGCAGGAGGAAGTATGAAATGGTGCAGGTGCTATAGACAACAGTCTGGTGGTTTTGAAAAAACAGAAATAGAATTACCAAATGATTCAGGAATTCCTCTTCAAGGTATATGTCTCAGTGAATTAGAAGCAGAGGTTGAAAAGATACATGCACATCCATTTCATGACAAGATTGCTCACCAGCGCCCAAAGGAAGAAGCCACCCAAGGACTGAGTGATGGATGAACAGATAAACATAACATGGTATCTTTGTATGAGGAAATATTCAGCTTTAAAGAGGAAGCAAGGAGATTCTGAGACATGCTACCGCATGGATGAATGTGGAAGAAAAGCTAAGTAAAGTAAACCAGTCACAAGTACAAGTGACTCTACTTACATGAAGCCTCTAAGTAGACTCACAAAATTCAGAGAGACAGAGAGAGAGACTATAGGGCCCGAGGGCTTGGGGAGGTGTTTGTTAGTGAGTTAGTGTCTTGTTTTTCAGGATGCAGAGGGATCTGGAGATGGATGGTGGTGCTGGTTGCACAACAATGTGGATATACTTAAGGCCACTAAACTATACCCTGAAGAATGGGGAAAATGGTAAATTGTATGTTATGCATGCTTTACTAAAATTATGAAATGAAAACAGGAAACAAAGTGGGGGCCTCACCCCACGTTCCTTGGCATATTCACTTCGAGCCTCGATCCCCCCCTCCCTCCTGGCTTATAACCAGCTCTCTTCTGACTAGCTTTCCCAGGACTCCTGTTCTCTGCTCTGTGAGCCTCCTAAATGAGGCCATCTGGGCAGGTGTGGGGGCCTGATCCCCAAACAGAAGGCAGCTGCCTTCTGTGTGCTTTGTGTAACTCTGAGGCTAACTGGCTGCTTGGATTTGCCCAGCTCATTACGGCTTCTCAGATGCCTGCCTCTGCCAGGAGACTTGGGAGGCATGCAGGCTCTGTGGGCCTGGTCCGGGGGTCAGCAGAAGCTACTGCCTCCTACTTTGTCTCCTGTTTCTATTTAAATCCTCCCATGGCCACTGAAACTATCTCTTAGTATTATAAGGCCAGGCATATTCCAGCACTCTGGGAGGCCGAGGTAAGGAGGATCATGAGATTGAGCCTAGTTTGGGTAACTCAGCAATGTAGTGAGGCCTCTCAAAGTAAAAAAAAAATAACAAAAGAACTGGGGCTATAGCTAAGTATGAAGCCCCAGGTTTCAATCCCTACTACCAAAAATTTTTTTCCAGTGGGCAATCTAAAGTCCCACATGGGTGGGCTCGCCTGCCTCATCTGTAGCAATGCAGCCCCTTGCACTGTGAGCCAGCCACAGTGTCTTTCTCTCAGTTGCCTTCTACCCCCAGTCTTTGACCCCTTCCCCTCTCTCCAGAATGCCTTCCTAGGACCCCTCACACATCTGCTGTGAGCCTCAAATTATTGTGTGTCTCAAGTCACATGCTGTTCCTTGGGAAGTCTGCCCGCATGTCCCAGCCCAGGACAGACTGACTTGCTAAGTGCTCACAGCTATCTCACCCTTTCCTTCAGAACACCTGTGTCCCTGTGGTCCTGTTGATGATGCTCACTGTTAGTAATGTGGCTGTCACATAGACAGCTCTTCCTGTAACCGAAGCGCTTGAGACACATCATTCATGGAACACTGGAGCCAGTGGTGGTGAACCTATGACACACATGCCACAGCAGGTGGTTTGTTATCAGTGAAAGCTCTAAAAGGTCTGCCATCACTGCTCTGGGCAACCACATGGGGTAGTGCTGTTATTACCACTTCCATTTTAAAGATGAGGAAACTGAGGCACAGAGACATTAAATGATTTGTGCAAGTTCAAGTTCTAACAACTAGCAGACAAAGAAGCCAGGATGTGAGCCTGGGTACTCTGGCATTGACCACCATGATGAGCACTGAACTGACCATATTTTCCCCATGGTTGATTACCTGGTGCCTAGTGCAGGGTCTGGCACATAGCAGTTACTCATTAAATATTTGCTAGCTGATTGAGTGAAGGCACAAGGAGTCCCATCTCCTGAATTCACCTTTGGGTGTGATGGGTTATCTGCAGCTGGCCAGGACACAGGGACTTTGGGGACTTCTAAAGAACCCTGGTTTTATCAACTGATGAATGCATAAACCAGCTGTGGTCTGCCTACTCAGTGGAATATTAGTCAGCTATACACAGGGATGAATTACTGCTACATGCTGTTAGTATGGATGAAACTCAAAAATGCTATGCAAGGCAGGCACGAGTGGCACACAACTGTAATCCCAACATCCAGGGCGCCTAAGGCAGAAGGACTGCAATTCAAGCTCAGCCTGGGCAACTTAGACCAGACCCTGGTCTAAGACCCTGTCACACAATAAACAAGTAGAAAAAGAGCTCACAATGTAGCTCAGCACAAAGGTCCTGGGTTCAATACCCAGTATTAAAAAAAATATGCTAAATGAACAAGGCTAGTCACAAAAGGTCCTGTGCTATTTTCGCTCATGAAGCATCCAGAGTAGGCAAACCCATAGGCACAGAAACCAGCTTAGTAGTTTAAGGTCTGGGGAAATGAGGATGAAGAGCGAGTGCTTAGTGGGTTTGGGGGGCTCTTTGGGGATTAGATAGAGGTATTAGTTGTACAACATTGCTAGTATACTGAATGCCATCAAGTGTGCTCTTCAAAATGGTTAATTTTATGTTATGCAAATTTTATCTTAATTTTTTAAAAAAAGATCTTGGTTCTGCCACTTACGGGTAACGTCCTCCAGTACAAGTTTCTTAACATCTCTTGGACTCAGTTTCTTCGTCGGAAACATGTAGACACTAGAAGTCCATATTTCACAGTGCTGCTGTCAGAATCATGGAAAGCCCTTAGGACACCAGGGATTGACGAAGTGCTGCAAACGCATTTGCTGTGCCTGCGTTTGTTTTGACAACATGAATATTTTTGCACCATGCAAAAGCCACCAGACAGACTAGAGGGCTGGAAATGAGGACATGGCTGTGCACAGGCACTGTGTGGCCACATGAACTGCATATCTAGGGTGCCTAGGCTCTGCCCTAGTGTTACCAAGGATTTGATTTCCCTGCAAAGTGAAAATGGATTAATAGTAATCTTTAAAAATGTACACAGAAGTTGTGCTGTGGGGGATGAGAATGAAGACAAAATAGGTGTTAAGAACCCAGCCTAGGCCTGGGCACATAGCAGGATTGCAGTAAATGCTTGTGGGACCTGGGTGCTAGACTTGCACCATGGGTCCCCATGCATAATGGTCTTTGAGAGATCGTAGAGAAGCCCTGCCACCTGCTCCCTGTCTCACTAGTTGATGTTTCTTGCCGGTGCACCGAGAAGCGCTGACCTCTTGAGCTCTGAGTTCTCAGGTCCAGCTCTGGTAGAATCTCAAAGCAGGTGCCTGAGTTCATGGTCAATGTAATTCACATGGGAATGTGGGGCTGCATGGGGTTAGACTCTGACCATGGATCCTGAAGAGGCAGAAGGACTAGACCCTGAGTTTAGCTGGAAAAATGTCAACACTGAGTCCCCTGCCCAATAGCTTCTGCATACACACAACCATACCCACTCACAAACACAGCCCAAGTGATCATGATCCACAGAATGTGAACCCTAAGAGGGGCCACAGGCACACTCAACCTTCTTTCAGTCCCAGCACATGGAGCCTGGAGAAGGTCAGGCACTGTGACAGTCCAAACTAGGTAACAGGGCAAAATGCTTCCAGTCTCATCTCTTCCTGCAGCCACTCTAAAGCATGCTGGGCATAGTTCCCTGCCTGAGTACGTAGAGCGTGTTCAATAAAACCACCATGCATTTTGATGAACTCAGACCTGGAATTTTTAAAAACAGCAGCTTCCATCCATGTGCCGGGTCCATAACCAGCTCCAACCAGAGCTACATGGGCACCGAAGGGAGGAACCTTTAAACACACTTTGTTCACACGTTCTGAATCCATGAGTGTTCTCATGTCTACAAGTGATTCTGTTCTGTTTTCCATGAAACATTCAGTCTTCACAGCTAAATTTTGCTTTCCCCACTTTGGAAAGAGATGTGAATTCAAGAAATATTTTACTACTCTTCTAACTCTATGAAGGAGAAAAGAGAAAGTAATCTATAAAATGGTGAAGTTCCATCTACAATGCCCATGTGCCCCACTGCTAGAGTAACAGCCTGCATTGGCCCAGAACTTGCTGTGCACCAGGCACTGTGCGGTGCCCTTGACCTCTCCCAAGAGCCTCTTGAAATGAGCATGAATGCTGTGCTCATTTTAAGATGGAAAAATTGAGATGCAGAAAACTGAAGCAACTTTTGCAAATTCTCATAGTCCGTGGGTGGCAGAGTCTCTAACTGGACCGTGTGTCAAAGGTCTGAACATAGCTAGTGAGAGTAAACCAACAAATATTTACTATCTAAGAAAGGAAGAGTTTAGACCCCAGTTAGGGCTGGGCAGCGGACACAGAGAGGTGTTGATTCACAAAATGATCAGGGTTGGTTGAACTTTTGGGAGCGCCCCCAAGTTTTTAGAGCCCATTTTTCTGACTTAGGCACTGTTGCCTCATTGAGAAGGCTCCTGAGCTTGCTCATCCTTCCTGGGATGGGAGAAGCAGTGATTTTGGAAGCTACAGATGGAGCACCAGATGGGAAGTGAAAACCTATCAGAGTTGCCCAGGATAAAACCATTCATCTGCAAAATTCATATGTTTTTGTGTGGGGCAACTTCACGAAAACAACAGCAAGAGGAACCAGCAGTGCTTGATGCAGAAAATGCCTCTGGCCATGAGGCTGGCAGAGCAGAATGGCAGAAGCATCGCATGGGGAGGGTGTGCACCACGACAATGAGGGCAGGGAGGACAGGAAGAGCAGGCTGGGCCTGCAGCCACCATGTCACCTGGAGAGGGAAAGCCAAACGAGTTATAGATATTATAACTTTCTTTTGTGAACTCCAGAATAAGATGGCCACCTGAACTGAAAGGATTTCAGGGACCTTCAAGTAGATACCACATGCAACCTCGGAAGTAGTAAGCAGTTGACGTTTCCGGAGTACTTTCCAGGTGCCTGCGTGGCCCACTATCCCATCCCAGTGTCACAAGTTTGGCATGCACTTGCCAATGGTCTCACTGCCGGCTAGGTGGCAGAACTCAAATTTGAACCTTCCGCAGTCTGGTAGGAGTTTGAGGGCTCACTTTCTTGGGTGCTACACAAAGCTGGAGCCTAGTTTAAGTGGCTCCCTTACCACTTCAATTTGCAAGCAACGCAACACAAGGCCTCTAGGGGGCAGCAGTGCACACCACAGCCTGGATTTACAATTTTGGCCAAGTACCACCACCTGCCCAAAGCAGACATAACCTCTAAGGCCTCCATGGAGTCTCGAGAAGGAAGAGTATGAGACTCGTGCACATAGTTCCTCAGACTTAAGCACAACAGGTGACCTCTGGGTACCCTCCCTTGATATTCTCTGTTGTAGGGTGGTCTAACCACTCTGCTGCACCATCATAAGCTCAAGGGTCTGAACTATGTCCTCCTGTGTCCGGAAGGCAGTTGAAACTGCTGCTTTCCCAAGAGGCAAATTTCAAGCAGGAATAATACCAACTTTGGAATGAGATAGAACTGATTTAATCCCTGTTCTACCATGCATATATCACATGGCCTTTGGGCTTCAATTTGTCCATCTGTAAAACAGGTTTGCTGTGAGGAGTGAAGGAAGTTCCCACCACATTAGCTGCAGGACACAGCATTTCAGAGGGCATTTATGGTCTCAGTCCCTCCCTGGAAGATTAAAAGAGAATGTTCTGGCTCCCTCTTGCCATTTACTTGTTTAAATGGCCATTTCCTTGTCACTTAGCCTTAGACTTTTGTTTATTATAATCTGTCCATTAAAAATCAAATCTCAAATGTAACAAGTTTATCTCTCACCCATCTTAGACCTAGACTGTTACCTCTATCAGAAAAGATGGCTTTTAACCGGAGGTAATCTGGCACTCGGGAGATTTGGCAATGTTTGGAGATGTGTGTAGGTAGGGTGTGCAGTTGGCATCTAGCAGGCAGCAGCCAGGAATGCTGCTAAACACCTTACAATACACATGACAGCTCCACAGTAAGGAATTACCCGGCTCCAAGCGCCAACAGTACCATGGCTGGGAAATCCTGGTAAAGAATGATCTCTTTCATGTTTTCCTGCCAATCAATTCCTTCTTCTCTGCAGGTCTCAGCTCAAGGTTGCATATTCCAGGGCCTTCTGATCTGCTTACATCCCTCTGATTTTTCTCCAGTTACATGTCTTCCTTTTTTTCTAGTCCTTGAACATCTTGCCTAATGTCATCCTTTCACCATTATCTAATGTTCTCTTCCCCACTAGGATATGTGCTCTGTGAGACAGGTAGGAAGTACAAGCTGCTTTTGTTCACTAGATGCCCAAGATATGGAGCATGATAGTTATTTAGTAAATGGTTGCTGAATAAATTAAGAGCCATGGTAAGTAAAAACCTACCAGCAATGTTTGTAAAAACTCCCTTTTAGCCCTCTTAGACAATGAACAGACAGAAACAGGTGTCTTTCTGTGGCCTGTCATTTTTCTTAGGTTCCAGGGAGCCAGGTATATCTTGTCCAAAGTGATCAGAGATTGTGCCTCCCCTTAAACTCCCAAAAGGACTCGTGTCGTCCAGCAGATGACCAGGATGCAGAAAGGTTCCAAGGACCACACTATAAAGGAGAAACGAGCTATTTCAAGCATATAGAGAGACCTTCCTTCATGCCTGTATCTTATTTGGATCTTGACTCAAAACTCAAATTCTTAGGAAACAGATGTGGATATTTGAGGGCTTTAACAAAGCCCACTAACACAGTGGATGTGACCATCATGGTGATGGCATGTTAAGAGAGAGACCTTCTGTGAGACACATCCACTGAAACATTTACAGATCAAATTGGATGATGTCTTGGATTTGTTTAAGAACAATCCAGGGGGAGAGGGTTAGAAGGTTAGCAGCAACAATGCTAGTCAGAAATTGATCAGAGCTGAGATTGGGTGATGTGCATAAAATACACTTGCTGCTTTTGTGTCTGTGTGAAAATTCTTCCAAGGAGAGCTTTCTGGGAATGCTATATTAAATGCCCTTATGCTACCATGGGAGAGAATTCCCCTTCCATCTATTTCCTTTGTAGCCCAGTCAACAAGGCAGGGAGGAACACACAGTCCAACTAAGAGCTGCCTCCATGATAGGAAGTATAGCTTATTTTCTTGTGTTCTTCTTTCTTTTCTTGCAAGATCGCTGGGGGGTTTCTTTGCTTATGGGTTCCTTTAAGGAGCAAATAGATGTTTCTACCCTTCCTGGTGGTATCGGTGCCCACAGATTCTCCTCTCCTCGCCAGTACCCACACAGGCGATAGTCCCAGAGTGCGCCTATCTTCCAAAGAAATCAGAAATCTACCATTTTATATGAACTCTCCCAGTTTCATAATGTGGGCAGCCTGTTCATTTGTTAAAATTTGATGAGGGTCAATCTAACCCGTTTGCTCATTTGTGACCCTGCCTAGACTCTTACTTCTGAGCTTCCTTCTTCTCTCTGTCCCCTTTGGGTTTAACTCCAATGTCAGATTTAGTTCTTTCTCTGCTCAAAACACATCAGTGGCTACTATCTTGTTTGGAGTAACAATAAATTCTAGAGTCCTCTTATATGATCCTAATTTATCCTCTGATCTTATATGGTGTTTTGCTACCTTGCTCTTTATCTTACTCTGCTGTAGACATTCTGAGCTCAAACATTCCATTTACTTATTACGTCCATTGTTTGTTTTCTGAGTGATTTTAGTCTCTCTAGTGCACTAGCACATCCTCAAATGCAGCTGGGAGAACAACGTGTTCAAGAAATATCTGCTGAGCAAGCAGATGGATGGATAGATGGATGGATGGACACATAAGTAATTCTTAGAATCAGTCTGGACACAATGCTGGGAAATCTTTTGGAGATAGTGTATAAGCCCTCTCTGGTATCTCACTGAGGCAGAGAGTTTCTACGGACAGGAAGCTGTCTATACCTTCTAATGTCCACTTACCACACAGATAGTAAGTGCAAAACAGGGTATGGGACCAGGCAGGCCTGGGGCCACTTCCGCCTTACCTGATAGGATAGTCTGCAGCACTGAGGTTGATGAAAAAGTCCCAGGGCCAGTCAGTCATCTCCAGGAGGTCTTGCATGCTCTGTAGGTAGGTGGATAGGAGGCTTGCTCCCCCCCAGATGGTGGCCATCCTCCAGGGGGTGACACGGACATTGCTGTACTGCCTGGCGAACTGGAGCACTTGCCGGTGCAGGTAATTAGAGCGCTTTTCCCGAGAGAGAAAGGTGACATTCAGCAGCCCAGAAACAGCAGCCACCAGACAGCCCTCAGCCTTTCCCTTTTCTGTCCCTTGCCTTCCAGCTGACAGTGTGGTTGAACATGGTGACTTTGCTAAATTACTGGCTCTGGCCTAGATGTCTTTCCTCCTCACTGTTTGAACTTATTCTTTTTGAAGTTTAAGATGCAGATTCCCTCACCCCATCTCTCCACCAACAGCTTGGTCCTGAGGACCCTGGAATGCTGCATTTTTATACACAACTGATGCATAGTCTAAGGATAAGAAGCTAGGAAATCTGCATCCACCTAATCCTGAGTGTTTGGAGTAGAATTTCTGTGTTCTGACCTTTCCACTCAGGGCCCCTCTACTACCCTCACAGGCCTGCTAGAAGCTGGTCTTTCTCATGAAACATCCCTTTTGCAACCTTTACTAAAGATGTAATCATGTAATTTCAGCTGAACAAAAGAAAACTATGGAAGAGGACAGTACAGGGCTCAGCAAGTTGGCTGTAGTTTTTGTTAATAAAGTTTTATTGGCACATAGACATATGTACTTGTTCACATGTTTTCTGTTGCTGCTTTCACACTGCCAGGACAGTGCTGCATAACTGTGACAGAATGTGTGGCTGGCAGAGCCTAAAGTATTGACTATCTGAACTTTGATAGAAAAAAGTGGGCCCACTCCCAAGACAGCCAGCTCTACAGAGCCTGTGAGAGGCAGGCAGAGTACACCAGGAAGTGAGGAGATGAGGAGAGAAAACAAAACATTTTAAAAGCACAAATAAGGTTTTCAGAGAGGGTGACAAAGGCTAACAATAGTGAAGTGAATATTTTGAAAAAGACTTGAAGAGGATTGTGAATGATCACACCACAAAGAAATGGTAAACTTTTAAGGCACTGGTTACACCAATTACCTTGAACTGATCATTACACCACATATACGTGCATCAAAATATAATATTGAGTCCCTATAAAGGTGTATTATTGCTCCATGTCAAGCAAGAATAAAAAGGAAAAAAAATAATGCTACAAAGAAGGTTAAAGCTGGAAACTTTGAAAGCAACACATACACAGAGCACTTTAAGACGACATGTGCCTACGCCTCAGAGCCTCAGCCTGTCCTTGGTTTGGAGGGACCACAGAAGGACAGACAGGCGACACAGGAAGTCCATCATGGGCGATGGGAGGTGGCTCCTCACCTTGTCCACGTGGATATAGTAGAAGTGGTCTTTGTGGTAGATGGCCTTGAACATGCGCTGCAGCTGCCGAGAGGCACGGCCGTGGACCACCAGGACGAAGGCAATTCGGACTGGGTTGGCTGGCATGTACTCCACAGAGTCCTCATCCCACTGAACATTCTTGTTGGCTTTTCCTGGGGGAACCGGAGACCACAGAGGTGAGGGTGAGGCTCGGCTGTCCTTTCGGGATTGGTGAGTTTCTTTGACATTTCCCCAAAGGACTATCCAAGGGGCACAGCAATCAGACTTGGGTCTGACCTTGACTCAACACAACCTGGCCTATCCCAGACCCTTACCCTATGAAGCACAAAGGGGTAGAGGACCCCAGGGTGCCTGTGACATAGCCTGTGACACAGGCTGATGGAGACATGTGGCCACATATGAAATTATGGAACATGTCAGGAAAAGAGAACTCTTGAGAGACGGGGCTCTGAACCGCAGAGGAAGCTGTAGTTAACTCTGAGGTATGAAATCTAAGATACACATTTTGTCTCTCCAGAATCCATTCTCTCTTTCTTCTCCTAATAGCATCCACTATCTTTGTTTGCTGCTTGCTTTAAGTTGTGGTGAGAACAGATGACATGAGGTCTACCATCTTAGCACATTTTAAGTGTACAGTACACTACAGTGTTATTTACTAGAAGCGTAGTGTTTTACAGGAGATCTCTGGAGCATATGCATCTGGAACTTGGTCACCAATACTCTCTGAGACCACTCCCCCATAGGATGAGCCTGTAGGATGAGGAGGGTCAACTCGATGATGAGTCCAGGGTTGTCCTGTAGCTTGGGACTGTCCATCAGAACTCTGCACGGCCCTGGCCACAGTATTGTTCTGATGGATGTATGACTCAACCATGCAAATTAGCCAATGAGAGTTTCCAGACTTCTGTTGGAATTATTAGATAGGGAGGTCCCCTTGCTGGATTTCAAACTTGAGAATTCCAAGAACCTTTTTGTCCCCACGTAGAGGGGCATTGCAAGAAGAAAACCAACACAGAGGAAGCATTGTGGTATGTTGGCAAGTGTCCAAGTCCTAACAACTGGCCCTGAGCTCCTGGATCAGCCACTGTCATGGGTTATCATATGCTGTTTTTCTTTTAAAACCAGATCCTGCACCAGATCCAACAGGATAAAGGGTTTCATACATCTTTTATCCTGAAATCTGTCTTAAGATGACTCCTCACCTCCTTTCCTTTGCAAATCATCCAGGGGCAATGGCTCAGGGAAAAACAGCTTCCTGCCTTAGCGTGTTACAATTCTAGCTCAAAATCTCCTGACTTTCCTAAGTCAGATTTCCTTTGGATGTAGCCAGATTTTGGGGGTCTTGGCTTGTGGAACCAAGAATATTTTCAAGGTATTTCTTCCAGGTGTCCCAGGATATCAGTTGGGAACTCTGGGAAGGCAGACCTTTTCCCCTAGCAGGGAGGAGCTCAGGAGCCTGTCAGCTGCCATCAGAAAACTGAATGGTTGCCAGATGAACACGACCCTTTCACTGTTCCAGAGGACAGAGTGAGATTAATGTGGGTAAGATTAACTCTTTCCCTTGCCACATCCTTCTCTTGCTTTTCTTTACACAAAGTTCATCCTGCCTCAGGACCTTTCCATGGGCTAATCTTGCTATTTGGTCTACTGGCTCCCCAGATCTTTACATGGCTGCATCTTCTTGTCACCAGTTCACAGCCTGGAAAAAGAACAACTGTCTCTCTCTCCATGTCTTTCACCCACCCTATTTCAATCTTCTGCATTGCACTGAACACCATCTGAAATTGTTTATCTGTTCATTGTCTGAATGCTCCACTAGAGCATAAGCTCTAAGAGTTGAGGAACTATTTCAGGATTGTTTACCATTGAATATGTAACATTAGAACAGTATCTGGTGCACATCTGGTTCTTGATGAAAAAAAAGTTACAGACAGTACGCATTGGCTCAGTACAATCACAGTATCTTCTCTGCCCTTGATATTCATTATCTCATTAAGCCTCATATCACTCCTGCAAGGTGTTGCATTATCCCATTTTTCAAATGAGGATACAATAGATTACAGAAGCTAAGGGATTTGTTCAAGGTCACACTGTTTTAATTAAACTAAAATTCAAACTCAGGCCTTATTCCAAAGATCATACCCTTAACCACTAACATAGCCCATATCATCATACCCATGACTTGGAAAGAGAAGTTTACCACACTGATGAATATCAGTGGAATACTTAGTGAAGGTAAGAAGACCTGTGGTTAAGGGTTGTCATAGGTTGAAGGGAGATTTATATATTTGATGGAAGGCTAACTCTAGGAGTCCAATAAAATTACCTCCATCTATCCATTTGTCCATCCATATCCAACCATCCATTCATCCATGCATCCATTTAGCCAAATCCCTTCAATCACAGGAAACCATCCAACTACCCATCCAACAAAATATCCAATATCCTATCATGACAAATATCACCTATCCATTCAGAACTTAGGAGATCAACTCTTACTTTGCTCTCAGGCCATGGATTTCTCTGGCCATAGTTGCTGAATGGGTGAATGATTGAATATATCCCGAAGACTGGCTGCTCTGGTCCAGAGGTGTTGACATTTCCTGACAGCCTGCTATATATCAGCAGTGTGATAGAGCTCTGCACCTATCATTATTTGGCTCTGGGGAAAAATGTGTTATCATCCTTTAAGGCCCAAAGAGGTTAACATGTCACACACTGAGGACAGAGGTGGAAGTAGAAGCCAAGCAGCACCAAGTCCAAAGCCAGTCTGCTATTTCCACTTGTCTCCAGCTTAAACAGAGAGTTAGAAGGCAGGACTGGAGTAGGGACTCTGCACTGGTTTCTAATGAGACATGGAGACTGATATGGAGAAAAGCCTCTTATGACTTCTCTTTAGGGTCTTAGAGCAGATTCACGGACAGAGACATGGATGCTTTTCTTCCAGAAAAAGGGAGAGAAGATTGAGAAGTCAAAGCAAGCACTCCAGCAAAATGGCTTCTTTGGTTTACACAAAGTCATTCCTGGTCAGATAGTTGGTATAGGAAGCTGGAAGGAAAGTGGGATGAGAATCCCAGAATTCTGCAGTGCAGCTGTTGTCGGAAAGGCATGGGTGGGAAGGAGCAAGCACATCTTGCAAAGGAGACACACGTAGAGGCCATGATGGAGATGGGAAAGAGGCTGAGGAAAAAGCAAGCCCAGGAAGAAATACCCAGCATTTATGGAGTGCCTTTGTCTATGCATGATTTTATTCACTTTGGACCCAAACTCTATGGAAAGGAACTGTTTGAGGCCCGGGAGATTCCCATTAAGAAGTAAAAGAGCTGAAAATGGCATGGTGAGTCTGTGATCCCAGAGCTCTATCACTGTCCCTATGCTCCTTCAAACAGTATTCATTCTGTAAAGAGGAAAAATCTGTCCTTACAAGCATATTAGTTGACTTTCAGCTGCAGCACAGACAACAATACCATGTTCAGAGCTGTCCCAGGACTTTATAGACATGGGACTCTTTGAAAGGCTGAAACTGCCTAGCTAAGAAAGAGCTACAAATTTAACAGTGTAATCAGATTCTCATGGCCCAAAACAGAAAATAAGTGGGAAAATCAGAGTGATGAGAGACAGCGAGAGAAGCTGACTTCAAATGAATGTTAAGAAGCCAGGTTTATGGAGCTGGAATAGCAAGTACATTCTGCTGCGTGGGTGTGAAAGCTGGGATAGGGTCAGAGTGAGAACCTCCGGTAACTGGTCGTGCCTCGTAAGCCTCTTAGTGCAGCTCTATTTTTCAGTATCCTTGCAGGTCAAATAAAGACTACATAATCCTGGGGCTCCAAGAGATGGCGGAGATGAAGGTGCCTTGTAGGGGTCAATGTGGCAGTCCCTTCTTATCAATGGTTTTGCTTTTTGAGGTCTCAGGTATGAATAGTCAATGTCAATATGAAAATATTAAATGGAAAATCCCAGAAGGAAAATGAGGTTTCAGATAACCACAGTCAGCATCAGTGTAAAACATTAAATGGAAAATTTCAGAAATACAATAATTCATATGTTTTAAATAACTTTTGTTACAGTATTATTAAAATTATTTTATTATTCATTTTTTAAATATCTTACTATGACTAATTTATAAATTACATGCTATCAGATATCTATGCACAGGGAAATAAAGTTAACTGTCAGCTCTCCCTGTCTACTGGTTCTACAGCTATGGATTCAAAACAATGGTGAGTGAAAAATATTTTCTAAAATCTGTGTTTATACTAAATATGTGCAGACATGTTTTTCTTCTCATTAGTTTCTAAACTAGAAAGTATAACCACTATTTACCTAGCACTTATGTCATATTAGGTATTAATTTAGAGTTGATTTAAAGTCTTTGGGACGAGCTGGGGATATGGCTCAACCTGCCTGGAAGCACAAGGTTCTGAGTTTGATTCCAGGTACCAAAAAACAAATGAATGAATAAATAATTAATGTCTATGGGAAGATGGCACATAGTTATATGCAGTTACTAGATCATGTTTTATAATGGACTTTAGTGTCCACAGACAGAGGGATGACTGTAGATACAGGGTTTGGTATTTCTAAGGTTTTAGGCATTGAGTTGGTGTGGTGGGATATACACCTGAGGGATAAGGGGAGATTGATATAGAAATGTGATATGAGAGATGATCAGATGATCACAGATGTGATGACTTGTGGGAATGTGACCTTAAAGGAGAAGCGAGGTACAAAGGTTTAGAGGGTTGTCTCTTATCAGCAGACCATGTCAACTTAGATTGGTTATCAATCACTACAAGTTTATAAAAGGACATGTATATGGGATGATGATGAACTTTTAGAAACTATTTAAAAATTATTACAGTAATAGTCAAATTGCCACCAATTCCTTCAAAATATTCCCCTTCCCTTCAAACACACTTAGCTCAATGTTCTTGCCACTCTGAAGAAGTTCTGGAAGTCCTTCCATGAGTGTCTTTACAAGTGTGTTTCATCCTTGTTCGTGAGTATATTTATCAAAAATACAGTGAGTAATGCTTCTAAGTGCCATCCAAAAAGAAAGGCAGGCTTGTAAAAACATTATGGTATGTCCTTACTCACTGGATCTGTGGAACATCACATTTTTCCTCAAAGTCAAAATGACCACAAAAGGTAAATATTTTGAATTGATTCAAAACATTAAGGTAGCCACCGCTGGGCAGCTAAATGCAATCATGAAAGAAGACTTCCAGAACTGTTTCAGAAAGTGCTAAGAATGGTGAAATGGTGTGCTCCAAGCAATGGGAGTATTTCAAAGGAATATATCTTTATTGTAATAAAAGTTTTAAAAATTTAATCATTCACTATATATTGCACTCACACCTAGGATAATCATAAATCTGGCTCACATGGACATTTATGATAATACGATCAGCATCATTTCTATTTGGTTGTTTACCCGCAGTGGTCAGGATCAAGTCTGACCTAACTAACAGGCACAGCTCTGCGGTTCCACCCTAAGCCTACACAAGCTCCCAGGACTATAGATGCTGAGCCTGTCACTTGCAAATAAACATCTCCAGCCACAATCTCTCCCCCCAGTATTTGCTCCAAGCCACAGACAATAACAAATGGGAAAGAGCCACTTGACTGTCATAGTTATTCCATCAACAAAATCCTCAGTTCTACTTACACTCTGAAAATGCCTGTTAGGCTACAACAGTGAGGGAAACTTCCTGATTTACTTCCAGACAAGAAGGTTGTTTGGGGTCTTGGGATGGAAAAACAGTAGAAATGGAGTTGTGTGTAAATGGGGCTTGGGTCTGGAGCACAACTGGCCTAATGGGACACTGGAACTCATGGCTGCCTAGACGTAGCCTTCACAGTGGGGACCTTGAGAGACACTGCTCTCTGACTGTTGATGCTTCATCGTTAAAGTGGAGTGAGCAATCTGTCCCTGAGTGTGCTGGGTTCCAGGGTGATTTGTGATCATAGATTGGGGACGGTTTCGCCACAGCAGCAGGCACGTTGTGGAGGGTGGGAAGCGTGCTGTAGTGAGGAGAAGCCATTACTCACGGTGCAAGGTGTTTTGTCAGGCTTGTGTCAGGGATGGCCTTTTCCCACTGGCAAATTTTACTGCAGGGTTTTGGTGATTAAATGCAGGAATTTCTCAGTATTTAGGATAAAATCTCTACTCTCAATTGGCTTAAAGAGGGCAGTGTAGTATGGTGGTAAGTGCCCATGATAGGAAGCCACAACATGAGTTCCAATCCTACCTGGGCAATGAGCCAGCCGCAGAGCCCTGGAAAAGTGATTTCCCTTCCTCGGTTCTGCAGATTCACAGACCTGTAACATTGTGGATGGCTCGCAGGCATTAGCTATGTCCTAAATCCCTTACACATGTGCTTTCGTTACATAATCATCCCGAGGTCTAAGGAAACAGGTGTGCTGGGAGCCCCTGGCTTACCATGAAGCACTTTGGGCCCAAGAAGTGCTAAGTAATGGGACATTACCCTTTGTAATGAGTGCCTTATTGATTCTATTGGACCCCAGATTCTACGCTTTATGCCACCAAATGAGGATGCTGAGATTTCTAGAGATTTTTGGAAAAATTTGGGGGTAGTCTGGGATCCTAACCTAGCCACGGAGTTACCAGCACTACAGAGATGGAGGTGCTCTTTGGAGAGGCTGGTTGGTTTCCTGATAGCTGTCAGCTCTTTATGAGCCACCGCCATGCTCTTATCTCTTGTAGGACATGTCCTGGCCCCCAGGGCCTGGCACAGAGCCAAGTTCAGGAGAAAAAGCTCAGTGAATGACTTTGGACTGATGGATTAAGGCAGACAGCTTTATCCAGTAAGGACCCCGGAGGCCTGAGTGCAAGATGCTGGCCTGAGCTGCTGCCTGGGGCTGTCTCCACTCATCCAGAAGTGGCAGGGGTTGGGCCTCCTTTTTCTTGAGGCTTTGGAGTACTTTGAAAAACTGTGTCCAGGCTCTCCAAGGCACCCAGAGAGGACCCAACTCAGTGCCCAGAGTGTTCCCAACCTGGTGCCTTCTCGCTCAATTTAAAAAGAGGTAGAGAGGACAGGGGAACAGGGTATGAAAGTGGGGGGTTGTGGAGTCCCCAGAGGTGAGCTGATACAGCACAGCTGTGAGGACAAAGTTGGTGGGGCTTATATTCCCAAGACTAGGAGAAAAGACCTTCCCCAGGAGAAGCCATCCTGACCCTCTGTCCCCAATGCCTCTTTCCCTGACAAAGCCACTCTGAGCATCCTGCACTTTTCTAAAATTTAAATTATGGAAATATAAAAAATTTTCCACCTTTTAAAAATGTGTACAGTGTAGTTATAAGTGCATACCCATCATTGTGAAACCAGCCTCCAAAAGTTTTTGCCTTGCAAAACCAAAACTCTGTATTTATTCAACATATATGGTATGATGGAAAAATATGGTGACTAGTTCAAGTTTTAGAATTTTATTTCAGTAAAAGACACATTGCCATGAATCTCCCTCAGAATACTCCATTTCGCTTCAAGCATCTCTTACCCTGTTGTTCTTGTCACTTTCTGAAGTAGTTCTGGAAGTACTTTTTCGTGAATATCTTTAGTCATGCTGTCCTATCTGCCTCAAGATCTTGAATCATTTTGACTGTAGAGAAGAGTGAGAAGACATACGTTGCCAGATGCGGCGAACTCAGTGGGTGAGGACAGCATGCTGTTCGTACCAGCCTGCCTTTGTGCTGGATGGCACTCAGCAGCGACATTCACCATGTTTTTGATCACATCTCCTAAAGACACTCACGAAAGTGGACTTCCAGGACCTCTTCAGAAAGTAGCAAGAACAATGGGATAAGTGCATTCCAAGGGAAGGGCAGAATTATGAGGGCAGATAATAGTAATGGGTTTTTTATTGTAATAAGTTTTTTTAAAAAATGTAAACATTTACTGTATATTCTGATCACCTATCGCAGCTCCTTATTCCTCCCCTCCCTTACCTCCTGGCAATCACTTGTTTTACTCCCTAACTTTATGAATTTGACTACTCTAGGAATTTCACATGCATGGACATATACAGTATTTGTCTGATTGTGACTAGCTTTATTCAGTTAGCATAATGTCCTGAAGGCTTATCCATGTTGTAGCATGTGTCAGAATCTCTATCCTTTTTAAAAGACTGAGTAATATTCCCTTGTGTAGCTAGACCACAGTTTGTTTATGATTCATTTATTCATGAACGCTTGAGCTGTTTCCATTTTGGGGCTGTTGTGGATAATGATGCTGTAAACATGGATGTGTAAATATCTATTCTAATTACTGCTTTCAATTTTTTAGGAGTATACATGCATACAGAATTTGGTGGATCACATGGTAATGATTTAATTAAAAACTTTTAAAAGACATATCTTGTGTTTCCTTGCTCAGCCATTCTTAGTAGGAGCTCAGCTTGGGTCTGTGTATTAGATCCACTGTGTATTAGCAGGTCTCTGCTGACTGTGCCTCAGTTTCCTGTCTCTCAGAGTACTCATCTCCAAGGGCTGCTACAAGGACTAAAAACTATAATGGAGGCAAAATTAGGCCAGATAGCTGGTTGGTCGGGGAGCCAGGTGTTGAATCTACTGCACTGAGACTTGTAGCTGCACAGGTGAAGAGAGGAAACCCAGGACCCAACCTGAAGACTCAGAGCTTGTGGTCTTAATGTGATGTTAGAGTTCCCCAGAAAAGAGCCACAGGGTACACAGACAGGACACCAAACAGCACTAATCAGTCCCTTTTCCTTATCCACTTCTATTAGCAACCCACCAATGAAATCTCAGATTGGTACAAGTATATTTGCTTCCTGATTGTGTCTTTTCCAACAAGAGCATTCTGTCCCCCGTGCCTGGATGACACTAAACATCACTGTTTTTGCTTCCCCCATTCACTTGCATGCTTGCTGTTCTTTATGACAAGTGACAGCAAGATTTCCATTTACGGGTGTGATGCAAAGTGACTTTTAAAATAAAATTTACCTAAGTAAAAATAAAGGTAAATCTACTGCAGTAAAAATATTATGAGTGGCACAGTGCAGGCAGAGTGTGGCTATGGAAAAATCATGCAGAGTATGAAGGAAGCTTGGGGAATATGAATTAGATGTCATGGGCTTGCTCCCAAACTGGATGTGTTTGCTGAGTGAGGAAGGCAAAGACCATGCTCAGAGGGATGCCTGAGCAGCTCAGACATCACGGAAGGATCTTAAGTCCTGAGACTGTTTAGTTTTCTGTATCAGGGACCCTGATTACTTCAGAGGGCCTAGGGGGTTTGCTGGGACAATATCTTGGGGAAGCATCTCCCTGTTAGACAGAGAGACTGGGCTGCAGAGAAAAACTGTCCTTCTGATTTTCATTCCAAAGTGCTGAACATTTAACATTCACAAGATGCTCTTGCAGGTGTTTTACCTCTCACATGGCACTGCACTTGTAAATTATCCTCATTTACAGACAATCATTCCAGACCCACAGAGGGCGAGGACTTGCCATGTTCACGTAGCCAGAGGATGGAGTGGAAGTCGAGGAATAATCTCATGTGACTTCAAATACCATGCTCCACAACCAGATTCTGGCTAGAAAAAAATTAAGAACCCCTCGTTTCACTCTGGCTCTGATGCTAACCTCACATGGAACCAAAGAATCACTCTTTTAGACCATTGTCTACTCTAAAGTAGGCTTATCAACCTTTGCCCTTTGCTATTTGGAGCCAGATAATTCTTTATTGTGGGGTTTTCTGTACACTGAAGGAGGATTGTGGCAGCATCCCTGGCCTCTGTCTACCAGATGCCAGTACCTGCCCAGTTGTGGCAAAACCAAAAAGGTTTCCTTTAATTGACAGATACCCACCCTCTGTCCCTGGGATGTGGCAAAGTCACTCCCTGTTGAGATCAAAAGCTCTATAATAGTTTGTGAAGTGTGGTCTCTGGCCAGCAGCATCAGCAGCACCTGGGAATTTGTCAGAAATGCAGTCCCAGTCCAGACTTTGAGTCTAAAAAACTCTGTCACATTGGGGGGAATAGGTTGAAGGTATTAAATCGGTTGCTACAAGCTGTCCGGGTGATTCTGATACAGGTTAATGTGTGAAAACCACTGGTTCAGGCCCACATTTCCTTACCCTGTCTACATATCAGGATGATCAGATTATCTTTTCATTTTTCTGTTTACAAAACAACCTCTGTCTTGGTACCATCCCCATCAAATTCTAACTTAAGTAGAGTCGTGTGCCACATAACATTTTGGTCTGCAATGAACTATACATGACAGTGATCCCATATTTTTAAAATTTTTTCTCTTGTGGCACTGCTCCCCAGGTTGAGATTAAACTTGCCATCTGCCTGCTTCAGCTTTCCAGAGTGCTAGGATTATAGCCATGTACCATCATGCTTGGTTACTGGTCTGATAATATTATATCTTCTATTGATGGTGTAGCTATCTTGATTTGTAGAAATATTCAGGGCTGGGGGTTTAGCTCAGTGGCACAAGCACCTGATTGGCAAGCGTGAGGTCCTGAGTTCAATCCCCAGATGTTTTACAAATGTGAAATTACCCAGTTATGCCCATCACTAAGCAATGCTTGGCTGTGGCTGGTGGCTGGTGGTGGTGAATTTTAAGAAATCCCCAAGTAAGTGGTTGTGAAGTGTGGTTGATGTTAAGAACCACATCTTAGATACCTTCTTTTCAACTACCCTGACAAAATCATATCTCCTGGTGCTAAGAGTGTTAGCCAACAAATCTCTAGATACTGTCTTGAATGTTCACAGCTTCTGCTCTGCCCAGAGAGGGAAGCCCAGCTCACTCATTAAATTCCTCCCACTCTGAGAAAACATCTGCCTCTACTCCCTGACCAAGCACTCAGGACATTTTCCTGATCACTGATTTTTTCTCCCCATTCAAGACTAGAGTTATTAAACCACAGCCCATGGCTGAATCATCTTATTGATTTTATTGTCGAGAGCTCAGGGATATTCTAATGATGTACTGCTCAATAAATGGAAACTGCTGGGGTAGATATTGATAGAGTATGGTACATTTTGCTGCAATTCGCTGGGGCCCAGTCACTTTCCTGGTTACATATAAACTGTGAAAATGCTGTGCTGTGGCCTACAAGCTCTTGTCCATCCTGCTGATGTGACCTTTTCCATGCACCAAAGATGGAAGAGGGATTATGATAAATGCAACATGGATACTATGCATAGTGCCCTGCCTGAGCATTTTGGACAGACATCCTGTTTATTCCTCACTGAAGATCTGTGCGGAATGTATTTTGATTATTCCCATTTTATAGGTAAGGATATTTAGACCAAGGGTGGTTACCTGAATTGGTCAGCTAATAAATTGTGAAACTGAGAATCAAATCTCTGTTTGTCATTCACTAAAATGAAACCTTTTAACCCTGAAACAAAATCCTGAAAGGAGATAACAGTTTCTATTGTATTTGAGCATCTCTTGATGTATTCAGCACAGATCAATATTTCACACATTTCCCCCTTCTCAACTGGGGCTTCTCGACAGAGATACAGTATTGGAATTTGGAAAGAGGCCATTCTTGGAGAGATGGGATTATTTCATAGGCTTTCAAGGCATTTAACATCCCCAGTCCCTAAAACTGCCACTGAAACTTCCTAGGACCCATTTTGGGGGCCAACTGGGTTGTCCTTGAGAATACTCATCACCTTGGTGGGCAGAGAGCTTCCTGCCAAGATGACTGACCTCATTTCTGCCACAAGGGCAGCCATTTTGGAGAAATGAAAAGGCCAAGAGGAGAGGAGATACATCTGCTTCAAACCACAGCATTTCACACAATGACTCTAAGAGCCTGGGTAAGTTAGATAACCTCTGAAGACTCTAGTTTATCATTAGCAAAATAAGAGTAAAGATTGTCACTCATCTCCCAGGGGGAGTTTATGAATTTTTGTGCTCAGAAAAGGCTTTATACAGAACAGTGCCTCTGAGCCACGGCAAGTTTGTCCATTTCCTGTCTCCCATGCATTCCCATCCACAGAATCCATGATCACAAACAAGTGGTGGCATTTTGTGCCACAATTTTGCAGCCATCTGCTACTCAGCAGTACCCACTGCAGTAAGTGCCCACAATGTGTCTAGCAGGCAATGTGCCGGGAGTGCATAGGAGAGTCATGTACATTTGAGAGAGCCTTTGTGTGACGCAGACTCTCCAAAAAGGAAAAACAGATATTAAATACCTAGGACAAATATTAAACACCAGGACTAATATATGACATGAAGAAAATAAAACAAATGTTAGCTGTTATTACTACCACCTTAAGCAATGGCATGTGACTACCTGTTTTCTTCTTTCCTTTCCAACCTCACTCCCTACTCAAGTTGACCAGGACGCAAGCTTTAGGTTGTGGCCTGTTGGTTGAGTGAAATGTTCATGGGGCAAAAGGGAAGGGAAAGGTAGAGGGAAGAGCACATGCAAAGATCTTGAGATGAACAAAAGCATGGGAGGTCAGAAGCAGGCCCATGTGCTGGGTCGGAGGAAAACCACTATGTGAGCTGGAGAGGGGTCTTATTTGAAGGACTGCAATAGCAGAGCAGGAAGAGACTTATAACAGTTTGTTATGCACAGTGGGGCGGGGGGCTGCAGTTCAGATGAATGCTGATATTCCAATGAGGCTAGGGGTGGCAGGTGTCACTTTACATGCAGGCCGGGGATAAGCAGGAAGCAGTGGTCTCCAAACCCTCCTGCAATCTGTACTCAGTGGTGTACCCCAAATGCCTGCTTCATTTCCATGCCTGCCTTTCTGGCCCAGAAACTTTTATCTGCAAGTTCTCCTCCAAGCCTTTCTGTGGCTTGACATTTTCATGTCTGTCCTCCCTCCTCCTCTCTTGAAGGGACTCTCAGGCTCAGTAAATACTGCCACCGAAAAACGCAACGACTCATCTATTTTTATTACAAACGGGGCCTCTCAAGGAGGAAACAACTCTTATTTACTTCCCAGGGTAAGGGTTTTGACAACAGGTTTATTTTCTCCACCTCTCCAAGGACTAAGTGAGTAACACTCTAAACTTAACAGTACATTAATTAATGCCAAATTGGTTGGAATTTTCCTAATAAAAATCCTCATAGTAATCACATTATGGGCCATTAACACTGCCTCCTGATCATAAACCATAAATATGCTCGGCAGGTGCTGGCTTGTTAAAAAGGGACATTTCCCCACATCGGTGCCCATTCGGTGGGTTAATGCTGCCACCTCAGACAAGAGCAGAAAGGAGCCATTGCAGAACCTCAAATATGTGCATGATTTACCCAACACTAGTCCCTTAATTTAGGCCCATGCATTCATGTATGAACTCATCTGGTCCCTGCAGCAAACATAGGAGACATGTGCTGCCCACACGTACCTTTCACAATGAAGAAACTGAGGCACAAAAGGATAGGATAATTCGGCAATGGTCAAACATCTAGGAAGCCATGAGTTAGAATTTGAGTCCAGACAACCTGATTGCAGAATTCTCTGCCATCCTGTCTCCTGAGATCAAAATACCAGGTCAATCTCTGGACATGGCTGACTTCTCAGCCAACCCCAGGGCTAACAGGTTTTCACTTTATATCAATAGTAACAGCAGCAATAGTCAAATCAGTTACAATGCTGTTTTATTTTTATTGTTGTTGTTGTTTCTTGATACAGGGTCTCACTTTGTAGTTTAGGCTAGTTTTAAACTCACTATGTTGCGTAGGTTGGCCTCGAATACACAGCAATTCTCCTGCCTCAGCCTACCGAGTGCTAGGATTACAGGCATGTGACACTGTGCTCGGCAATGTTCAGTTGTGTCTGGAGGGAAGAAATGATGCTATTTTTACCTTTGTCTCCCAGAGCTTTGGGGAAATCCCAGTGGTGATGCTTTACTGCAAGGAAGTTCATGGACACTGGTAATAAAAAACATATCAAGTCTCTCTTATGGTGACTGCTAGGCAGGCCCTCAGGGTAGGGCCTTGGTGTACAGACTGAGTCTCCAGCACTCAGGGAGCTGCAGGTCCTGAGATAGAGCCATGGGGGAGCTCAATTTAATTCTTTTAGCTTTATTTCTTGGTTGTTTCTATCTTTGTTTACATGAATAATACACACTTACTATGGAAAATTCAAGCATAGAACAATATGAAGAAAGTAAAAAAAAAAGAAAAAGAAAAAGAAAAATACCCAGATCTTAGGGTATCCAGATAGCACCACTGCTGATATTTCAGTGAACATTTCCCCAGCAGGGTTAGACACTCACACATTATATATGATCCCATGCACTCTGCTTTGTCACATACATTCTGTCATCAGCAATATGACAGAAATCGTTTCCACATCATTGAACCTAGGTCTTCTATCTTCCCTTCTCTCATCCTTCCTTCTTTCCTTCTTAAATAGCTATAGAGCATCTACCCCAAGCAGCCATTCAGTCAGTTACCAGGGACTTGCAAATGACTTTAAAAACTGATATTGGATTTGTATCTAAGGAGCTCCAAGTCTGGCAGGGGTTGGAGGGGGAGCATATGCAGACAACTCTCACAAAAGGTGTTGATGCAGTGGAGTGTAAATTTGGGCTGCTACTGGAGCAAATGATTGGGCCAGGGAATGTGATGCAAACCAAGTGTTCAGATTCCTCTGAAGAACCACAGAGCAGCTGAAAACCAAACACAGGAAGAAGGGGCCAGGTAAAGAGGGTGTCACTAGAAAAAGAAGGAAGGCTATGTACGAAGATCTCAAGGAGCTAAAGACAGGAGCTTGAAGAAGAAGTAAAAAGAGGTGGGGGAAAGAACACAAGGAGGATTAATGTTTGGATTTTCACCTTTTTGATGCTTTTCTGTATTTTTAAAAGCCTATACTATCACGACAAAAATGATACTGAGTGAGTAACTGAGGTTCTTGTTTGAATGCCTTTAAAGATGAGCCTCAGGGCCACATACAACAGCTGGCTGCCCTTGTGGACAGGCTGAGCGTGGGATTCTGCTGCCAAAATCTGCCTGCCAACGGTTTTATCCGTGGGTCCTCATTCTGCCTTCAAAAATAGTGCTGCTGCATCTGCAGGGCACAATATGTGGAAATTGCTATCATGCAATGACTCTGCTCCTTTTTCCCTCCAAGACCCAACCACATGTGCACTCTCAACTCATTCAAGTTTGCTCCTGTTACATTTAGAGTATCTTTTGTCACATTCCTCCTTGGGAGTGATGAAAAGTCATCCTGGACTGCCCTGTCTCTTACTGGTGGCTCTGCCCAAGTACAGCTTTAGATGGATCACTGGGAAAAAAAATATTTAAAAACTCCCAAGCATGTGGTGGCACAACTTTATTCATCCATTTGATCCATTTGGTAAATGATTATAAGCACCAAGAGTGTGCTGTACTCTGGCGAGCGACAGGGTGTAACGGCACAGATTGGTCACTTACTGGAGAGATGGTTATCAAATGTCTGCTGTCATGCAATATACTAGAGGGTTGAGGTCTGGATCAGCCAGACAGTCCCTCCACTGGTGAGTCTAGCTGAACGTAAAGTGAGTGAGAGAATGCTACATCTTGTTTCCGCCCTCAGAACTTCATTCCAAGGACAGCGATCTGGCTGGCACTGTGTTCGTGTTAGTCAGTCTCCCTGACACTGGTTGGCAGTTCTTATCCCAGCTCACCTGCTGACATAACTTGGAAAACCAGAGGTACCCTGATTTCTCAATGATGGCTTGGAAGCTGCATTTAGGGATGAGAGGTTCTGAGACCACACTTTTCTAAGTAAGGACATCTCTGGCAGAGGAAGGCCTTCTTAGACATGGACTAGACCAGCAATTCCCAATCTTTTTGGCACCAGGGACCAATTTTGTAAAAGAAACCTTTCCACAGATGGGGGTGAGGATGATGGTCTCAGAATTATTCAAGAAAGTCTGTAAGCTAGATCACTAGCAAGAGCAATTCACAGTAGGGTTCACATTCTTATGACAGTCTAATGCTATTGCTGATCTGATAGAACGCCAAGCTGGGGCAGTAACAGAGGAATGGGATGCTCCTGATGTGAGGCCCAGTTCCTAACAGATCTTGGAATGGTATCAGTCCATGGACTGGGGCTTTGGGTCCTCTGAGCTAGACACTAGACTGGATCACACCAGGAGAATTGGGAGGTCCTTGCTTTTGAGGCAGGATGAGGTTAAGATCAGACTTCATTTGGCAAGACACACACTACTGCAGCTTCGGAAGGCCACTGACTATAAGAACAACTTCAATTCAATTAACTTCAGTCAGCTCCAAAAAGAAACATGTGTAATGTTAATTTCATGGGTGTACCAATGTGTAAACCTAACAGATGATACTTAAATGAGAAAGGCAGAGAAATGACATTTGGTTAAACAATGCATCAGTGAATAGAATTTGCTAAAACTGCCATTTAAAAAATACAAGCACAATTCAAAGTTGAGCAAGCTGTCACCCTGGCCAGGCCTCTTTGGTGTTTTTGATACAACATTCTTGAGAGGAGTGGTGGGCAGCAAAGGACAGAGGCACCGTGGTTGAATCTGCAAAGTGCAGGCCAACATCTGTCTGCTGACTTTTGACAGTGCCTGTCAGCCTGGGCAGATGCAATGATGTGCTAGGCTCTCCAGTGTTGACAGAAATCTCACTCTGGGAAGAAAATGTGTGTTTGCTTCTATATTTCTTTTTCTTAAAAGCAACAGATCACATAATACTTATGGCATATGAAAATGTGAAAAGCCTAGCTTTGTATTTCAGCCTCTAATTCCTGGCACATAGTAGGCACTCGGGCAATCGATGTGGAATGACTGTACACATACTCCTTGTCTGCCACCAGCAAACCTTTGTGCTGGCTAATGATCAGCTTGCCGTGGTGCTGGACAGGTCACAGTTTCATCTCCTCTCATACACACTGCTCTCCTGATTTGCTAGTTGGGGGTCCTTGTTTCTCTCCATCTACCGCTTCTCCTCTGCTACACTAACACAACTTGGTCTTTTGGTCAGCAAAGCAACAGGAAGCTGATTGACTGGGAAGAGACAAGACTCTGAAAGCTGTTGACCCAAGAAACCATGTGAACATCAAGTCTACCAGAAATATAATATTAATAAAAGTTGGCATTTTGTTTAGCATTTGCTAAACACTAGATATAGTGCCAATGTGGTTTTGGTTGCATTGTTTTCATTTAATTCTCACACAAACTCTATGATGAAGATGCCATAATTATTCCTAACTTCACAAAGAAAGAAAGAAAGAAAGAAAGAAAGAAAGAAAGAGACAGAGTGAGGTTAAGTAAGTAACATAACGTAGATCACACAGTGAATGGCAAGGCTAGGATTTGAACTCAGGACAGTCTAATTCCAAAGCTTATTTGATCCTCTCTTCAGTGCATTAAGAACATGGTTCAAATGACTGATAAGGAAAGGAAGGCTTTATGCTTGACTGAGAGCATTATTAGGGCAATGCTGGGCCCTGCTATAATAACATACATTTCCTTGATCATAGTGGCTTAACTCAGAAAAGCCTTGTTTCTCATTCCTGTGCTACTCTGGCAGCTCTTCTGAAGGGCTGTCCCTCAGGAGGTAACTCTGAGACCCACACTGTTCCCACTCACACTCCATCATTTTACCCCCAAGAGCCCCAGGCTTATCGTGCACACAGGGGGACAGGGATTGACAGGATGAAGTCATACTGCCTGGCCAGGAAGTAACCATCACTTTTCCAGTCATGCCCCTAGTAGGGCAACTGAGTCACAAGAACCCACCCAGATACCTGGGAATCAGTAACAGGGATAACACAGACCCCTAAGTGTTACTTACAGTGTATGCCTTGGCGACATGGCACATCATGCTCATCAGCACTTCTAGACCAGAGACAATTTGCCTCCCACTTCAGGGACATTTGCAAGATCTGAAGACACTTACTGTCATCAAGATTGGAGGATAGAGTGCTAATGGCATCTAGATGTAGAAGCTAGGGAAGCTGCTAGGGGACAGGACAGTCCCCTCCCCACAGCAAGAATTATCCCATTGAAAATGTCAACTGATGTTGAGAAATTCTGGCTTGAAACTAGTGATTCTCTAAAGAATTCACTGGGAAGCTGTGTAAAAAGTGCAGACCTCTGGGCCCCTCCCTTGAGGCATATCCTGGCAGTATCTGTAGAGGCCCCTCCTGCCCACTGTGCCCACTGTCAGGGACCACACCCAGGGAAACCTCACTGGGTGAGTGGGAAGAGGCGCTGATGAAATCATGCAGAGATGCTCCTCAGATGCTTCAGGGTGAGCGCAGGCAGCTGTGTCAGGGAGAAAAAAGGCTGGCATTTGTTAAGTGTGTCTCTCTGTCTCTCTCTTCCAAATCTTGAATTGCCGGGAACATATTCTAAGACTAACCTGTCAGCTAGTGACAACTAAATTACTAACCTTGCTTCCCCCTGTGCCCCATATCCCTGTCAGATACACAGCTACATTAACAGGGGAATGCTTCCTGGAGATGCGTTCCAGCACCAGGGAAGGTGACTCTTTTGCTGGAGGAGAGCCACGTGGTCACATGTGCTTTAAAGGGGCCAGGGGACTTGGGCTAGGCTGGAAATAACTGTAAGGGGAGGGAATCAAGCCCGATCAGAGCAGCACGCTAGCAGAGTGAATAGGGCTCTTCATCAAACCTATTTCTGCCTTCTCCTTAGTGCTTGTTAGACTCTACTTCCCAGGATCCTTTGCAGTCAGGTCTGGCCAAAGGATCACACTTTTGTCACACTTTTGTGTAAGTGATAGCAGAGCTTCAAGGCTTGGCCCATGAACACCTGCACATGGTCCTCCACAATTTTCCTCCTCCGCTATCAGTGCAGAGAAAGCAGCTACAGATGAGAGCAAAAGAAATAGGCATGGCTGTGGGATTAACCTTGATTTGGCTTGTGGGCTGGATTTGGCTCTTGGGTCATGATTCGCCAATCCTTGGATTAAGATAACTTCAGCCTACCAAATAGGAAACTAGTCTCTCAGAAGAGGCCATCTGAGTAGTTATTTTGCCTGCATGGCCTCACCAGCCACCAACTGATACATGACACAAATGCACAAACACACACACACACACACACACACACACACACACGGAGCTGGCCCTCCAGTTCCATATTCATCCAACCACAACTCAAAAATACTAAAAAAAAAAAAAGAAAACAAAACTTGTGTTTGTGCTGAACATTACAGGTTTTTCTCTAGTTGTTACTCCTTAAACAATGTAGTGTAAAAACCTATTTACCTAGCATTTACATTGCATTAGGTGCTGGAAGTAATCTGCAAATGATTTAAGGCATGTGGGAGGAAGTACATATGCAAATATCATACCCTTTGTATAAGGGACTTGAGGAGCCTATAACCAATCCCCTTTGGAAACTGAGGGATGATCGCATGTATATACACATTTTTGGTGGCATTGGGATTGAACACAGAGCTTTTGCACTGAGTTACTTTCATTTTTTGAGATAGGTTCTTGCTGATTTGTCTTGGTTCAGCTCAAAATTTCAATCCTCCTGCCTGCCTTAGCACTGCCCATAGTGCTAGTATTACATTTTCCCTCCTAATGTATAAATAGTTTTTATCTTTGAAAATCCCACCATTTCCTTACAGATAAGCAATTCTCTACCCTTTAAACACCAACTCTCTATGGGCTACATCACTTTTTTGTTCCTTCCTCTTTTGTAGGACGAATTCCATAATTTTCAGGTCCCACCACAGATGAAAACATGGAATGCCTTGCTGAAAATTTAAGAGGACTCTCAAGACAGTAAAAACAGCCGGGGATTTAGCTCAGTGGCTTAAGTGCCTGCCTGACAAGCGCGAGGTCGTGAGTTCGATCCCCGGTACCAAAAAAAAAAACAAAAAAAACAAAAAAAAAGACAGTAAAAACAGGACAGTAAATCAAACATGGTCCTTCCGAGCATAAGCCCAAGGTGCAAAATTCATGGAGCAGAGCTGCTTCTATGCATCAACATCAACCAACCCAGAAAGTTTTCTGACGAACTTGTGACACATCCAGAAACTTGCCACCTGCGTGCTGCCTGGAGGGTTCCAGGAATGGTTTTACACATCACAAGAAGAAGCAGAAGAAAATAAGAAACCCAATTTTCTTTTAGTATATTACTTGTCAGACGGCGGAATGGGATATAATTATGGTGTGACATTTCCAACAGCAAATATGTTCCAGTGTAAGCAATTAACACCGGTTCTTTTGGCAGGCTTAAAAAGATTACTCAGAGACTATGGTAAGTTACAATGCCCCATGAATAATAAATAATGTAATAATGCAGCTAAGTTGCATACTAGGACCAAAGTTCAAACTTTCTTGATGAAAATGGATTGGGTGCTGTTAACCCTCTGTCAGCTTCACTTGGCTGAAGCAGATTTGGATCACGAGTTCTTTGCATTCATCTAAGTTAGTTATTTACCTTGCTCCTAAGAATATGTGCAAAAAAAAAAAAAAGAATGCATGTATTCATTTCAGCTGCTAAAAATCTGCATAAAGTAGTGACTTTAGGCATTTAGAGATGACTGCTCAGAGATGGGAAGACTAGGGACACAGCTTACACTGAGACCTGCTGCCTGTGGGTTGTGATAGTTTAAAGATGAGGTCCCAGGACTTAGAAGAACATCAGGACACATGTTCCAATTGTCTCAGCCTGTCTTAACATCACCAAAGGGAGGCAGGGAAGCTTCTCTGACTGCCTCTGCCCAGGCTGTGATCCTCCACAATCAACACCAAGGAGCACACCAGCGGCATTCACAGACATACACACAGGAGTGAGATGGTCCAGACCATGGCTCAGGTGCCTGGTTCTCACCCTTGGCATCATGTGCTGATAATTCTCTGTTTAGTGACCTGCGCCTTGAAGATGCTCGACCCTGGACTCTAGCCACTAGAAGCCAAGAGCCCTCTCCCCTCAGTGGTGACAACCCAAAGTGCACTCAGATATAGGCAAGTGTCCCCGAGAAGACATAAATTTAGATACACTCAGGTCCACCAGTGTGAGGCTGGAACAAATGACTTCATTGCTCTAAGCCTCAGTTTCTCCACATGTCAAATGGCAAGAAGCTGAGCCCACATTGTAGAGACACTGTAGGGAGGGAGGGCGATCATGTGTGCCGACTGCTTAGATCTGGCGATTAGCATGGCTGGCCAGTAAGTCTTCCACAGCTACCCTGCTCCCTCAGCCCCCAGGGAAGTCAGCAGTAAATGAGAAAGACAGCTCCTTCTGGTGAGATTCTCTCCTAATCTAAAACTATTCCCAATTGGCAGGATTAGTGAGGAACGACAGAAGAAAGCCATTACTAATAATCCCTTGCACATTTCATAGTCAACACAGCATTCATATGATCCCTGTAATCCAATTAGGTGATGCAGGAAGCTATATCTTAATTCCTGACTTTATTGTTACTTGCTTGGTTGTAAGCAAACCTTGTTTAATAAGGTGTCGTCTTGAATATGGGGTGATGCATACCAAATGAGCCCAGAACAGTGACGGAGGCTGGGGAAGAGGGGAGGACCTTATGGTCGCTTAGAAGACTATCTGTTTCAACAGCCAATGGGTGACTCAGAATCCCAGTGTCTTCATCACTGAGGCTTATGATTGAGGTGTCTTCACCTCCCCTTCTTTCCATCCCCTTTGTTCCTCCTGACCTGTGAGTGCCAGCTATCTGTTGGGTGACTGGGACTCATGTTACAAAAGTAATGCCAATAATTGTTAGATTGTTTTTATTTATTGGCTCCTACATTCTGTTCAGCACAGTCTGAGGCACTCGATACACATTATTATATTTAGTCTCAAAAACCCTTGGGCTGAGCAGAACATACACTGAGGGGCAAATGATTTTTGTATTGATTCTTGGAGATTCCTAATATACATTTACTCCAAGAGGTTCTGACAAGTCCTGTAGCCAAATAAAAACTTGCTTCACTATATCTACCATTTCCTAAATGCATTCCACTATGGAAACCAATTGATTGAGCAATAGCCCTTAATATGCTTCTGAAATAACTGACAGTACCTAACATTAACTACTCGGTGACCATGTGTTGCCCACGTCTTAGGCATTGTATAAATACTAAATGCCTTGTCCCTTTTAGGTGTCTTATGGTCCATTCCTGAATGTAGAGCCACACCAATGAGCTGTGTCACCTTAGTAAGATCTTCACAACTCTAAAGCTCAATTTCCTAAGCTTTCAATAAGAAAATTGTTGATACCCACATCAAGACAAGGGCCCTGAATCCCAGATTAGACAAAGCATGTAAAAGGTTTTACAGTGTGCGCTCAGTAACGCTGGACGTTGATTGACAAATGTTGGAAAAGATGGTGGTGGTGATGGGGGTGGAGACGGATGGTGGTGGCAGAGATGGTAAGGTGGTGATGACAGGGTGATGAGGCCACGCTGGCAAGGGTGCAGCCATGGTGGCAGTAATGGTGGTAATGACGATAGCAGTGTGGTGGTGAAGGTGGTGTTGGTTGCAGTGTTGATGATGGGGTGATGGGGGCACTGAGCTCCCTGTTTGGACTGTCCTTCCTTTGCTGTCTTGGCCTGGTGAAATTATATCTACACTTACTTACTTTGCTCAGTGACAGTGTTGTTTTCCCTAATTTCCTCCTCTGAGCCTGATTCTTCTTTTTATTTATTTATTTTTTAGCTACAGTAAATTCTGTTAATGTCTTCACTGTATCACTGTGTCAGGTCAGATTTCTGCCTCTGCTTATTTCCTCTACTTTGGAGTGCCCCCTGCCAACATGGCACCTACAAAAAAAGGGCCATTTAATAAACACCATTTAATGTTGATATTAAATGAGGTGAATTTCTAAGGCACTAGAACTTTCCAAATTGCCTCTGTCAACTCTAAAGGAAAACCATGAACAGAAACAACTCAGGAAGAATTGCCTTGCATCCCTGCCTGCTTCAAGGGAAGTCAAGGGCAACTCAAGAATGCTCAGAGTATGGGGTGGAAGATGGGTTTCCGTGTAGAACAGGCACTCTTGCTGGAAACAAGAGTGATATTGCTTAGTCAATAGAGGGCTTGGGACAGAAGTAACCTGTGACAAGGACTTCTGACTGCAGAGATGAACACGTCCTCCATGCAGAATGACAGGAGGTAGGAGCAGTGAAGGGTGCTTGGCATAACAAGTGGCTAGTGGACACGCCTCACTTCAAACCAGAGCTGGCTGCTGGCAGGTCCTGGGCTTACCTAGCCTGCAGACAGGCTCTGGGGCTTACATACGTTTTGCTTGTTTATTTTCAATTAAAATAGTTGTCAAGTTAAATCATGAGATTGCAGATAAAAATCCAGATTTCTTGCTAAAAATAAAAATATTAAAAGAACAAACAAGCCTGGGCCTGCAATTTTCATAGCAAGACTGTCTGGAGCTTTGGATAAGAGCCGTGTAGCTAGGTCAACTCAGTCTCCACTGCCTATGCCATGCATTCATGCCCTGCCAGGCCCCATGTGGATATTGTGATCCTTGTTTTAAATAACACTAATATATGAAAGTCCAACCTCATATAGGTCAAAGACATGTGTTTAGGGGCACAACAGAATGGCTTCAAACTTTGGTTCTGCCTTTGGCTGGCTGGTGACTCCATTCAAGGTACCTTCTTTCTCTAAATCCCAGATTCCTCATGGGCCGAGAAAGGATCCAAATAAGAATGCTACACTATACTGACAGATTCAACAAGACTACACCTAGGAAATGCTTGTTGAGTAATTCCCATGGTAATCCTCAATAGGAGGTACTCCTGTTCCTGGCACCTGTTTCAATAGTGAGATCAGTACTGTTCTCTTCTCTGCATCTGCCGGAAAAGAAATTTGGGAGTGGAGAAATAAAGTGACTTGTCCAACATTCCCAAGCTTGCAACAGACTCTAGATTCAAATTCAGAGAGCTTGCCCTGTGCATCCAAGTTCACTGCCACTGTTAACTCTAGGTGTTTCACTGCTCCCTGCAGCATTCAGTGGCAAATCACTCTCCAGCTTGGCCATGACGCATCTCCAGTACACACCTCTCTTCCTGTGAATGTAACGCTGAAAATGTCTCGACCTCTCCCTGTAGGCTGTGAGCAGTTCACAGTCTCAAGAAGTAGCTAACTTGGGGCCGGAGATTAAGCTCAGTGGCTTAAGTGCCTGCCTGGCAAGCATGAGTTCAATCCCCAGTACCAAAAAAAAGAAAAAAAAGAAGTAGCTAACTTCGGCATGGTTATACTGTCTTCCTATGAGTAATGAATAAGTGCCTAATGAATTAATAAGCCCAATGGATAAATAAGCACAGAAAAAAATCAATCAAATCCACTATTGGGTAGAGAGTCAATAGAAACAAAAACAATTTAATAAAATCAGCTCACTGATGATATTTTCTGACATCTCTAAAATCTCTCCTGGATCATTATAGATTTCACCGCAAGCCCTCGAAGCACTCTCCACGTGAGAACCAGGCAAGTTGAGCCCAGGGAGAAATACAAAGAAAATAAACTACCTTCTCTCCTCCCAAGTCCCAAGGCTCCATTCTACCATGGGAAAAATGAACTCAGGGTTCGTTGGTGCACATCCACAGTAAATGATGACTGAGCCCAGAGAGAAACATCTGTCTGCAAGGCTGTGTTAGTTATTATCCCTTCATAACAAAACAGATTATACTATTGTAATGAATGTGACCATAATGGTTTGCTGGCAGTTTAATCAATGCATTTCTCAACTGCAATTGAGCAAAAATAGGTAACAGAGGATCATTTGATCTACATTTTTATTAATTTGGAGCCATTTGTCTTCTGGTTATTTTAATGATCTCTCATTAGGAGAAAGTGCAAAAACTTCCTAGAGGGAAAAAAAAGTTGAATCACCTTATTCTTTTTTGTTTTGTTTTAGCATGGAAAGGACTTATTCTGACTGAGTTTGGGAACAGAAGTTCCTGGTTCCAAATTAAATGTATTTCTGGGTTTCAGAAAGAAAAGCTCCTTATCTCAGAAAGTCAGACGAAGGTATGCAAGTCATAGTAAGATTAAGGATATTAAAAGTGTCTGGAGGCTGCACAGATGAACCACCATCTTTATTGCTCATTTTCTGAGACCTATTACATGCTGAGTACAGTGCTGCATGAGGGTTTCTTGCCAGTCCTCCCATTCTGCAAAGAGGGGAGATACCAATATCCTCATTTACAAAAGGGGTTCAGAGAGATTGAGTGACTTAACAAAGGTCACCAGGCAAGAAAGTGGCAATGGTGGGTTGTGAACTTGGAGGACCCCATTTCAGTGTCTCTGAATATTCCATATGTATGAGACAGACCGTTGCTTTCCAGTCTCAAAGATGTGCTGAGTCATGGGAGAAATTATGTATTCGGGATACTGAGTGGAGAATTGTGACAAATGCTTTCTTAGCAGTTCCTTTCAGGACTGTGTCTCTCTGGATCTTAGCTTTCAGGCTTAAAATGCATTTGCTTCATGCCTGTAACTGTATTGGGAAATGCTGGTACATTTGTACCTTGAGTGTCCTTTAAGTCTGGTAACCTTTGGCATTCCCCAGCATGTAACTGTATCAACCAGTGTTCTCCTGTGCAAGCAACTGGCCCAACCCTAATGTCAGGTGTCTCCATTTGACATTTTTAACTACATGCTCATTCATGACCATTTTTATCAGACACACAGAAAAGAGACATCAGAATCACGAAGGTACGAGAGGGATTCTGAGAAGAAACTGGGGGTCCACTGATTAATGAAATTGTTTTAATTCCTTTTCATCCTGGGAATTCTGGAATCTTGTCCCCACTTACCCAAAGTGCTAGCCTCTTGACATCCTATCAACAGTTGAAATGCAAGGTCTACAGGGACCAGACAGGTAACCTAAACAGCATGAGACCAGGGCCAGTGTTGAGGACCAGGCATGAATTGATCTGTGTTCCATCACACAGAAGTGACTCCTTGCAGCACCAGTGCTACGTGTGGTACTGCACACACACAAATGTCAGATCCTTCCATTTATTTTGAGAGACTCACATTATGGAGCTCCACTGACAAAATAACACAAATTGGTGGCTTTTGCTACAGAAATCTATTGTATCACAGTTGTGAAGCTGGATAGCTGAGAACAAGGTGTCCACAAGCCTGGTCCCTTCTGAGACCTGAGAATAAGAATCTGCTCCAGGCCTCCCTCCTAGATGCTGGGCGGTGGATCATTACCCCTGGTAGTCCCTGGCATCCAGTGAGTCATTACCTTCATATTTTAGTGATATACTCCTTATGTCTATGTTTGTCTCTGAGTCCAAATTCTTTTTTTTATAGATACAGTCATACTGCCTGTGGACCCACTCTAATGACTCCACTTTCCCTTGATCACTGCAAATATCCTATTTGCCACAATTATGATTTAGATCTAAAATGTGCCCTCAAAGTCTTGTGCTCAAGGGTGAGATTTCTGTAAAGTGATTGGATCACAACAGCTCTATTTTCATCAGTGGACTAATCCATTTATAAGTTGTTAGGAGGTGGGTCTGTGGTTTAACCTAGAAGGATGTGTTTTTATCCCTGGCTCTCCCTTTCTCACTTTCTCTTTCTTTCTCTCCTTCCTGTTTCCTTGCTGTCATGGGGGTGAGTACCTTTCCTCTGCCCTGCCCTCCCACCATGTTATTTCTGCCTTGGAGCCAGCCGGCCATGGGTTGAGCCCACTAAAACCATGAGTCAAACTACACCTCTCCTCCTTTAAATATAATGTGTTGAGCATGTGTCCTAGTTACACTGAAGTGAGTAGTACAACAACGAAGCCCAGATTCACAAGCACTGGAAGTGAGGAGTTCAACATTTTGGGGGGACTCTATGCAACCAGGACTCACTGAGCAGTGGAGTCCTGGATTCTGGAACTCTGGGAAGAGTCTGGATGTGGGAATCACCAGTATTTAAGTAGCTATCAGATACAGAAATTAGCACAATGGGCAGTTCCAGTTGTGATTTAAAGGGTTAGAGATCCAAGTATGTGCAATAACTTTGTTTTTGTTTTGGTAATAAGGCCTTGATGTATCCCAAGTTTTAACATCCAAAAATTAGAAATAATGTGACTCAATAAAAAAAATCATTGTTATGAGAGTGGCTCCAGAGTTCTGTGGTTTTTCAATACATTTTTGCATATTCTGAGTCTAGAAAGCATAAAAAGATTTTTTTTCCTAGTTTGACTTTTCCCACCAGAAAAATTGGCCCCCTTTGGGGTAGTTCCTTCCATTCCCCTCCCCCCCATAGCCATGTGTGTTGGCTGAAGAGACCAGTGAAGTCTGAGGTTGAAGATCATTGCCCTTTGTCCTGACAGGCAGCAAACTGGTTCACAGAACCCTTCCCAGGGGCTTCAGGAAGCTCACGTGTAATTAAACTGAGCTGCTTAGGTTTCAGATTAGCTGTGAAGCGCGCCTGTGGCAAAGGTCTCTTCCTTCCTGCGAGATGCAGAGGTGTAATTAGAAGCCGGAGATGGCAATCATCAGCATTTCTTACCAGTGTTTCTGAATGATGGTCCAATATTCATTTGGGCCCCATTTTGCTCCCCGTGGGACTATGGTATTGCCAACCCCGTGTGTTCTTTGCTGGCAAAATCCAAAGATTTTCCTAATGTCACCTGGTGACTGTGGGTTTAGCTTGTTCTGAATATTTTAGCCAGTGACTCTCAGGTACAAGGCACCAGTGGGCTGGTAAGTCTTTATCCTTATTTTGAAGTCAGTATCAAAACACTCCATGTACAAGGTCAATTCCAAATTCCTCCGAAGGTCATCATTCATTGGTCATTCAACAAACATTTGTTGTGCATCTGGTATGTGTCAGACCATCCTACCTTCTTATAGCATCCATCCAGAGAATGTGGGGTATCTGGAGCATAAATTGGAAGTTTTTTGTTTTGTTTTCTAATGAGGTACAATCAGAGTATTTTTCCACTGATCTTTCCATCTATCCACCCCCTCCCTGAAAGTCAACTGAAATGATGCAAAAATAAATTTTAGTTGTTTCTTGTTAAATTTGTAACCTACTTTCATTAGTTGGTTTGGAAGGTGATGGTGAATGCGTAAAATGCTTGAATACACACTGGACATAACAAGTAGGCACTTTCAGCTTTCACCCGAGAAGCAGGGTCAGCACATTTTCTCTGTAAACAGACAGACCGAGAGTAGTTTAGGCACTAAGAGCTGCGCAGCTCCACTGCAACTACTCAATTCTGCCCTTGAGGTTAGAAAGCAGCCACAGACAATCCATGAACAAATAAATGCATGTGGATGTGTTTTGAGCAATGCAGGCTGACAACTATCTTGTGACTGAGAGTCCTGGACAGGAAATGAGCTGTGGGGTTTGTGATCTTCTTGGACCCCACTAAGGGAAAATTGCAAATTCCATTTGAAGGCCTCCAAGGCCCTGCATGGCTAGTGTCTTGCCCTGCTCTTTTTTCCTCATCACCCACCCCATGCTTTTCTTTGTTTACTATCTTTCTGTCGCTTTTATCTTCTTGCTGTTTCCTGGGCATGCCAAATGGCTTGGTGACTTTAGAATTTTTGCAAAGCTATTCTCTCTGTTTCAAAAGCTCCACCAGAACTGGATTCCTTCCTCCTCAATTTTTCCCATTTTATAGCTTTTTCACAATATCCATAGAGTGTATATTATTCCAGATACAGGAAATTTCCCATTTTAATCAGTCTAATAAACTCCAAGTGTCTTCTTTGATTTTATCCCATCCTCCATCTCTACAGACAATAAATTGTGAAATTCTGCCAAATTTTCCCCAGAATTGTTCTTAAATCCAACCTATCTTATTTGTCACATTGAACTAATTGTCATTTCTAACCAGGATTAGCCCAAAGCCATGCTTTTTGGACACTGCCTGAAGACTTGAGGCCTTGTTGTCTATCCAACTATTCAACCATCTTTACGTTTGTTTAATTCACTCCATCTATCCATTCATGGCACCTACTTTGTTCCAGAATTGGGAAAGAAAGAAAAGAAAAGAAAAGAAAAGAAAAGAAAAGAAAAGAAAAGAAAAGAAAAGAAAACAAGACTTGCCCTCCTCGATAGTTTAGTCTAATTTAGAACAGATATGTTGAACAAATGACCACACAAATACATATCTACTGCAAACTGTAATACATGTTTTTTTTTAAAGTAGAGGCCACACTGAGAAACATAACTGGATTTAAGTTCAGTTCCAAGAAAACAGCATGAGCCCACAAGGACTGACAGAAGAACAGGGGACTGTACAGAGAGGCAACTGAAGGCTGCATTCTAATGGGGCTGTCGTTAAAATAAGCCATATTGCAGAGAGGTGTCAGAATGACAGAAGACAAGACTGGAAAGAGCCCCAAAAGCCACAGTAGGGGTGCAGACCCACCCATTGTGCAATGGGCAGCTTTGGCTGGGCTATCAGGCAGCCAGTAACACAATGCAAAGAATATCTTAGATGAACACTGGATCCCAGAATGGGAGTCACTTGGTTGGGTACACCAAGTGGACCTGAGAAGATGCATGAAGGCTATACTATCACAACCTCAGGGTATGCTGGATCCTTGGCCAGGGAGGCTCTAGAGGTGCCAGGGAGGAATGGACCAGTGTGCGAGGCAGGATGCAGAACTGAACAACCTCTATGCCAGTTAAGAATTGAGAACTGATTTTTCCAGTCTCCTCTAAAACAAGCATGAGACAACAAGCCTCTGGCTCCTAAGTTCCCCAAAAGGGTCAGTTGATAAAGGGACAGTAACCAGATAGCTGGTGCTACATGACCACCTATTCTCTGTGTGCTTTGTAGAACCTATGAGGCAGGTGCTCACCTTAACCTGGTTTTACAGATAGCAAAAATGAAGCATGAAGAAGTTTAAGCAGCATGCTCACTGTGCCATAGCTAGCCCCTAGTAGAACTAGGATTCAACTCTAAGACTCTACTGATTAGAAAAGGAAGAGCTATTTCTTCTATTCTAAGTTTCACAAGGATACTGTCCAGTGCACGAGAAGCCAGAGGACCTCAAAGTTGAAATCCTTACCCCAACCGTGAGGACCTTCATAGGATTCCAGATGCATAAATAAAGTCTGAGGCTGAGCTCCACTGATCTGCTGGAGTCTTTATTGCTCTACAAATGCATTATTAATCAGCCACGAGGGCCCTCCCCATTGAGTCTTTTAAATTACAGTTAAATTCCTTGATAACATTCCATGCACCTAACAGTGCAGTTCCTGTATTCACAGCAATAAACAAGGAGGGAAGGAGGCCTGGAGAACCAGGTTAATTGCTCTTTGAGGTCTGGGCTCAGTAAGCAGTGGCAAGGGTGCCTCTAAATTCTCTGGGTCCCCTACTGCAATGCTAATGAAGTCTGAAGACAAACAGCTGAAAGAAGCAGTATTAGGAGCAAGACCCACATTCCTCCATGCCTGGCCTGCCTGCCTCTGCTTGCTGCACCCCCAGGTCGCCTTGCAGGGGCCCTGATACCTGGAAGCTCTCCTGGGAGTGGATGGCTAGGTGTGTGGGTATATGAGGCAGCACCTATACTGTGTGACCCATGTGAAGAGCATGTTTCATGCTCCCTTGGGTTATAACAACATTGACTTTTGGAAGGTGTGACTTGGTAGGCAGGTAAGTACCCTACCTTCCATAATTCTCTTCTCAATCTAGTGAAGCTGGAGGAACACAGCATAGGTTTGCAAACTACTATACAGCTGTAGGACAAATCCAGCCCATGTGTTTTGTAAAATTTGGTTATTAAAACACAATCACGCCCATCTATTTGCACATTGATGTAAGTAGTTAAGAACAGAGACCTTATAGTCTGCAAATATTTATTATCTGTCCTCTTATGGAAAGTCTGTCAATTTCTATTACAAAGTATAAATCAGATCATACCACTGTCCTGGTGAAAACCCAATGGCTCCCTCTTACTTTAGAATGAAGGAAAAAGGACTCCTCTGGAACACATCATCTTGTAGGAGGACTTCTTCTCTGTGAAATCAGGAGAATGAAGATGCCTCCAACACAGGGGTAGAGCAAAACTTAAGTGAGAAAACCTTAAGTGCTTTAGAAGAGCTAACTTTAAAGAGTCGATACAACACATCTAACATAAAGTTTACTATTTTATCCCTTCTCAAGTATACCCCACAATAGTTTTAAGTATGCTCACATAGTTGTTTAACTAATCTCCATAACTTTTTTCATCTTGCAAAAGTGAAACAGTCTTCCCATTAAAAGAAGAACTCTTCATGTTTTTCCCTCCTTCTAGTCCCTGGAGCCCAGGATTGCACAACTCACTATGAATTTGACTATACTGGGACCTGATGGGAGGAGGAATCATGCACATTTATCCTTTTATGAATGGCTTCTTTCACTCAGTAGAATCTCCTCCAGGTTCCTCTGTGCCATAGCAGGTGTATGAATTTCCTGCCTTCTTTTTTAAGATCGAGTGATCATCCACAGCATGGATTTTGCTCACCCCTTGATGAGCTTCCAGCTCTCAGCAGTTTTGAGGGATGCTTCTGTGAACAGGGACCCCAATGTCTCCTCAATACTCTACTTTCAATGCTTTGGTCCATGTACCAGATACAAGAGCTAACTTTCATTGAACATTTCCTCTGCTATAATCATCCATAGAGACCATCTCATTCATCCCTCACAGCCAGTTCTTTGCAAAGGCAGAGCTGTTAGTATTGTGCAAGTGGCCTTACAATTATCATCCACACTAGGAGACTCTTGAGGGAGAGGAAGCTCCATTAAAAATATAAATGGAACAACAGGTACACATCAGGACTGTACCATGTGAATCAGGATCATTATCCCTGCTTTACAGATTAAAAATGAGGCACAGAGTGTGAGATCTCTTGCTGAAGGTCACATGGTTAATGAAAGCATTTCCAGCACTCAATCCGTGGTCAACTGCCCAAATCTACCGTTAAATACAATTCTTCCAGGCTCTGCAACAGTCACTACTGAGTCCACAGTGTCTATTTGTCAGTGCTATTTAGAATGAAAAAAGGGATTCACGAGGAATAGAGTCACCAAGGGCTCAGAAATATGGAGAAAGCAACGGAGCATTCTATGCCCAGGCGGCAATATCAATGTTTCCTCGCTGCATGTGAAGTGAGCACGCGGAGGAGGCAAACATCTCTGTCCCAGACACAGCACCCTGGCCTAAATTGGAGGTGGGTTCCTCAGTGGCGGCACCACTACATTTTGGAGAATTGTTGGGGGGCTATCCTGTGCACTACTGGAGGTCTGGCAGCCTCCCTGGCATCCAGCGGCAAAATGTCAACTGCACCTTGGCCCGCAGTTGCAGCCAACAAATGTTTCCAGACATGGATAAATGTACCAGGACACAATGTTTTGCTTGAGATTCACTGACATGGAGTCAGGGCAGAGCTGGGAGATGGGAATTTCCTCTAGGTTGGTTCTATTATTATTATTATTATTATTATTATTATTATCAGTACTAGAGATTGAACCCAGGACCTTGGCACTGAGCTACATTCCCCAGCACCGCCCCCCAAGGGTCTTCCTAAGTTGCTTAGTTGCCTAGGCTGGGCTTGAACTTGAAATCTTTCTGCCTCAGGAGTGCTGGGATTACACACACCCACCACCATATATGAGCTCCAGGTGGGCCTTTCTATGGATGGAGCAGCAAGAATGGCTTCTCTTGAAAACGCAACTTCTCAGACCTCATTTCACCTGGGTCTGAGCCGGTGAGGCCCTCCTGCTGATTCCCACATGATCTGGTGTGCAGGCCACTGCCTTCATTATGAAAGAGAATTTCTGGGATCAGGTCACTGGGAACTAGTGATGTCACTACTGTGAGACCTAATAAGATTTTCTGAAGAAAGTAGATCCTTTTTGAAGGATGAACATGCTTTAGAAGCTTCAGCATCTTGCTGGTGACTAATACATGATAGAATATTCTTCTGTAGCCTTTTACAGGGCAATATGAGGGCATCTATTATAAAATAAATCCAGAAAGCTTTTTGCTCCATGCATTCCCATTCTCAGGTTATACCAGAAGCAAGTGTCCAAAGGAAGTCTCTGAGAGGCTTAAGCTTTAATGTCTTGGTTATCCATTGTGAAAACAAACTATCTTTACTCTGATGCATTCAGAATTGTACTAGCTATGGGAGAACAGAAAAAAAGAGTTAATATTGCAAAAAACTAGCAACAGCCTAAATGTTCATACAGAGAGAATGGCCAGTTACACTGTGGTGCACCCATACTCCAGATTTATGTCTATCAAAAAGGACTACACAGATCTCTCCTACGGACATTGGTACCTTAGCCCTGTATGTATGCTCAGATGAGAAAAACAGTCAATATTTTGACTGTTGAGACTTTTGATTGTCATCACACAACCAGATTCTATATTTTTGCAAGTTCCAAGTTTATATATATACCAATTTCATGTAAGTTTTTGTACATGACTGATTTATATACAGAAAGGAAAATAATCATGGGTTTGCAGTGGTGACCTCTCAGAGGGGAGTGGTGAAGTTGGATTTTCTCTTTGTCTTTAGTGTTTTTTCATTTTTAATTAATTAATTAATTTTAACTTTTCTAGCCTTTTCATTTTTGATTGATGAATCTTAAGTGTTTATATGTAGGGGGACAATAAGCAGTTTGATATATGTGTACAATTAAAAGAATTATGGAAAGCCCGTGTTATGCAATATTTAAGCAAAAGTTTTTTATCTTGGTATATTTATGTAGTACAAAAAGTTACATTTGTTATAATAATCCTAGTTCCTTTTTTTCTCATCTCATTCCTCATCCCTACTTTGAGCAGGTTTTAAGGGCTAAAAGGGGGGGGGAAATTCTGCTCTCTTTCACACAGCCCTGCCTTCTTACCACCGTCATCTTGGGTGGCTTGAAACATCCCTGGGGACACGCTATTGGCAGCCTCCCAGTTACTCTAAATGTTTCTCAGTCACTGTGCCACACTTGGAGGTGAGCTATTAATTTGTGCTTTGTAGCTTAGCCTTGATCCTGATTTAGGGCAACATAAACCCTCCTCAAAATTGTGAATAATAAATTAGTTTACTAATTTCACCATTAAGAGTTTATAAACAGGAGCACTATTTCCACCATCCCTTAATCAATCACCATTTTCCATGTTTATCTCCTATTCAATTTTTACCACAGGGTTCTATACACATCAATTTGCTTGATGCTATTCCTACATATGTTTTTAAATTACTTTATCATTGTATAAATTTCACAGCCATTAAAAGGCTCTAATACCAGAATGGCTGACATGGTGTTAAAAATTGAATTCAATTCCATGGGGTAATAAATTGTGACCTAAATCCAATCTCTCATGGGTGACTGAAGGATACAATGAAAAATTATTGCTTTGTCATTTTTACACTAACACAAATATACTACAGAAACTAGAAACTGGCAGAAAAATGGGAGGTAACTGTTCCTGGCTATTTGTCACTCAAGGAAATGGACTGATTTCAAAGACCAGTCCTGTCACATCACAGGGCTCTTGGATAGGATCAGCACCTTCCAACTCCAGGTGAATTACTTGGCTTCATGAGCCTCTTTACAACAGATGGGAGATGGCACAAAACAACGCTAGAGAAAGATTCCTTTGGCCAAAGGCAGCTGCTCCTATGGGCCAAAAAGGTGGCTGAGCACCTGGCCTGAGCCAAGGTCTCTTAGCTCAGAGGTTTGTATGCTGATTGGTATGTATTTGTCCTTGTTATGCCTTAACTTCCCTGACTACAGGCTCATAAGGAGCTAATGAGCCTACAGCACTTAGAATAGTCCCTGAGTATTCTGCAATCCCTAGGGATAGGCTAAGTATTAATACAAAACGGTTTGGGGAATCAGAATTTTTTGGATTTTGGAATATGTGCCTATACATATTGAGATATCTTAGGGGAGGATCTCAAGTGTAAACACAAGTTGATGTTTCACTTAAACCTTATACATATTGCATGAGGATAATTTTATACAATAATCTTAGTGTGCCTGTGGTTCTGACTGATTTGTCACCAAGGTCAGAGTAGAACTTGCCACTTGCAGAATCAAGTTAGGCCTCAAAAGCTTTTGGATGTTGGTTCATTCTAAACTTTATATTTTCAGATTAGAGATGTTCAACATGTACTTAGGAACAGAGACCTCAGTTCCCTATTTCTTTGGACTGCAGCACAGTCTAGCCACAATCAGCTAGAGAAAGGTATTCACAGATATGGTTGTGCATGTCCCTTTAGCTCTTGAGAAACTAAATTAATCCTTTAATACATCTGGGTTGTACATGTATGACTGGTGTCACATCACAGGTGGATGAAGGTGTGAGTTTTGAAGTCAAGCAGAACGAGGTATGAGTTCAAAGTCTGTCACTTGGAAGCCCTCTAATCCATCTAAGGCCATTTCCCCACTGTACATTGGGGTTAGGGAATATGTTTTCCTCCAGCACCCTGGGGGAAGGTTGATAAGATCATGCATGTGAAGGGCTCCCCTCCCTGCATGGCATCAGGAGAGACCCAGAGAACATGAGTTCTCATGTCGCAGACCAGTGCAACCGCTGGAGATCTAAATGATACTGAAACAAGGCCTTGTGGCCTAAGGAAGTGGTGGATGACTGGCAAGTCCATTGTGAACTGACGTATACTCCAAGGGAATCTGAAAGGTTGTTTGGGGACACACGGTCTGGGTCCCACTCAGAGACTTAGGAATGTAGGGTATGGGAAAGAGTCACAGCGGGCTTCCAGAAGGAAGTGGAACTGATGTGAAGTCCTACTACTTGGCTGTCTAGTGACTGGAGAGAGGATTAAAAATCAAGTCAGATGTGCAGGCTTGTGTAAGAAGGGTGCATGAGCTAGCCTTTTGCTCTGGGGCATGGATGCACCATTCACCCTCAGGACCCTAAAATAACTATGCCTGTGTTCTGTCTGACCTCTATTTTTAGGGCCTTGAGAGGCTGACACACAGCCACCTACACTCAATGAAAGAAACGGGTCACAAAATAAGACTGTCTCCTTTGAACCTCCATCCTCTGCCTTAGCCTGGAGCAACTCCTGGGCAAATACAGGAAGCTAAGAAAAGCATGCCATAGAAGTGGGTCCTCTGCTCCCCAGCTACTTCCAGAACCATGATCAGCTGCTAGTCAAGAAATGACCCACGGGGCTGGGGATTTAGCTCAGCAGCATAAACACCTGCCTGGCAAGTGTGAGGTCGTGAGTTTGATCCCCAGCACCAAAAAAAAAAAAAAAAAAAAAGACCCATCACTCAAACCTAGTCCCTGCCATAGACAAGAGGTGCTCTGTGGTAACTGCTGAATGAGTGCTCTGGTGACAAACATTTTCAGCCCCCTGCTATTGGCTGTAGAAGGTCCAGTACTCCACTTCCAGGGACATTTTTATTTCTCATCACTTGATTCTGTGCATGGAAACTTCCATATGCTAGGAGGTGTGTGAGGATGCTATGGTCCTGAAGCTATAGATATGTTACATTCTTACTGGGATAGAGGAGTCAGACTGAGGCTATCAAAGCAGTGAATATTTAAGATGGGTGAGATTGAGCGCTGTCCAAAGGTAGAGTCTGGAGTAGAGACTCACACACAACAGGGAACACTTTCTTTGTGGGCCATATACAATTTGAGAGCAAATGCTTGGCTCTACCTGGCCTTGTGCTGGGCACCTGTTTCACACTCTGAGACTCCTCTTAACTTTCATCTTGGCCCCCATAGATGATTTATCAACATCGCAGCCAGGTAGAACCTATTAAACATGGCTGATCACAACCTCTGCCACCTGCTCCAGTCTCCCCAGAACCTGTCTGATCTCATTCAATGTAAAACCTAATCATAAGTCCAAGCCCAAAGGGGTTCTTATCTCTTGGTCCAGCATCCCTAGACTCAGGCTGCACATGCTTGGGAGGCCACCTTCCTGTTGTACGTTCCATGCAACACCCACCTGCTGGCCTGGCCCAGCCTCTCTCAGCTTCATTTTGGCACAGAAAACATTTTACTTATTGATGTATCAATTGACCATCTTACCCCTCTGAAACATAAACTCTATGAAGGCAGTTCTCTGTTTTGTCCACTGCTTTTCCCCTAGTACCGAAAGCACAGTGCATGGCACACAGTAGACTCACAATAAATATGGGCTGAATGAGCAAATGTACTCAGTATGTCCAAAGATTGGAAACCATCCATTTGGGAGCAGCTCAAGTTTTTAGCAAACTGTTCCACAGTTAGACAAAATCTATTGCAAATAACCTGCCCTCCACTGGTCATTCCAACATAGACTAATCCTAGTTGATCTCTCTGAAACCCTTGAGTACAAAAGCTGCCTCTTCTTTGTCCACTGACTCCACCCACACTGGGCTGTGAGCTCCAGGAGGTCAGATCTTATCTATCTGGTTCACCATAACTCTGTAATTAGCACTTTGCATGGTATGATGATATTGAGGTAGCTGTTCAATATATTCTTTGAATTAAAGAAACAAATTAAATATATTTAAATGTGTCATGGGGGAAGAATATATTTATGTTCAAGCCAGGCATCTACCAGCATCCTTGGGATTTTGCTACATTCTCACTGAGGTATTCAAAAGTGAGACGGTACGAACTCAGGCATTCCTTCCTTCCTTATTGTTTTACTACTCAATAAGCAAAAGATACTGAATGTCTAACGTGGTGCCAGATGCTAGGAGAATCTGTGATTCTGCTCCAATTTATTAAAGAAGCAGCTTGCCAAGTGGAGAATCTGAATTACTAGTAATGTCAAATTGCCTGTGACATTCCTGGCAACAGATCCCAGCCCAAATGTGCCTCTATATGCTGCTGTGGGACTGGAGTAATACTGTGCCACAGCGAGGTGTGGCCACAGTAGGGGAGAGGTGGCAGGCATCCATGAGCTCTAAGGCCCAGCAAACACAGAGACCCACCCCGCTGTCTCCTAGAAATGCCAGAGTTGACCTTTTCCAAAAGCTCCTTCTAGCCTTGAACAAAAGAGAAGCCGATTAGTCAGGCTCTGGTGGCAAAACCGCTCCAAGCAGTGGTCCACAAATGCAGATCTGGAAACACTCTCAATCCCCTGCTCTGCAGACATCATTGTGAGCCAGGAGAAGGAGAAAAGGATCTGCTAACCATGATCCTCTTGGTGCCAAGATACTTGGCTTGGGAAGCCCTTATTTATGCATGAAGTTTCCAAAAGGTGTGCCCGATGTCAGCTGGGAAGGGCATTAATCCCACTCCTTCTCTGGTCTGGTGTTTTCATCTTCTCCCACTACCAAAACATTTTGGCATTGCTTTCAGGCATGGCAGTTAGGGAACAAACACACCCTAATGACAACTTTGAAAAGGAATGGCAGTGATCATGCACCTGGCAGCACAACACTCTTGGAGGAAGAGGAGGGGCAGAGAAGGAGGTGGAGGGAACATTTGTAATATTTCCCATACTTACAAATTCAGCTTTCTAAAAAGCCTTGTATGTGGCAGTTGGCTTTCTCTGTGACTCCAACACTAGAAAGAACGGCACCCCAGCACTTCAGAAGGAAAAGGCAAAGTAGAATTGGTCTGCTGGTACACCTCCAGATGGAGGTTCATGGGGGACTGTTGGCCACAGCTCTCTGACACATAGTAAGATATTCACTAGTGCTTGCTGAAAGACTGGGGTTAAGTGCCCTTTGTGTCCAAAAGAAACATACAAGTCTAGACGGCTTATTGAAGGTCACCCACACTTCATCCATTACCATCCCAACAGCTTCTTCCTAATCATATCCTGTGTCTACCTGCCACTCTCCCTCACCATCTCTTGTCACAGGGATTCCTGTAGGAAACTACCCACGAGTGCCCTATTTCTAGTCCCACCTTAAAACTAAATCAGCCCATTGGTGGGACTGCAAGATAATAAGGCAGCTCACTTTTTAATTTTTCAAGGAACCACCATACTGTTTTCCAGAACAGCTGCACCAGTTTGCTTCTCATCAACCTCTGAAAACACATCCAAATGCCTTGCTGCGGCTGTCTGTTCCTTCCCTGGACATATGAGCCGGCCTCCCTCCTTATTTCCTTGCTGCTTCCTCCAGTCCACTTCCAGGGGCATCCCTGTTGCTTCAAGAACATGCCATGCCTTTCACCAGTCCTGAACCCTCTACCCCAAGGCCTTGACACTTCTGGCTGCCTCAGAGAAGCCTTCTGTGGTCACGATCCAGATGGCTCCCCCTTGCTAATTCTTTCACTTCATTTTGTCTTCACAGCTCCCATTATATCCAGACATTAGATGGTAAAATGAACTATTCATTCATCATTTGAGTTTGTGCTATTGGTGTACAAACTCCATGAAGGTGGAGCCTTCCAATGCGTAACCCACAAAGTCAGTGGACATGGCGGCTGGCAGAATCAGGCTCAGGGCAGAGGCCTGCACAGCAGGAGGATCCTCTGCTTTGTGCCTGCTCTACCCTCAAGCCCTGGAAAAGGTTTGGCAAATGACAGCCTCCAGCTGTCCGTGTTGAGCTAACAATGGTTTTTATATTTTTAACCAGATGGGGAAAAAATCAGAATAGAATAACATTTCACAACAAATGAGAATTACATGAAAATCGTATCTCAGTGACCATGAATAAGATCTTACACAACCCCTTCGGTCATTTAATTCCATGTTGTCTGTGGGATCTTTCATATACAATGGCAAAGTTGAAGAGTTGTGACAGAGTCTACAAAGTTCCAAACACTCACTATCTGGCTTACTATGAAAATCGTGCCTGGCCTGTAGAAACTGACCCATGAATGACATGTGCTGACATTTTCTAAATTCTCCATGATCAGTGTCCTCCCCCGCCCTAGAAAATCTCAAAAGCACTTTGGGGACTAATATTGTCCAATTCCAATGGACTGTCCTGGCTACATCCTCTCAGCTGGGCTCCATGCCTTTGTCAGCAGGAGATGGAAGTGGAATACAGATGGGGCCCATGCAGACGTGGCCTTGGGGAAGCAGGCCAGCCCCACCCACCTGGCGGGGAATCCATTTGGCTCGATCACACCATTGGTGTCTTTTAACTTTTCCTAGCTCTTCCCTTGTTTTCTCACCCTAGGAAAAACAGCCAAATACCTGAGAGCCAGCAATGTTTCCCACTGGCAGATGGGGAAACTGAGGCACTTATCCTGGGGCCACTCAGAATGCTAACATTGGCTTGAGTGTATCCATTTCCTCTCATGCCTGGCTGCCAGCCACGCTTCCTAGAAGCTCATACTATGTAGTCACTCTACTGCCCCTGGGATGTGGGAAGGGTCAGGAGACAGCCCTTCCCCAGCTGGCAGTGCCATCTGTCACCCTCTCTTCAGGGATAGCCAGCATCCCGTAAGCCATCTGCATCCCCAAGACTCACTGAGCAGTGCCTCAGGGCTCTGGCAAAGCCTCATGCAAAGGCTGATGGGTAAAGATTGGTTAATACATCCATGCAGTATCTCTCCTTTCAGAATGTCTCAATTTGTTTGTCCTCATGCCCCTAGTTGGCCTGTGTTCCCCAGTTTTGTGCAGATGCATATGACTCTGCAGCTAGTCAGATGACTTGCAAGCAGCAGCTCTTTCTACCACTCACTGGAGAACTTGACTGATGCAGAGGGCAGCTTTGCTCAGCTGCTGAATTTGCACCCAAAGCAGCAGCTCCCTCAGACATTGCTAACCCTGGAGTTCACTCTTCTCTCGTCTCTGAAGCCCTGTCCATCTCCAGGCTATAGACCTGCAGGACAGAAAGAGTCATTCACTGCCTTTATCTGACACATCAAAGGGTGAAGAGTCATAGAGGGCCCAGGGTGGCCAGCAGCCTTTCTGTAGATATTTTAACTCAGGATGCAGGGAAGCTGGTGGGTATAAGACCACTGACACTGGGCATAAAAACGTGTGGTACCAAGCAGCTGGCACCAGCCTGCTTCTCATGAGTCTTTATTAAGAAAAGAGCCTATGACAATTGGAAGGGGGTACAGAGGTGTAGTTCAGGGTTAGCGTGTTACCTGAGGCCAGGGCTTTTGCTCTGGGAAACTTCTCTGAGGAACCGCTGTTAGGCTGAGATTGAGAATGGCAAACAGTAGCAGCTGGACAAGAGGGAATTTAAGTAGGGCAGAGGGTGATGTGAATAGGGTTAGGAGGCCTGAGGGGATGCTGGAAGCAAATGGGGCCAGACCTGAAGAGCACAGCTACCAAGATGCAGCTGGGAAACAGGGAGACCCCATCCAGGAGCCAACTGCCTTCTCTCCTTCCCAATTTATAGGATCCTTCATTTACAGGACCATGACTCCATTCTTGCTAACAAGCATGTCTACTGTGCTCTGTCTACTCACGTACTCTGCATTTTATATGTACCCTCTAATGTCAGCCTGCAGCCCTGAGAAGGGAGGGTATGAGTATTTGTGTCCATTTTACATGAGGAGTTGTGGGGCAGAGGTCACAGAACTAGTAAAGGCAGAACCAAAATGCAAACCCAGGTGGATAGAAATGTCTGCATGGAAAATGCCTTTTTCCATTGCAGACTGCCTTTGACCATCAATATGGTATGGCTGCACTTCTACAAGACATGGGAAGGCCCTGTCAGAGTGACCCAAAGCCCTAGAATTGTTCTGAAGGTCATGGAAAGGACAGAAGATTCAGGCAATTGGGTGTGGATGTGTGGTGGTGGTGGTAGAGACAGCGTGGTGGCTACCCTAAGCACAGGGCTGGGGAAGAGGGTGCTGTTGTGTGGTTCGCTTCTCCAAAGCCATCTCCGGGGACTGAATGGACAGAGCCTCAGTGACTGCCCCTGCATGATTGTTAGTGGACAGTCTGCAGGCCACTCCTACCCTTGTGAAAACAGGTGTCACCATAACTTCCAAATTGCTTTTCCAGGAGACAGAATGAGGGAGACAAGTCATAAGGGCCAAGAATATCCTCCAGAAAGCAAGGCATGTCCTCAGCTCGTACACTCCACCTTTTGTCTGAGTGAGAGTGGACTGTGGGAGCAGGTGGTGGTGAGGGGGCAGGTGCAGAACCCCTTCTCAAAAGTCACCATGTAAAAATCTGTTTCCTCTGCAGACTTTCAGGCCTGCGGAGTTATCTCCTTGCTTACATACTATTTCCAGCAAACTATGGGCTGAAGTTTGGGTGATGGATGGTAAGTTAAGCAAAACGACAGACACCATGTGTCCCTCTGTGCGGGGGACACATCCCTACTAGTAGGTTTACTTGTGTATTAAATTTTCCTCCATCCTGCCTCCAGTTCCTCACTTAAAAGGAAATAAAAGGACCACTGGCCTGAAGCTCAAATTGCTCCTAAGTAGAGGGAATTCCAAGTGTCATGGTTTCCAGAAAGGGAACACAATCTCCCTATGGGGTGTAATTACATCTTAGCTTTCTGCAGAAGAATAGTTTATGGCTTAAATGCTATTAATTGCAAGCCGTTTTGTTCCACGGGAAGTTGTTCATTGATAACTACCCAATTAGGGTTATTTTGCAATTAGTCTATTCACAGTAAATTTATTGCAAAAGGGGGAGGCTGTGGTGCAGCAAATTAAACCATTGCTGGGGCCGGGTATGCAATGCCTCTTAAATGCCAATCTTATAAACCAGCTCAGAGGTCCTTGGAGGTCGTGCCACCTTTGCCCAGGCATCAAACGGCTCAGGGCAGCCTTCAACAGCCTTTTGCTCTATACTAGATATGTCTCAGCGTAACCAGGATGGGGTGATTTTGGATAGTTGCAGAGAAGGTCTTGCAGCAAATATATATATATATATATATATATATATATATATATATATATATATATATAGTATATTGCTGACCTGACATGGTTCTTAACTGTGTCATGAGTCCTCACAAGCCCTCTGATATAAGTGTGATCATGTTTACCTTCCCTTTACAGGTGGAGACATAAAGGCATGGAGAGGTCAAGCCACTCACCCAGAGTCTGACAGCTTATGCAAGGGAGATACGGGATTTTAATTCAGGGAGTTCAGACTTATGGTCATGCTCCTGTCCACTGTCAACATCAGCACCCTTGCTCCCTTATTAATGTCTCCTCCCCTCCTTAAAGCCGTACTGATGATAAAGCAGTCACTGGTTACAAGAAGGATGACTTCTAGGCCCTTGATAATCTGAGTTAAACTAAGCCTTTTCCTCCTGAAGACAAACAGACTTATGGAGATTCAGGCTCTGTATCCTGAGTTCTAATACCAGCTCTACCATGTACTAGCCATGTGTTTCTGGCCAACACTAGACCAGTGATGGTGAACCTTTTAGAGCTTTCAATGCTACAGCCTGCCATGGTATGTGGGGCATAGTTTGGCCACCAGTGACCTAGACTCTTGGAGCAAAATGGGTTCATAATAGACTCACTTGTGTAGGGCTCATGTGAGGACTCAGTGTGATAAGATATGGTGGTGCACACTCCTACAGATAGTCCCTGCCTTAGAATGCTTTTACTTCAGATTTTTTAACTTGATAACAGCATTAAAGTGAGTTCATATGACCATCCTGTTCTTCAGTTTCAGTTCAGTATTCAATCAATTACATGAACTATTCTAAATGTTATTATAAAGCAGGCTTTGCATTAGATGAATTTGCCCAACTCTAGGCTAATATGAATGTTTGGAGCACACTGAATGTAAGCTAAGTTCTGATGCTTCATAAGTTAGGTATATAAAGTGCATTTCTGGCTCAATGGTGTTAGGATGTATTTATCTGGAAGTTGTTCCATTATAAATTCAGAAGCATGGGTATCAAGTACTGTTATTTAACAAGTGGAAGAAAACTACAGGTTCAAGGGCCAACTTCAACCCATGGGCTACATTTGCAAGTTAAGTTTTATCAGACCATAACCAAATGTATCATGTTTGTATTTTCACTAACACAACACAGTTTGGAATGAGTGGTGACAGAGACTAGATGGCCCACAGGGACTCAAATATTGACTAATTGGCCCTTTGCAGAACATAGTACCAGTCATGGTTATTTTCTTGGGTGGGTGTTCAACTCAGGATGCTGAATCATCTCTACCAGGCTCTAGTTAGTAAAAGATTTTGGAAAGGTCGTGCTCTACTTAGTTATTCCTATATTCCATTACATGCTAAAACCAAGCAAGAGAATAGATGGGAACCACCTGGATGGGTCAGGCCAGGGTGATACTATGAGGCAGAACGTAAGATTTTCTTCTGAAATTTCTCTGTCTAAAAGAAAGTATGGCACAGATATACTATGCATTTAAAACTCAAAAATAGAGATGAACTTTATTAAAATGTTAAAGTTGCCCCACTGCTGCACTGTCCTTGCATAGGGCACAAGAGAAGGGTTTGTTATGTGTCCCTCCAACTCTCTATTCACTCAGTGTGTGGCCCGCACCTGTCTGATCCAAACCTCCTATCTTGTGATTAGTGGTAAACGTAGAAGCACCTACAAGGTGTCCTTTATGTCATGAATGGTTGGTCCCAGGGTACCCCAAGAATACCAAAATCCAGAAGTGATCAAGTGCCTTATATAAAAGAGTATATAATATTTGCATATAATCTAGGTACAACCTTCTGCATACTTTAAATCATCTCTAGATTACTTATAATGACTTCAACAATTTGAATGGTGATATATTTGCTTAGGACATAATAAAAAAACTAACTCTATAATAGATGAGACAATTTAAAAAAAATATTTTCAATACATGGTTTTTGAATCCATGAATGGGGAACACATAGATGCAAAGGAGGATTATGTTTGAAATGAGGAATTGTCTAGTGAACTGGGACGTCTTAAAATAAGTATCTTCACTTATATAAGCCTCATACCATCATTTGCCCAGCGAAGTAAGTGGACGGGTATTTCTGTAGTGGGTACTTTTCCTGGACAGTACTGTTCATTATGCACCTGTAGATGGGTATTCTGTATTCAGAGAGACAGAGGACCGAGGATCTGCTGTTGTAAGCGTCCCTGGGTCACCAAGGCCTGCCTGGTTCCTGTGCCCACACCCAGGGGAGAAGTGAAAACCTCCTAGTTTGTGGCTGCCTTACTGTACTTTCTGACCTCTGTTTTGACACTGAGGAGGCCCCAGCACCTCAGTGGATTCATTCTTGCCCCACCTGTTGACTTTAAACCCTGTCCAGATCTGTGTTCCCCTTCTTCCCCATTCCCTCGGAGCTCTGGGTTATCCCTTCTTTTCCGTGATAATCTGGGATCTTATTTTCTCTCTTAGGAGCAAAACAAAGCATTTCTGGTCTTTGACTTTAGAAGTAACAAGGAGGTATCCTGAACCTCTGGCTGCTTTTGAGGGACAGTAGGGCATGCTATGTCTTGCATTGGGGCATGATGACAATGGAGGAGAACCAGGAATTAACTATGAAGTAGGCTCCAAAGCAAAGCTGGGTGAAAAGATGCCCTGAATTCTCAGTGCCTGCTACTCCCTGGTTGAATAAGGAAGCCAGACCAGAAGGGGAAAGGACTCTCCCCATCAGCGAGAAGCTGAATTCAAACCAAAATACATGTCTTTTTACTCCAAAAGCACCTCTCTCTATTCCTAGTGGCAACCACTCTTCTCTGTAGAAAAGTGCCTTTTGGGTGCCATCTGCCATTTCCATGGAGAAAAGCATTGGACAAATGATCACAAATTGAAAAAGTCTTCTCTAAGGAGAAACACAACTCAACAGTACTCTAGAGGTCAGCTCAGAGTAAGCCAATGACAAGGGAGAGGACATGAGCAACATGCATTAAACAAGTGACTAAGGGCTCATAATGCAGCTGGATGACAGTACATGCGGGTCCTTCCTACTCTGGGATGGTGAGATATTTTCTGCTAGTATCTGTGTATTCAGGAAGGAAGACGGGATCTCAAGAAAACAAGCCTCTCTCTCTCTCTCTCGCTCACTCGCTCGCGCTCTCTCTCTCTCTCTCTCTGTCTGTCTGAATGTGTAATCTAACTTTACATACAAATGGTGTGACCTTGGCCTGCTTTTACATGACTCATCTGAAAACACTTAGACCTCTGATCTCTATGCCAACTTCACAGGTGAGGATGAGGATGTGTGGTGACCTATAAAGTGCCCTGCACAGAGTGATGCTCACTTAGCACCTAGTGCAGGTCATCCTCCCTTCCATGAGCACAGGGAAGGCCAAGGACACCACTAAGGTCTCCATGGCATGGCAGTTTTAAATAGGTTTTAAATATGTGTGATGCCCAGCTGTGTAAGACTTGCCCCATCTTCTAGGGCCCCTATAAGCCCCAACCCTCATGAATCTTCCACTGAACTCTAACCATGCCCTACAACTCAGCAAGAGAGTTGATTCATCATTGGGTTACCTACACATATGGGGAGATAGGAAGGAGAAAGGATGGAAATAAGGAAAGAAATAAAGAACAGAAATAAGGAAAGATATAGAAAGGAAATATGGTAAGGGGGGAGGAAGGAAGGAAGAAAGAGAAGGAGGGAGGGAGAGAGGGAGGGAGGAAGGAAGGAAGGAAGGAAGGAAGGAAGGAAGGAAGGAAGGAATAGGAAAGGTGGTTCTTACAGCCTCCAAAGTCTATGCAGCCCACCAGAAACCCTCCAAATCCTAGCCAGTTTCATTCATGTCAGTTCAAATTCTGATCCTCTGCTGGGAGAGAACCCAAATCCTATCAATACAGTTGCCTCACTCCTGCAACTTTCACGTGAACCCAGATCCTATAATAAGGTTAGCCTTTGCCATAAAGGCAATGAGTTAAACCACCAATAAAAATGAATGTGAACCTTTTCTTATAGGATACTTGAGAATTTACAGAGTACCCCCAACAAATCAGATCTTGTGTCCCAATCTGGAATTGGAGAAGTAGAGCAACACTTCTCTATCTCAGATGTTTTAGAACATCTAAAAATGGGCCAGAATGGGGCATGATGGGAAGAGGAAGTTGGGCTGGAACTTACCCTCCAGAGGGCAGAACCGAGTCACCTTCTCTGGCATCAGCAGCCCCAGCTTGTGGCGGCAGTAGGTCTCCCCAATCTCTTGGCGGCAGTGCTTGGACTTAGAGCGAGACAGAGCAGAGATAGCCTCCTTTCCCGAGATGTCACACTTGGGTGGCTGCTCATACTTGGTCTCAGGGGAGCTGCCACCACCCCTCCTGGAGTGGGGCTGTCTGGGTGCATCCTTCTTGTGGCTGCTGTTGGTGGCAGGCCTCTGGCCAGGAGGTAACACCTCACTGGGGACCTTCCCCAGAACCGAATGTCCCTGGCCTTTGTCCTGTGACTCTAGCTTCCTCTGTAAACGCTGCTTCTGTCCACTTGGCGGTTTCTTTGCTGATTCTGGCTGGTGTTTCTGTTTTTGAGTCCGGGGTGCAAAGTTGCTGTTGTCAACATTCTCAAAATCCTTGGGGACTGAGTTCTCATTGTTGCTGTCTATACGTACTTTTTCCTTGGGTCGGTGAGAGAAGTAGCCATCCTGCAGAGCACAGGGAAGAAATACAAAAGAGAAACTGGACTGAGCCATCATGCTAAACAAGAAGGTTAGCCCTTTGTGGGCTGGAGTTGGGGACACACAGCTTTGGAAGTCTGTGCTGAATCTTCCCATTGACCTTTGCTATTGGCTTAAGTTCTGGAAAGACTTTTCTCTCTGGACACCAGTTTCCCCATCTGGACATATGAGATGTTTCCACCAGGAACTAAGTTTTTTCTCGAGCTCTCAATGACTAGCACTGTCACTAGGATTCTCAACCCTTCATGTCAGTTTCTTTCCTTCACCAGGACTCTTTACTATTGGGTAACAAATACTTTGCTCTAGATTCCTGTTTGAATCCTAGCAGAAAGTGCTGTGATGGTTTATTGAGGGCTGGAAATGACATAATAAGGTTATAAAGGGAGGAAATATGGGTAGGATATTATATATATCCCATTGGCTTTAGGACATGCTCATATATCTATACCTATAAGAGAACCAGACTTGAGCTACTATCTGTTCTTTATTCAAGACAGCACTGGTTTTATTCTTTCTGGGGCAAGAGGGAGGCAGCCTGTGCAGAATGAAACTCACAGTGGGTCCCACGAGGGTACCAACCTATGACACTCTTGTGTTTGAGCTTTAGCTCTTGATGTTGGTACTGGCAATAAAACTTATTCAGTCATCAGAGGTCAAATGAAAAGTCAGAAGTCACTGGAGACTATACATGACTTGGAGCTTTCCAGAAAGGTGGAACTCCACACTCAGCTCCTGCTGAGTAACTGGGTCCTGATAATTCTGAGTTTCGATCAAATGCCCTGAATCATTTTGAAACATATTGCTTTACTTTAAACCTCATTCCCAAGGCTTTAACCTGAAAGATATCCAGAGCACACTTTTTTAGGGAACTCAAGGTGTGGAGAACATAGCTGGCTCCATAAATCCACCCTCTTGCTAAGGAGGCACATTGGTAGGGAGTAGCACCACTATTGATTTTCCTTTATGATTGCAGTGAAATGTGCCTCTTAACATTTCCCAAGGAAGAATAGGAGTATGAACAGTGTGTTCATACTCCAGAGAGTCACTAACACTGACTCCAGCAGTTCAGCAAACTACCCCATGCCCCAGATCTGGTACATGTCTTGTTTTTATAAATAAAGTTTTATTGAAACACAGTTATACTCATTTACTTATGTATTGTCTATGGTTGTTTCTTGCTACAACTACATGATAATTGTCATGGAGACTGGTTGTCTGGCCTGTGGAACACAAAATATTTCTATGTGGCTCTTTAGGAAAAGTAAGAAGACCCCTGTTCTATTAGAGTGGGTGTAAAAAGGCCACCTATCCTGGAACTGGTTCAGTTGTCCTTTTCTCATGCTCTCCATTTGGCTCAGATGGGGCTTAAGGAGAAGCCATATATATGGCTGCCCGCTTCTAGCTTCTGCTCATCTCCTCTGGCAGTAAGTGCCAATTTCTCCTAGGTGGTGAAATCTGTAAGAATAACAAGTAACCATAAGATACCTTATGGTGACTCAATGGGTTAGGTATTGTTACTATTCATATTTTACAGATGTAGAACTAAGTATCTCCTAACAAGTGACTTGCCCAAGGTAACCTGGTTAGAATACAAACAACACGTTCTGGGCTTGCAGGTACAGCATTAATTTCCAAGAAGAGTACATTTTTCCATCATCAATCTGTCCTCTTATGTGGCCTTTTTTCCATCCTCCTTTATTAAGCTAAGCAGGTTTACTATCAGCATGTGATTCTCCAGTGGCCATCTCAAGATGCCCAGTGGCCTACTGTGTTGTAGTTGTCATCGAGAGGAAATGGACAGACAGTAAACAGGGACCAACCTAGAATGAGAGGGGGCAGGAGCTGGGAGGCAACAAGGAAGAAAAAGGAAAAGAACCAAGAAGTGAGGGCTGAGACCTCATGGGATTTTAGGATGGCTCATCTGCTATTACAGTTCCAAGACCCAAAGAGATACCAACATCCGTAAGTACTCACGTCTCTTATGCAAGATGGCGTCATTTTTGCATATAACTTACATTCTCATATTCTGTGTACTTGAGATCATTGTTAGATTAACTATAATATTTTATAAGCTGTTTGTTTAGGGAATAATGAGATGAACAATGTTCAGTGCACAGTTGATTTTTTTTCCCTTAAGCTTTCAATCATGATTGGTTGGATCAAGGGAAGAGCACCATGCATACTGAAGGCCTATCATCCACCCTGCCCTGGGAATCAGAGTAGCTTCCTATTCTGGTCTTTTGAACCTTCCCACAGAGATATGTAACATCTCTAGGAGGGGGTATCAGAAGACTTTCTGCTCCTGAATGCTAAAGACATCTTGCTGATCATCTCTTTCTTCTCCTTTTTATCCAAAAATGCTTGAAGACTCCAAGGACCACAAGTACACTTTCAGATTCATTTCCCGAGTGCTTACCACAAGCCAGGCACCACATACTACTCAATGGACACCAATGATTGCCCTGAAAGAGGAGCTCGTCTCACCTCTCACAGAGCACACAGCCATGACTTGTGGTTTTACTTCTCCAATATGCACATGTGTCAGACACTGTGCTCAGCCCTTAATGCACCATCTAGCTTCATTCCAGAAATAAATTTCAAGGAAATTACTACTGTTTTTCCATCCCAAAGAAGAAGAACAAAAAAGAAGTTGGGAATGGTAAGTAATTTGGCCAAAGGCAACTGGAGGAGGCAGTAAATGTGCACCTGTCTGGTCCTAAAACTTGCTAGTTTTACAGAAGCCCTGATGCTTGAGAGGTAGCCAAGAAGCAGTTAGCTCTTTCTCTATGTGCGAAGTGGAGGGGAGTCTTCCTCTTTGTGTATTACCCTGTGTACAGACAGAGCTGAAAGGAGCAAGGGTGGTGTTCAATTACAGCTCTTCACAAATATTTTGCTCCCTTCATTCTAAGCCTGTGATAGGATCACATGTCCCAACTTCCTGAAAATTAGACACAGCCAAGCTACTTGCCCAGACAAGACCAATAGCAAGAGCCAGGGTACAAGATGCCATATCCTCTACTTCCCAGGATAACATTTAGCCCACAGGCCCAGATGCTAAAGGCTTGGTCACAAGCCTATGGCACTACTGGGATGTGGGAGGTGGTACAACTTTCATGAAGTGGGACCAATACAAAGTTAAGTCACTGGGGACATGTCCTTGAAGGGGCTATTTGGACCCTGGTAATTCTGTCTCTCAATCAACCATGGACTGACACTCCTGCAACCATGAGCCCAAAGAAGCTATTCCTCCTTTGAGTTATTTATCTCAGGTATTTTGTTACCTGCTGACACAGCAGCTTCACTCACTTCTGATGGTGAAGGTTCTATCTCCTTGAGGGAAGCTGGTATGGAAAAGATGCCACCAAACCCCAGTGAGAAAAATCAACTTCTGCTACTTAAAGTCACTGAATTTGCTGGCTTTTTTACTGCAGCACAGTCTAGCTTATCCCAATTAATACAGGAGTTAACTTGGCTGCCCCTCCTCCCAGCAGCCACATGTATTCTATTCCCTACACATAGCCAAATGTGAGAAGTTTCTAGCTGACCCACAGAAGATGCAAAGCATCCATAAGCCTTGGTGCTCTAGCACTTCACACAGTCTTTTGGGAAACTCAGTGAAGCAGGAAGTATGAGTCTATTTAAGGGGAGGAAACTAAGGCACAGAGAGTTTAAATAACCAAGGCCACACTGCCAGTTAGTGAAGACTCAAACTCTGTTTCAATTCCTTACCTGGAACATGGGAATGGGTGTAATATTTACCTCATGGGCATTTTAAAGAGGGTATATGTATGTGAAACTACTGGAACATGCCCGCCACCCAAAGCAGAAGGAAAAATCAGCAACAAATCCAGATTTGGTAACTCTACATTAAACACTGGGCCTCAGCTCTCTCTTCCCTGGGGGTTTCCACCTGGGCTACAGATGAGTTATTACTTCTCCTGTGACTGACTAGCCATGTCCCCTTTATTCTTAACCAATCCAACTCTCTCACCTTGGGTTATTTATGCAAATGAAACCCTTTGATTTATTTTACTTTAGCATACTCACTACAATGATTGAACATTCAATTGTTTGTGTATGAACTCCAAAACTCTAATTGCGCTGCTGTTGCTTTACTTAGAAGCTGTTACTAGAATCCATTTTTGTTCTGGAGAAATAATTAAATACAATAATGTCCTCCATTCTCATTCAACCTTGGGTATGTTTAGAGCCAATTTCAATCAGGTAGCAGTATGCTAAGCACAACAAGGCTCCGACAGGTAGGTTACATGACCAGGCTGCTGTTACACAAACACCTGGGTCTGCTTCTGTCTTTCCTGGGTTTTCTCATGTTTACACTTGGAGATGGATTTCTGTTCAGTCTACTGAATCCCAGTGCCTGGATCCTATTTCTGAGAACTAAGGGTGCGTTACTATGCTTTATAAATTACCCACTTGTAGATAAGACTTTGCTCTTACTATGTGTGGAGGAGCACTGAGCATGGAGAGGGAAGGCCCAGGTTCTTGTCTTGCTTTAGTATTGCCTCATTTTCCCTTCCATAAAAGGACAGGTCCTGCACATGTGTTTCCAGACATTCTCTGACTTAGTCACCAATCAATATGATTGCATAACAAGAGTTCTGGCATTTCAATTCACTGAAAGCAATCTGGTAGACTTTAAGAGACCAGGGGCTGACACAGAGTGGGAGACCCACAGGGTGTTCTGCACCCCTCGGCCTCATCCTCTGATCCTCATCTCCAGCAAGGTGCTGAGGGTCAGTAATTCTGATTCTTCCATCCTCCATTCACCAATGTGACAGAACATTCCATCTCTCTCTGCCTCAATTTTCATGGGGCTGAGAATGGCACAGACCCCCTGGGGACTGAAAGAATCAATCAGGCATTGAACGCAGTGCTTGACGTCTGCAAGGCACTTAAGAAACACACATCTCCTCAGGAACACGCACACAGCGCTTATTACATCACAGGCTCTGTGATGCACTGACCCATTTGATTTTCACCATGTCCCTATGCAGGAGATGCGCTAACATTTTTCCTGTTTTTCAAATGAGAACCGTAGGCACGGGAAAGTTAAGGGACTAATTCTACATCTGAGAAGGTGGAAGAGACAGGATTTAAACCCAGGCTAGGTCTGAGAGCCACACGGGCCAACACCGCAGTCTCTCAGCAGTTAAGATTAGGGACAGCGCCAAAGGGAAACCCCATCCAGGTGCTCAGACAGGAAGGCACCTGTCCCACCTGCTCACCATGGCCAGTTTATGGCTTCCTTTTGTGCCAGGTGGATGCACAGTCGGCTGGGGAGCTGTTCCTATTGAACTCTGTGTTGGAGGCTTCATTCCAGTTGCCAAGGCCCCTGTAGTCATTGGGAGGGACAGTGGAGAGAAGCCTGCACCTGCTTCCAAAAGTACTTCCATGCCAAGGTGATGGACAGTGACAGCACAGTATGCAGGGCTGTACCCAGTGAGGACATGCAGCTACACAGGCTGCCAGTGCAAACAGGCCTCACAGAAGCCCCTGCCTGGCTCATTTCCATGCACAAAGCATGTGCCCTGGTCAGCACTTAGCAACCATGGGTCATGCTGGACATGGGCATGCCCTGCTTTAACAGAGCCCTAAATAATAAGACCTTTGCAATTTAGCATCATTCAAACGGCATGCCAGGCACAGCACAGGATGAGGAGGCAGAGCTGGACTGACAGAGCTGGGTCTGAATCCAGCCTCCACTCTTAATCCTACAATGGAGGGCAAGAAGTTTCATCTCCTAGAGCCTCAATTTTCTCCTCTCTAACAAGAGGGGCTACAAAGACCTATGTGCCAAGATGAAGTTAAGTATAAACTAATACAGGACACTTACATTTCATTCTACTTAGCAAAAGAGTATTTAGTGTGATGCTTGATCTATATTAAACACTCAGCAAGTAATGGCATGATTCTATTTTTGGTGGAGGAACAAGCCCCAGTTTTTTTGAAAAGATAGAGTGATAAGGTGTTATGGGTTCAAATTTAGGCTCTAACACTTTGCTTACCCTCCCTCACTTTTCTTCTCTGTGATATGAGTATAACAACTGCACCCACGTAATGGAGTCTGATGAGAATTAAAAGTGCTAATACAGTACACCCAGGTTAATGCCTAGTACTTTATAAATATTAGCTAGAGCTTATTAAAATGAAATTAATGCTTATACTGGTGGCCTGATGCAGTGATTTTAAAGTATAAGCTAGGAACTTCTCGGGGACCATGAGGTTCTTTCAGAAGGCCTCTGAGGACAAACTGTTTTCATCATAATTTGGACATGCTATTTTTCCTTTTTCATTCACCCATGAACAAGTGTACAGTGAAGTTTCCCAAAGGCTATATGACGTGCAGTTCTGCAATGGTTCAAAGACAGAAGCAGATGTGAGAATCCAGCTGTCTTCTTTCTATTAGCCAGACATTACAGAGATTTTTAAAAATGTCAAATAATGCATCTTCTCACTAAATCTGTTTTTCTTGTGGAAAATTTTTCATTAAAAGTTTCTTTTTCATTACTTTTCATTAAAAGTTTTACTTATATAGGCATGTAATTGGTTATTACTGTTTTGTAGCAAATAAATAAATGAATATTTTAAGAAAGCCTCAATATAAACATGAATGTGCAGCAAATTATAGGCCTAACCTACCTAATGATTGCTTTTTGAGGATCATCAATATTTGGGTGTCAAAGGTGGTACTGAGACCAATACTGAGAACTGATGACATTTCATGTATGTGTTACCTTAAATATCTACTCATTCATGAAATAAAAAGGTTAGGATTCCTTTGGTTGTTGGTGTCCCTGTATACCCAGGGACACCATATAATTTATATATATGTATATAATTTATCTGCACATGCATTAAATACAGAGGAGGGACAGAGAGCAGTCTGCATCAAATAGAAAGGGAGTACTCTTAGTATCTTCATATAGAGAAAGCAGTAGAACTCACGGCTCTCAAGTCCTGAACTGTGTTTAGGCAGAGAGGGTAACATGTAACCACAGAGTCCTCTCGCACTCAGCTGAACTCCCACTAAGTTCCTCCAAGTCCCTTTCTCAACTCAGCCTCAAACTCAAGCTTGGCCTATAGAGACTTGAGCAGATATTAAGCGTTTATACTAACTCAAGGCCATGACCCCATAATGAGCTCAAACTCCTAAAAGTGCCTGTCTGAAAAAAAGTCAAGGTCACTTGAAAAACAGGTTGTTTGTTCCAGCAATACCTGGAGACAGTCCCCATCTCCCTGTCTCTGGTAAGATGGGACTCTGAATCCCATGAATGTCAGGTAGGGAGCCCAGGTGGATTTCACATGGACCAATGCTCCTGCCTACCCATTCTTTGGACCTTTCATTCTTTGACTCTGCTGAACCCCACTGCCCACTTCTTATTCCATACTCTCCCTTTAATGTGCCCAGCTGCCACTGGGCAAGTCAGTTAAGTCTTTTTCCTGTTGGACTCTCTTCCTTATTGCAATAGTCATCACTAATTAGATCTGTCCTGACCACTTTCGTTAGCATCTGGCTTTGTTTACGTCTGATTCTGCCCAAGGCCACACAGCTGGGTCTCAGTCCTGCAAAATGAGTCCTTAGGATCAATGACCAGGAGTCCAGGGGAACCTGGCTTGAAATCCAAGTCTGCAGTCACCCTCTCCCACCTCCAGGGGCAGAGAGAAACTGAACTGACATCTCTTGGTACTTTCCATGTCCCACTGAAAGACCCCATCTGGGCAGGGCAGACACGTACAGGAAGCAGCACAGCGGGGTTGCACCAAGTAGGAAGAGAAAGGAAACAGAGGGGAATGAGGAGCCTGAGGAAGCAGAAAACACCAGCTATCACTTTTACCAGGCCTGATGCATATGCACTTGCTCCTTGGTGTGGCTTATTCATTCCTCCAGCCTTGAAAAAGTAGGATACCCTGCCAGGTGCCACATCACATCTGACCTTGGAGGATATCATGCCCAGGGAATTAGGCCAGACACAGAAAGGCTAATACAGCATGACCTCACTAAGACAAGGAATTTTTTTAAAGCTCAAATACACAGAAAATGAGTGTTTACTATGGGTGGGGGAATGGAAGATATAGGTCGGAGAGTACAGAATTGCACACATGTGGGCTGGAAAAGTCTAGAAACCCTATATATAACATGGGCTATAGAGTTAATAAAATTGCATTGCATTAGGGATTTCTGTTCAATAGATTTAGCTGCTTGTCGCAAAACAAGTAACTGTGAGATTTACACATCAGTCTACTTCATGACACGAACCATTTAGCCATCTGTACCTATTCCATAACATCAAGTTGTAAAGTGCAAATGTACACAATGCATTTTATTCCAAAACTAATAAATAAAACAATCTCAAAGTGTGGGTCAGGGTCAGTAAAACAATCAGCCACCTGTCTTTGTCAGTGGTGTTCTCTTAGAACACAGTCTAACACCTGTTTGTTCACACCTGTTCATACTGAATGTGGCACTTTAGTGATATGACGGCAAAGCTGTGACAGAAGTTGCAAGGTCACCAAAACCAAACTCTGGCTTTCAGCATAAAACATGGGTGCCGCTTCCGATGATGAAATGGAGGCTGAGCCAGCCTAGCTCAACATCATGCAGTGGGGAAGCAAAGGCATCAAAACTGATGTGAAAGGGCTCAGACACCAGGATCCTTCCTTTTCTCCACTATTTTGGAACAAATTGACTACACACAGGAGGTTTTCATGAGGAGGTCTCACACATTGTTAACTTTTTTTTTTTGTACCAGGGATTGAACTCACGACCATGCTTGCCAGGCAGGCACTTGTGCCACTGAGCTATATATCCAGCCTTCAACACTTTACAAAGTGTTTCTTAGGTTGGTCTTGTCTTAAACACCATTTCACATAGATGGCTGGTGATAGCCATTATCCCACATAAACAGCCATGATACCCAAAGATGGTGGTGAGAAAGAATGAGAATAAACAACCCAGCCTTGCTTCAATATTGATATTTTTCAGAAACCTCAGGGACAGGGTTTCTCATCTATGGTACCATGATCATTTGGGGCTAGAGAGCTCTTTATTGCAGAGGACTGTCCTGATGCTTAGCAGTCCCTGTGACTTCTACCCATTGGATGCCAGTAACAGCCCCTTGCTACAACTCCAAACACTAAAATGTCTCCAGACCATGATCAAGTGTCCCCTGGAGTACGGATGGGCAGTCCCCCTCCTCCTACTCAAGGTCTGGGCCAGCAGACTTCGCTGCTCTTTTCTACCCAGAAACATCCTCATTTCCCCAAATATCTCAGAATCCTTAACAAATCCTCTTTTGTCAGATGTTCTGAGACCTTGTGGTGGCAATTCTGGTTGTCACAATGATTGGAGAATGCTTCTGGCACCCGGTGGGAAGGCAGATACCAGATGCTCAGCCATATATGGGAACACACACTGTCCAACATTAAAGAATTGTCCTGCATCCTGTAGGACTTCCGAAAATTGCCAGATGTCATGTGAATGAACAACTGATTTGTAATTATTTGAGCCAGGAACCTAAGTCAGAATTCCAATGTGACACAAAGTACTTATAAATGGCTTTAGTGTCACAATTTTCTAGTATAGTAACTGGCGTAGTAACAAGGGTAGATTTCACATCATTCAAAATTTGACCACAATTTCAGAAAATTCCATTGCCTGAAGCCATACAAGCTGTGGCTGCTGAGTTGCCAACAAACATCTCTGTTACCCAGCTGCGTTTGTAACTACTGGATTCTTTGTGATTCAACATCCAGCAGCTGGTCTTCCCATGTGCATTCTAGGCTCTTGCTACTCAAGTGTAGTCATAGGTCAGGAGCATCAGCATCAACCGCAGACAGACAAGTTAGGTGTGCAGAACCTCAGATCCCTGTCTGGATCAAGTGGATTGGCTGGATCAGAATCTATATATTAATAGCATCCTTGGGTGATTTGTCTGCACATTAAAGTTGTTTTCTTTGTCTCTCTTCATTCTCTGCCTTTCACAGTCTCTTTTTCTCTGTCTTTCTGTGTTTCTCCTGGTCTCTCTCTGTCTCTGTCTCTCTCTGTCACACACACTCTCTGTTGTGCTGGGATCTCTGGGAACCCACAGATCAGTGCGTGCTAGAAAAGTACTCTTACCAGTAAGCTACACCCCTACCTATGCACATTAAAGTTTGAGATATATGCTAGTCTAATGTTTTACATGGCCATTTAAATAATAAAATATATACTATTTGCTTATAAATTACTTTTATATATTTGTTCTTCACACTGTTTAACATTGACCTTTAAAAGAGAGTCATGGGTATAAGTAGATCAGAGTAAGAATGGATTTCATTTCAGGATGGGTGAAAAGAATATTTTTCAAATTTTCTTGCATTGAGAGGGGCTGGGTCTGGTCAGGTTTAGCAGCAGCACATACTTATAATCCCAGCTATTCTGGAGCCTGAGGTAGGATGACCACAAGTTTGAGGCCAGCCTGTGCAACTTAGTGAGATCTTGTCTCAGAATAAAAAATAAAAAGTGCTGGAAATGTAGCTTCGTGTGAAGACCCTAGATGCAATCCCAGTATCAAATACACATACAAAAATTGTGCCAGATAAATTACGAATATTGGCTTATTCATTTTAGAAAATTAAGTATGTAATTAGTTAGTTGTAGTACTAAAGATTAAATCCAGGCCCTCTCATAAGCTAGGCAATTGCTTTACACTGAGCAACATCCCTGCCCTTTCTATTTTTTTTTAACACTTTAAACATATTATCTTTAAAGGTCCCATGCAACTGTCCTGGGAAGATGTTATGAGCATGTACATTTAGCGGGTAAAATTATGGAAGCACAGAGAAGTGGAGTAACATGCCCAAGTCACACAACAGAGCTCTAACACCTGCCCTCTGCTTCCATTGGCTGTTAGAAAGGAGCCTGGGCTGAGGGGCTCACACATCCCCACAGTGACCATTGGGAGCAACGGCACCCTAAGCAATCACTAAGTGGCTGAACTTTAAGGAGGAGGGGAGCTCAGTAAGCACAAAGTCAGCCAAGGAACTCTTGCCTGCTGCCTCTGTTTTATTCTATGTCTCCACTACTTGCTTTTAATCCCAGTGCTACCTCTCAGCTCAGGCCTCAGTATGCTCCTTGTTCCCTGTGGCTTTATTTTCCAGGTATTTTCTCCATCTCTCTAACCTCAACTCCCTGGAAACCCTCCTTGTTCTGGCCATCACCCTCCTGCCCATGCCCCTATGGCAGTCCCCTGGGACAGGCACTTGGGGAGACAAATGAGTCTTCTGTGATGAAAGACATCTGGCTTTGCATGCCTCCTCTGCCGCTCCCTCCCCCAACATCCTGTCACAAGTGGATAATGAATGGCGCACTTTTGAGCTCATTACCAAGGAGCCTCAGAAGAAATGGAAATGCTCACAGAGCCAGTGACATAAATAAGGAAAGATGCCTGTAAATACACAAGCACACGCACGTGAGCGTGCACACACACACACTATTAATTTATATCATCTGAAAGCCTGGGACATTTGGGGTAGAGAAAGAAAGAAGAAAGCTTTTAATATTGTCAACCACATAATTTCAGAACGGAGCTATCCCCAGCAGCTGCCAATAAATTATTTTTACTATGTAGAGGTACAAATGAATATGCTGCTGTCACCCCCTAAATCTCCTTTATGAGTGCCTGTTTGCTTTGGCCACCCTACCAGGGACAGGAGCTTCCAAGCTGGCTCCCCGCAAGCTGCAGGTCCTCCGTTGATGCTTTCCATGTACATGTGAGCTGGGCACAGTGCCGAGGACACTGATGTCTATCATAAGGGCACAGGTGTTGCAGTGACAGCAACGCTCAGGCATGAGGTTTTGGAAAATGACTTCTGCATTATGATCTGAAGTTTGCTGCATCTGTGGGACATGATAAATCCCCTCTTGGTGGCAGAGATCACCAGACCTTGCCGTTCTCCATCAAGGCCCAGGGTAGAGAAACAAATCTTATCACAGCCCACTTGTATGTGCACCGCTTCAGGCACTCCTGTGAGTTGAATGTATCAGACTGTTCACTTCTCAGACTGTCTGACCCTGCAAGGAGCAATGGGGGACCACAGAGACCAGGACACGCTACCAAGGACACCCAGGCACCATCCAAGCACATGCTCTGGTGTCGCTTTTTGGATGAAATTTGAATTGTCCACTCCCAGCTCTGTAGCCACAGGAAAGTGTGTTAACTTCTCTGAGCATTGCTATCTCCTATGTAAGCAGTTATATCAGACAAACCTCATGGGTTTGATGAGGAGGTAGGCTGACTCAAAGATAGCAAAAGCACAGTGCAGAGAACATAAGATCAATGAAAGATGACAGTTACCAACATCGTGCCATCCCAATTCTTCAGAGCCCTTTCTTTTTTCTAATATTGGAGACTAAATACGTATGTGCTCCACCTCTGAACAATATCCCCAGCCATTTATTTATTTATCTATTTATTTATATTTCCAGGCTGGGTCTCACAAAATGGTCCAGGCCAGGCTTGAATTTGCAACCTTCCTTCCTCAGCCTCCTGAGTAGTTGAGATTTCAAGTTTGCATAACTACACCTGGTTTCTACAATGACTTTTCTTGAATTTACTTCCAGGTATTTCCTGAATGCTAAGTACAAGCTAGCCACTGAGTGTAGGCACCAGGGATGTGTCTAGGATGTGTCCAGACAGACAGATACCTGTTCTTCTGGAGCTTACTTTTTAGTAGATGAAGTAGACAAATCTACTGATTACCTAGTAAGTACTGTAAAGCCAAGCATCTGTTAGTCATCTTTATTCACCCATTTTAAAGACTCAATAACTGAGGCTATGGGAGGTCGTCTTAATAGGTCTAGGATCTAGGACCATCTGACCTCAGACAGTTGACAGAGCTAGACAATGGAGCAGAAGCAGCTTGGCTGGGTGGCAGATGACAGGAAAGGTACTTTCTGTCTTCTTTATCCCTCATGTGCTGTTCTGGACCATGACATTCTCCCTGGGAACTTGTGCTGTCCAGACTGGGTAGATGATTCTCTGTTGGAAAAGTTGCTTATTCTAGGGTTGAGCCTTGGTGACTTTACTGGCATGGCCAGTTGTACCTGGACTCCCAAAGTCAGGCTGGATTCAGACAGATGAGCCCTTGATAATCCTCAGACAACCAGTGAACACCCACCAAGAACTCCGATATGAGGGATCTGATGGGTCACAGGTGCTCAGCCCACTAGACGGCTCCTTCGTGAACCTGAGGAGATCCTTTCACCAGAGCCTGCCCCCCCCCACAGGACACATGTCCTGGAAGCTCCTCTTCATCCTCAGCTTCTGGGGGTCCCTTGAGCATCCCACTGAGTTCCTGGCTGCCTTTGTTGCCCCAGGCAGGTCCCTTACTTTTCCCAAAAGGAGGTGTCCAGTTAGCACTTTTCACTAAAAGTTCCAGTCAGCCAGTTTGGGACAGCTACTCCCTTTCCTAAACCCCGGTGAAATGGCAGGATCACTGCAGGCTCCCCAAGGAACACAGCTCTGTTTACTGTACCCACTGCGTGGTCCACTCCACCATTTGTGCTTCTACAGATCGGTGCCACATCCTTCCATCACTCACAATCGCTGCATCAGGACACCCACTGTTTACCTGACCCTGCAACATTCTCATGTTTAACCTACACTTTTATCTTTGGTAGAGAGCGTGTGATTAAGTTCATTCCACAGAAGAGTGAACTGAAGATCAGAGAGGTTATGTGACTCGCCCAAGGTCACAGAGCTAGCAAGGGGTAAGGCTGAGATCAGACCCAGGTATTCCTGATCCCGAAACTTGTGTGTGACTGAACTTCATGGCCTTCCTTCTGCATGAGGAAGATCTTCCTGGAATGTCTGAAGCCAGAATAGAGACCAAGCCCCACTGTGAGTCTTTATTCCTGGCTGGGGCTCCTGAAGCTAAAAGAAATTCATCTGTCACATTCACGGTTCTGAAAAGGCCAGGAGAACAGGTGACATCTGGGACTTAACGGTTTCATGCTACCATCCTAGCTTCCCTGACATCCTGTTCTCAGCTCTATTAGAGCAGTATTCATCTTATTTGCCTTCTATTTCAGCTCCTAAAAGTCCTGCAAAAGTCAGAGTAGCCCAGTGGTCAGGGATATGCCTGTTGGAGCCAACTACCTGGGGCCTCAGCTCAACTGTGTCATTTAGAAGCTCTGTGACCTTGAGACATCTTTCTTAGCTGTAACCAGCTCCTGGACTTGATAACAAAATTAAATAAGTCAGTCCCTGGGAGGGCTCTTAGGGCAATGCCTGGGATACAAACTATATTGCTTTCAGGGTTATTTTTGGAAGCAAGGTATCTTGTTTTGACAGATGAGTAACGGGCTCAGAGAAGTGAAAACACTTGCCCAAGGCCACACCCAGAGACTTAAACCATAGCACCTCAATCAGAAGCCCAAGCATGTACCACTCCCCACATAACCCTTTCAGGTCACAGGTGAAGAAGGAGTTGTCCCTTGTTGGGTGGGAAGGGCCTGAAATAAGGGCTAAAAATTTCTCCAGAGACATCTTCAACAAGTCCAAAACTTGGAACCCAGGCTGGACTCACTCCTGGGAAGAGAGTAGACTCAGCCTCCCCATGGCATCTGACTTCATCCTCCTCCAGGTCAGCGATGGTGTAGAGGAGTAGAATAAATGTCTCCAGAGGCAGGCTGGACCTCCTGGCTCCTATACTAATTATCACTTGATGCTAGGGGAGGATGTGGCCATGCTGGCTCCTCCTGGACAGCAGGGCTAGTAAGTCCCAGGAGGATTAGGTGGAAGGATGCATCTTCCACCAAACATGATTGGGTTGGAATTGTCTAGGACCTCACTCTGCAATCAAAAGGCTGTCCACTGTCTAGGCTATTAAATTTTCAAAGGACTGCAGGTTAAATTTTCAAAAATATTTTCTAAAATGGATTTTAATATTTTTCAGAGATTAACATTTCTAGCCCAGTGTGGTGTCACACACTTATAAGCTCAGTACTTGGGAGGCTGAGCCATGAGGAGCACCATAAGTTCAAGACCAGCCTGAATTACACATGCACACAAATCCCAAATATTGACATTTCTAATATAGTTTATGGAATAATCAAAAACCTAATGCAAAGTATAGAAAAATAACATACCTCTTCCCCACATATCAAGTTTGCCATGTTTTACTCGATTCTCTAAAGCAATTAGATTTACAGTAGGGGTGCATCACCCAAGCCTCTCAGCACAGAGCTCATACCTGTCATCACTCTTATGTGCTTATACTTTTAGTCAAAGCTATAACTTGGCTGTGGAGTGTCCCCCAGAGGCCCATGTGCTCCAGGCTGGGGCTTCAGGTCCTCAGCTTGGTGCTATGGGAGGTTGTGGACCCCTTAGGAGATGGGTCCTACCATGGTAGGAGGTCTGAGTCCCCTCAGGGAATTTCCCTTTTGCTTTCTGGTCTTGAGATGAATGACTTTGTTCTGCTGCCTGTTCCCACCATTGCCACCTGGCACCTGCCCGAGGTCTAAAAACAATGTGTCTGCCTGCCCTAAACTGGAACCTCCAAACAGAGCCTGTGAAAGCTTGTAGCAGCTGATTGTCCCAGGTACTTGTTATAGTGACGAAAGCTGACTCACAGTTATCACGCATGTGCCCATATGCAATCTATGACATTGTCTCATGTGTTTAGAAGTTTGACAAAACGGCGCCATGCGATGAATACCTCTTTGGCCATTTGCTGGCTACTTTCAGCATTGTATTAGCATTCCCACCCTTTCTATCTCTTCCTTTTGTTTCTGTTCTTCTCCTATCTTCTGCCCTCAGGTGGCACACTACTGAGAAAACCTGCAGGTTTCTGCCCACTGCTCCCTGCTCACCTGCTCGAAGACTCACAGGAGCTTCTGACATGCCCCTGCTGGGTCCCACCCCTGGAGATGCAGGCTTAGCGGGTCTGGCCTGGGAACTGGGATTTTCATAAAGCTCCTGGGAAATTCCAGAAGGCAGCAACAGGGAGGGCTCTGACTTTTGCTCTTCCCACGTCAGGGCGCAGCTGTGAATTGGATTCATTCCTGCTCTGATACCAGAGCAGCTGGAGTGGTAGCAGGCTTTGGGGACACAGCATCAGGCTGCACCCTGGGCTGGGGCTCTGCTTGACTCCAAGGCACTCTTTGGACCCTGTTGCTCAGCTGCAGTCAGGCATGGCTGCCTAAAGCAGGACTTCCTAATGCTTTCCCTGTTTGTTTGATAATCTTCTTTGGCTCCTTTTTAAACTTATATGTTTACATTGCTAAGGGAAAATTGATTGCCTCAATTCCCAAATTCTGAAAACAGGAAACTAACACTACATTATTCAGCTGCAAGGAGATCAAGCAGCTTGTGCAGGTTCTGTCTTTGGGGAGGCTGCTACGGGAAGATATGCAAGTATTAGAAAGGAGGCAGGGATACTTCTGCACCAAGGTAAGACTTTCTCATTAGTGTCTTCAATGACACTGGAGGATTCACGCTTTAGTGTCTGTGGAGTCCTGCTAAACTCTCAAACCATTTTGGGCACCACCTAATTCCCATACATCTCTTGGGAAACCATGGGACTGGCCATTTCCACTGGTCCTCTATCACACTGATGCTCTAGAATTTTCAAGTCTCTGGGCCATAACTGAGATTATGGACCAAGGAAAAGGAATGACATTTTTCCTCCTTCTCCTCCTCCTCCTCCTGGTCCTCCTCTTCTTCTTCCTCCTCTTCCTCTTCCTTCTCTTCCCATCTCTCAGTATTGGGCCAAGGGAGGAGAGCCAGTCAGGTACACCTCTGACTCTTCTCCACTCCCCAACAGTTCATCTGTGGATCCCCTCCCACGTCCTGAGATGACCATGACAGTTCTGAAGAGCAGCTCTTGCATATGCTAGGAGCTCATCTAAGCACCTTGCGTGAATTAACCCATTAAACTTCCCAGCAGCCCTAGGAGGCAAAGGCTCTCAGATCCTCATTCAAAAGTAAAGAAACTAAAGTAGGGCAGCTTAAATGACCGGCTCATGACCTGGCACCTCTATGTGGCTGCTGCACTGTTAACCTGTCCTTGGTGGCCAGGGGCTAATGGCGGCCTTGTTCTAACCACTCTAAAGCTGTTGCTGCATTGGGGAGCAAGGGGACCCAGGAGAAATAAGAAAAACATTTTTAGAAATAATTTTTGACAGGCGACCAGATACCAAAATAATAGCATTTGGTTCATCTTGCTAGCTGGAGGCAAAATTCAGCTCAGGTGGGAAGATGTGGCTGCAGGCTAAATGCAGACAAAGCTGGTTTGCCCTGTGCTGATTCTGCCATCTCCAGGTCTCACCATTACATGATGCGCTGGGCACTTGCAGCTTGGCTTTATATCTTTTTTTCTTTTCTTTTGTTCCTTTTTTTTCAGTACTGGGGATTGAACCCCTGGCCTTCATCCTGAGCTACATCCCCAATGCTTTTTATTTTTATTTTATTTTTATTTAACAATTTAGGATCTTCCTAAGTTGCTAGGTTGCTAGGTTTCCCATGGTGATCTTGAACTTGTGACCTATCTGCCTCAGTTTCCCAGAGTGCTCGGAGTATAATTGGTGCCACTTCAGCTTGGCCTTCTATTGGTAGGACTAGTGGAAAGAAAAGACTGGATCTTTAGGGATTCAAATGTGAATGTGAGAACTTCCAGGGAGGCTGGATGACCTCACTGTACATGAAATCCAAGGAACCATTGTGAAGGTTATAGAAAATAAGATGAATAAAACAGGTTAGGGGAGAAAAATTTTTTATTGAAAGCAAGAGCTAGTGCTTACTACACACTTACTATATGGCCCTGAAGCTGGGCATTCCATGCATACTGCCATTTCATGCTCACAAAGATTCTTAGATGCAGCTACAACCATTGCAAACCCCACTGAACACATTCACAACAAGGTCAAAATTCATGCCATGCTGCTAGGTGGTTCTGAATCACTGGTGGTATATCCATGATTGTCCCATCAGGTGGCATGGCTCAGTCCCATTGAGCAACTTGTACCACTCTATGGGACAGTCATATATGTACCACTGGTGGTTTAAGCCGGAAGGAACATGTTAATAGACAAGAAAACTGAGGCACAGGAATGACCACTGAGATGCCCAAAGCCACACAGTTAGTAAGCAGCAGATCCAGAATATAAACTCTAGAAATCATCACACATTTTCAAAATAGGTTGCAAGGGACTGGAGGTCCCACACAAGTGGGTAACACGGAATGGGTACCCCGTGCCCTCACTCAGAAGGAAGAGGGGCTGGCCCTGGAAGCTGCCAGGCTGGCACATAGAAGGCAAAGCCCAGCCAGCAGGAGCAGATGGAGCCCAGGCAGCAGATGTAATGCAGTTTGCTTTTTCCATATGCTTTTCTGTTTAGCTGTAATAAGTGAATTGTTCTTTAATATCTGTCAGGAGCTTAAACTCTGAAGGCCAGGGGCCATCACAATCACTCACAGAGACACAAAGGGAAGCTGGCTGGGCCATCAGTGAAAGGACACAGAATGTCAAGAAAGATGCTAGGTACAACTTGGCCCAAGTCCTTGACCACATGCCACACACACACACACACACACACAAATGCACACACACACTCTCCATGATCACCTTGACAGCCAGCCTCTCTCTTAGTCAGGAGCAGTAAGGGAACTCTGGAGCACTGTGTGTGTCTAAGGCACCATGTGTGTCTTGGGGCACAGGGCCTCATCACCATCACTATGCAGGGGTGGAGGTGATTTTGATGATGGTATTTGTGGACAGTAGCTTTTGTTTGTTTGTTTGTTTGTTTGTTTTACATATTTCCATATAAAAACTACTATGACTCTCAGACAATCTGAGAGTCATGGCCAACTTCACATGAAAGCCCCACCTGTGATCTTGCTAACAGCAACAAGAGAAGAGGGCACCATAATTCAGAGATATGCACAGAACAGACCGACCCCGGTACTCACTGTTCTGAATCAACAGGAAACTGGAATTTTAACTTTAACCAGATTTCAGCATTACTCTTAAAAGCCAGTGGCCCTGGACAAGTTTCCTCTAATTTTGCTAAGGCTCAGTTTACCTGTCAAATGGCAGGAAGTATCATCCACCTCAACTGAGAGGATATCATGATGAGAAATGCGAATACCGGCACAGTGCATGGTAGCAATGGGTGAACTCAGCAAGCACTTGTTGAGTAACAGTCACTGTTTCTTATTCATGAAGATACCACTTCTGATTCATGCATTTATTTTGCAAGACCCTGAGCCTTTTCAAGGGAACATACATTCTAAGTGCTGAACTTAGAATGTTCTAAGCACTGAACAGTGCACAAAAGATTTGATTCCTGCCCTTCCGGAATTTAAGATTATCCAGAAACAAATAGCTGTAAAATATGATATGATCTAGGAGGCAAGCTTATAAAAAGATAAAGTGGGAGAGAAGCAGGGGCTGGCACTTCAGATGAAGGCTGCTTTGGGCTGTGGGACAAAGCTGAAAGAGTAAGGCTGAGAAAATCTTGGGCCAGAGGTACCAGGCAGCAGAAAGGTCAAAACAAAGCTCCCAAGAAGAAAGTGAGCCAGGACTAGATGGACAGTGGGAGAGGTCAGGTGTGTCATGACATGGAGGAGAACAGGTAACACTGCAGAGGCAGCAGACCCTGGGTGAAAAAACCTTCCTGTCCATAGAGAGAAGAGGAGTCTCACTTCACTCTCCATGCCCTGGAAAGCCACCAGAAACTTCCTATGCAGTCTGCTGTGACATATGGGCCAGTGAAGGGCACTCACTCATGGTCACTGATGCAGGCAAGAAAGGAGAGGTGGGGATAACAATGAATGTAGTCCTTGCCAAGGCCACACTGATAGCAGACACATTGCCTGGATGCCCCATGGGCCTGTCCTTGCTCTGGGAGTTTGAGGAAAGCCTGGGGAAATGTAGGAGTAGAATAGGAAGCAGTGATAGGTGTTTCTTTATTGGTCTCTGGCTACGAGCTCCAATGAATAGTATCATTTAAAACCCTGGTGCTGTTGGTAGTGGTCTCCAACCCTAAATAGTTCTAGATCAGAAAATGATGAGTCTCAGGTACAAGAGAAAAGCTTGTAACTTAAAACATCCCCTCAGCCCTGTGTATCTGCTGTGCATGTTTCTCTCTCTACACTCAGGAAGTCCCTGGCATCCTTCTGGACACTCAATGGCAGAATTAATGACTATGGCATTTTTCACCAGACCTGGGCCCTGATCCCTCCTGCTGAGACAGTCTCAGAGTGGAAGCCACTTGTCTGTGGACAGCAGTCAACTCTTGAGTTCATGCGCAGAACCCAGAATCAGCATTTCATCCCACTTGCAAATGTCATTCTCATGATTGGAGTTCTGCTTTCTCCTGTTGTCTCCCTGGAATTCTATTCCTTGTCAAGCTCATATTCAATGTGTCCTGTTTTTTCTCTGCCCCTGTGTATAGGCCTGACCTCACCAAACTGCTTCACCTCTGTTTTTACACAGCTATTCTCACCTTAGCTGCAGAACTGCCCACATTGCATTTGATTATTCATTAGCATGGGTAGATCAGATATGACCTCTGAGAGTTAGAAATCACTCCCACTTATACCCATGAGGGTCTCACCCCAGTCTTGCTGTATGTGTGAGCACATGTGTGTGTTTTATGCCAATACCAGCAGGAGCTAATATGTGGAGCTGGTTACACATGTCTCTCTGCTAAACCCTTGATTTGCATTATCTCCCTAAGCCTCCAAGAAAACTGAAATATAAGATCTGTTGTTATTCTGGAGAAAGTGAAATTATGGAAAACTAAGAGATTTGCCTGCACAACTGGTAACCAGCAGGACTGCGATTTAAGCCAGGCCTGTGTAAGTTTATAAATTAATTCCCTTCCTCATCACATATACTCAGATAGGTGCCCAGAGACTTGCCTGCAGGGATTGTAGTAACGACAGGTAGGTAGGAGCAGTGAGAATTGGGTAGTAGTAGGTGGGAAGGTAGGTAGATACTGGCTAAGTTATCAGGGAAGGAGACAAACATGGGAAGTTAGAGGGGATACATGTTTTGGTCAAATGGAAATGCCCTTAGCTCCTGAATAAACGTGGAGTTTTTCCTTACCATCAGAACCATTATCTTTGAATGTCTTTGGCACTGACTCATGGGAAATTCCTAGCCCAGATCCATCTGCCACCCACTTGATTCCTTGGTCAGCAATGCACCAAACAGATTTACTGAGTTAGTATTTAGGCATTATAAACTTTAACACCATACATATGACAGCTTATTTAAATATCAGGACAACTCCCAAGGAAGACAGATATTTTATCATCATCATCATCATCATCATCATCATCATCATCTCATAGTCCCCATTTTAAAAATAATTGAACTGAAGTAGAAGGAAGTTAAGTAATTTACCCAAGGTCTTGTAGCATGCAAATGGAAGCACAGAATTGGAACCCAGGGCATCTGGCACCATAAGCACTAGGTAGAGTCACCATTTTTCCAGGCTTCACACTGTTGTTTAACATTTTGCAAACTTCTGCCATTACAAACAAATCCATGATATTGGAACTATTTTCATCCTCATTTTATAGATGAGGAAAATGACATACAGAGAGTTCATATGTCAAACCCACCCACCTCTACCCAGCCCGGGCCATCGTCTGCTCATGTTGCAGCTTTGGGAGATTATTTTTTAAAAGTTCCCCTTATCTTGGGTAATTGCCACTTCCAGGAACATGCACACCTGATGGCTAGGGTGTAAGTTGTATTCCAGCTCCTACTGATCACCTTGTGCAGTATGTACCTTGATTGTATGTAGAAGCACTAAACCCAGCTATAAATTGTCAGAACTGAGAGTCCACCTGAGGTCTCACATGAATCTAGTTCTGGATCACGTAAATGCTCCATCACTCACTCAAACATTACTCCTTTTTTAAAAACTCAGCTCTAGATGCAACCAATCTATAGATGCTTAGTAATTTCCTATTCTGTATGCTCAAGGAAGTATAGGCTGGGAAGGTAGACTGATCATCTCAGGTCAGATCTAGGAGGCTGGAATCATTTCATCACAGTCTCAGAACAATCTTGGGTTGCAGAAGGCCACTCCGTTATGAGACAACTGTGGAATCTTTGCAGCCAGCACTGTGTGGCTGTATCTCCCCACCCCAATCAGGCAACCACTTTGCACAGTGACCTTTCCTGATCTGCACTGTCAGGCTGCAATTTAGCCATTCTGAAGACTTTGCTCCAGGCTTCTCCAGCCAAGAGCTCGCTGCCGGGAGTCCTCCCAGGGCCCAGGACTCCACTCACATGTCACTTTACATTAAGGGTCGGCTGCACTGGGAGCCTGGAGAGGGAAGACAACACATTTCTGCTGAATGTCCTTAAGAGACAAGTCAAATAAGGAGGGGAACAGTAAGACAAAGCCAACCAGCCAGCCAAATAGACTCTAGGTGTCTAAAGAAGTTAGGTACAGACTGATCCTTCCAGCTAGTGGTGTTATTAATAATAATACAAAAGGCTTATATTTGTTAATCATTTAAGAAATAGGAATAATATTGAATGAGAGTTAAATATGCCTGTCATTATATAAACAGTTGTGGGCCCTGGAGCATGTCCCCATTCATGCAGAAGTCCCAGGGACTAGCATTCCTTATGCACTTCCTATATGCTGGGTGTTGCCTATGAGTCTTCTGTCGTTCTTGGAACTTGTCGTATGATGACCATAGCAGATGAGCTGTATTTATGGTCCCAAGCTATGGTCTTCTGTGTCCATGCCCTTGGCATATGGTTTAGATCTAAAATGTCCTCCAAAATCTCATATGTGTGGAACGTGATTGAATCAAGGGGGCATTATACTCATCAAAGGATTTATCCACTGATAAGTTCAGTAGCCAAGTATGCTATTATAAGATGGGGCCTGGTTGGATGTGGTCACTGGGGATGTGACCTGGAAGGGTGTGTTTTTATTCCTCCTCCCTTCTCTCTGCTTCCTGGCTACTGTAGGTTGAGTGCCTTTCTACTTTCATGCCCTTCCACCACTATGCTTCTGCCTTGGAGATAAGAGAACTAGGGCCGAAGCCGCTGGAAACCATGAGCCAAATAAACCTCTCCTTGTTTTAGTTAGAGATGTCAAATATTTTGTTCCAGGAACAGGAAAGTGACCAATACAGGGACTTTCCAGATCCTCCCACCAAGAGGTAAAGTTTGTTTCCCTATACTTTGAACATGAGCTGGCCATATGAGTTGCTTTGTCTCAAAGAAGGTAGCAGTGATGACCATGTTCCAGTTTGAAGTGTGGCTTTTCTCTCAGTCACTGCTACATGGCCAAACCCAGAGTGGAGGTCTCCTGAGGGTGAGCAGTCATGTGGAGGACAGTCATGTGGGGTCCCAGGCAAGATTGGCCAAGACCTACTTAGAGGCAGCCAGTCTCCAGAAATGGAAGTTCAGCCAGTTTGAACAGAACCATACCGAGATTAGGATCATCACCCTGACCCAAAGACTGGGGAGCAGAGTAAGTTACACACATTTCTTACTGCTTAACTGTAGTGAGTTTTGGAGTGACTTAGTAAGACAACAAGGCATATAATGAATATTATATAGATAAATAGGTAAAGAAACTGAGCCTTGAGGACATACGGGCCCCTGTCTAAAATCACTCCGCTAATCACAGATAACAGACAGATTGTGCACCATTGTTAGAAGATCTTCACCTGGAGGCAACACATCTTCTATAAAGAACCACCTAAGAAATACCTAAGGCTTTATGTCTCTGTTGCAACTACTCAACTCTGCCATTGCAAAGCCAAAGCAATGATGAGCCACTATATAAATGAATGGCTGTACTGTGTTCCAATAAAACTTTATTTATAAAGCAGGCAGAGGGCCAGATTTGGTCTATGGGAAGTAGTGTGAAGCTCCTTGCTTTAATCACCTCCCGATGCCATCACCCTTTGTGTCAGATCTTCTCCCTCACTATTGCCTCATTTTTTTCTTTTCTCTAGAATTTCCATGTAAAAACCTTCAATTATCTTTCCCTATTCTTACCCTTTACAATGTGACACCCAGTGACATGTGACAACTAACTCTAAACTCAAAGGCTTTGTTTCCCCAGCGTGTGCATGGTTCTACTCTCTAATTTCACAGATCTATGTCATTTCCAGAAATCAGTTTGACTGATATGTTTTCCCATTGTTGGGTTGATCACTCTCTGGATTCCCCCGGTATGGGAATTTTAAAAAGTTATGATTGTATTCTAAATACAAGACCCAACATCATCACTGTGACAGTAGAGAATGCAAATGACTCCTATTCAGAACATTAAAAATCAAAAAGCTTCAGTTCTGTAGTCTCAAAAATTTGACTTGTTCTAAAAACAGTGTTATCTTTCCCCTTTAAAAAAAACAAAGTAATAAAAGAGAGATTCTGAGAACTGTTTCATCAGCCCTGTGCCAGATCTCTGGAGCCATTTCTCTCTAAAAAACTAGGAGGGACTGTGACAAGAATCTCTTGCAGAGACAAAAACTGGGGTTGGAGCAAATGAAATCCCAGGAAATTTCAGTTTTAAGGAAAGTATCACATCCCAAAAATAAAATGTTACAATGAATTTCACTTTTCCACCTCTTTATTGCCCCATTTTCATCTTGGTTTTCCTACTTACAATGTAGAAGCTTGTTGGCAATGAACATGGAATCTGAACTTGGCCATTCTCCCCAATGATTGAAAAATGAAAGAAAATGGACATGCACATTTAGCAAAGAAGCTGCTCCAATTTAGAGGGTGAAAGCCACATCTTCAAACTTCCATCCAAGGAAAGTCAAGGTGAGTGTCCAATGTTCCATGATTTTTAGCAAACTTCTGAGCAAAAATAAAGATTCTGGATTGACTTTAACTTTTTGAAAATCCAAATAAAGCTACAGAGGTAGAAGAAGTTCTATTTCATATTTCATTATGGTTAGGATCCATTTCCTAGAAGAGCCAGCCTCAATCTCAGGACTTGGCATGGATGGCATGGTATCTGGAGGGTGACGTGACTATGGGTGCCAAACCATCCTGGAAGCAGACATGGTGTAGGCAGGGCCTGGACTGCACAGAGGTCCTAGCAGACTCTATGATCAGAATCCTCCACTGAGCTCCCCAGTCAGACTGCTCCGGGGCCTAGTGAGCACCAGAGCTGGCCACATGCACACGGTACAAACACCTGGAATGGCGAGGAGCTCTCTGTGCTGGATGCGGTACAATCATCTCTGCTCGAATTGCGCCATGAAGATCGGGGCCAAAGGCCAGGGTGTACAGCCGCACAGCAGCAGAGATGCTGCTGGCTTCAGAGCTTCTATTAAACATGACAATCATATCTATGTGAAGATTAGGTAGAGGTGGTGACAGTATTCTATTTCTCAACCTTTGCTTCTGCTACGGAATCTCCATCCTCTTCAGGGTGCTGCAAAATTGATTTTTACAAGGGCTCTTAATTGATCAGTAGCATGCAAGAGATAGGCCCTATGGAGCTGGAATATGGGGGTTATTTCTCATTATACAGATGTGAAAACTGAAGCCCTAGGAAGGGAAATGACCAAACCACAGTTACCCACTTGTGAGTAGCACAGTACAAATGAACAGCAGATCATGAGCTTAAAGTCTGGAGCCCTTAGGGGTCTGAGTTTGGGTGTGGTGCAGTGTACACCTCTCCTCACTCTTGGGCTAGGAGTCCTATGAGCCCTTTAAGGTACACTTTGGTAAAGTTTTGGTGTTCAAAATAGCCCACAGAGTACCTCATACTTGGTGTGTGCTGAGATGGGTCCAGGGGCAGAACTTAAGGAAAAGTCATACAGATAACCTAGAGCTGGAAATTGTATTCTATCTCAGTAGCTATTTAGTCCTGCTCTTCCTCATCACCAAAAAAGCTTACACAAAACACAGTTTAAAAAAAAAAAAAACAGACAAAAGACAGTGGGAGAAGAGGTGAAGAAAAAAAAAGGGAATCTAGATAAGAGATCTTGTTAGGGAATTTGATTTGTCACTGGGAACCCCATAAGCATTCTGCCAAATAACAATAGGACGTGGCCACTTGTGAGAGGTGTGAGCTCATTCTCTGAGTTTCATAGCAGGCAACACAAAGGCAGAAACACAAATCAGTTATTTGGATCAGTGTCACAGACCGGATTCCTCATTTTGCACAAAAGACTCTCTTACCCTTCATTTCTCAGTGTTACTAGCTCTGACTGTGTTGTTTCCATGGGTTCATTCTGTCCCTGAGTCTGCTGAGTGGACCTGAAATAACCTGCTGCAGAGTCCCTCAGACTCACCTCTGGCGTCAGAAGAGCCAACTGGTTTACATGCCCGCGCCCTGGCAGAGTTGAGTGTTTATTTACTGAGCATCACCTGAACATACTGGTAGTGAAAGAGGAAGTTTAAAACCACTTCGGTAGGAGTCAACGCCATCAGAATAGCGATTAGAAATGAGGCAGAGAAATCTCTGATTTAAAACGGAAGTGAGTAAGAAAAAGCACATTTGGGTTGACAAAGTCCCTACTAGCTCCTGGGCAGGTGTCCCCCACAATGCCCTCTTGTATAAGGTGAGGCACATGGGATTCAGGGACCACCTCCCTGACCACGCCTCTCAGTATCCTACACAGTCGTGCCTGGGATTCTTGCCAATGACCATGTGTGAGCAGCAGGGACCAGGACTCTGACACATGCTGGGAAGCTTCTCAAGTTGGAACTGTCCACTGAGTCAGGCTCACTGCAGACACAGGGTGCTCCATGGTCACAGCAGATCTGCAGTTTTGAGCCCAGGAGCAGCAGGGTCAGTCTTCAGTGCCTCCCAGTGTGGTCTCCAAGCACAGCCTCGATCAGACTGCCTGAGAGGTGGGGAGGGCATTTCCTTGCCTGTAGCCTGCATGCACTGAGGTCACAGGTCCTGGGGATTGGAGAGGGGAGGAAGGGGCATCTCTGAGGTCCCCACTGTCTACAGCAGCAGACACCTCCACATTACATACAGGATGGCCCTTCACCCTCACCCTCCCTCTGCTGACCCGAGTGTCTCCCTGATGGAAATGTCACTTAGTGTGGCCTCCACACTTCCCTGAGGACAGCTGCACCAATTAAACGATGTGACACCTCAGAGGTGTGGAGCTATGTATTTACGCCTCAAGCACAGGCTTCAGGGTTGGTACTTAAAGATTTTAAGTGGAAAAAGAATTTCCGTCTTAGGAGCTGCCACTATCACCCATCCATCACTCTTCACAAAGGTCATGCAAAGAAGCTGTGGGCAGGAAGCCTAGACACCTAGGGGTGCCATGTCCCAGCTGTGAAGAGCAGAGGTGGCGTTGGAGGATGTTTTAAGTACTGGCTGTGACATCCTTAGGGAGGAGTGAGTTTGGGTCTTGGCTCCATCTACTGATGACTCTCTGTGTGATCTGAAGCTAGTTATTTAACCTGTCTGCCTCATCATCCTCATCTGTAAAACAAGGTGTCATTAGCAATGCCCAGAGCAGCCTTGCTGCTCAAGCAGGCTTGGTGACAGGATCAGCAGCCATCTCTTGCAAGGGCTCCTCTGTTTCACACAGCCTAGGAACTGGCTTCTGTCTCCACCTTGGAGTTTCTGGGACAAGGATGGGAAAGGGAAGGGGAAGGAAGGAAAGAGAAGAGAAAGGAAGGGAAGGGAAAGGAAGGCAAGAGGAAGGGAAGGGAACCGAAGCGTAGGGGAGGAGAGGGGAGGGGAGGAGGGGGGAGGGGAAGGGAAGGAGGGGAAGGGAAGGGAAGGGAAGGGAAGGGAAGGGAAGGGAAGGGCAGGGAAGGGAAGGGAAGGGAAGCGGAGGGGAGAGGAGGGGAGGCACTGGAAGACCCTGTGGCCTGGGCCAAGCCCAACTCACAGTAGTCATTGACAGCTGACAATGCCACTTGAGGGAGAAATGATGGCTTTGCAGGCTGGCTAAACATGTCAGAAGATGTGTTACTGCCCAAAAGTACAAAACAAGCAGAGTGTGGGCAACTAAACACTATTTTTATCATGGTTCTGCCACTCTCATGCCACAGGCAAAGCCACTGCGTAAGTTGGATGCAGGGAAATGTTTATGCAGAGCACGGGGCCGCCTGAATACCAATGGGGTGGCCCAGGAGCCTGCAAGGATTGCTGCCAGGGATGACCTGGGAGTCAGGCATGTTCCCAGCAGCCTGCGGCCCACTGGTCTGTTATCTCTGTCTTATCCAGGGTTCTGCAGCTGTTTTCTCTTTCACAGTGGGCAAACATGTTCTCCAGTTCAGGACAAGAAGGGCTTGTTGTGGCAGCTCTGAGCAACCCCAGGGCAGAGACCAGCTCACAATTCCATTTCGAGCATCCAGACAGCACCTTGCGCAAGTATACAGCAGGTGCCAAGAATGTTTCTTTAAAGAAGGGCTCAGGGCATATCCATGAGCCATGCAAACAGACCCTCACCTCAGGGACTTTCTGCTAACCCAGGGGGACAGGCAGATGACATTTATAATAAGTAATGTGTAGTATGGGGCCCAAGAAAGCAGGGCAAATGGGGTGAAGATGCTGGGAGGGTGCAGCTTAACAGGGTAGCTGAGGATGGCTTTAGATGGAGAAGTGAGACTTCAGCAGAGACTCACAGGGGGTGAGTGAGCAGGCTGTGAGGACTCCGGGAAATGCACTTGGGAGGGAAGGAATGGCAGTGCAAAGGCACAGAGTTAAGACTGTGTCACCATTTGCTGGCAATGACCAGAAAGAGGCCAGCATGGAGGAAGTAAACAGATGAAAGTCAGGGGGGTCCCTTCAGAGAAGAAATCTGATATATATATATATATATATATATATATATATATATATATATATATCACAGTTCTCAGAAGGAATAATTTTACCCTCAGAAGACATGCTTGGGAGAGGACTGCTGCTGTATGTAGTGGGAGAAATCTAGGGATGCTACTAAATACCCTACAGAGCATGAGGTGAGAATGATTCAGCTCCGGTGGTCAGCAAAGGCCAATCCAGACCACGCTAAGGACTTCGGCTTTTGCTCTGAATATCTTGGAATTGTTTGTTGAATGGATGAACAACTCTATGTTTGCTCCAACAATACTAAGAAGTGTAAATCAGGAGGTGTTTCTTCTCCTTTACAAATCTTTTCTTCTATTAATAGAGTCATGGAGGAAGAAAAGGGCCTTTCTTTCTGCCAAAAGCACACAGTGGAACTCCCGATTCTGAAATGTCCTACTTTATGTGTAGCTGAAAAGGATGCCAACTCTCTTCTGGCCTAGTGACAACAAAAGCCACTTCTTGGAAAGCTGGCTGCGGTAAGGTGGAGGTGGCCAGGGAAGGGAGGTATCCAAGGGAAAGAAAACCAAACCAAACCAAACCACAGTTAGCAGGACACAGGAGTGTGGGCCCAAAAAGCAGCTCAGCATTTGTCCTTCTCCTCATGTGGACACAAGGGTGGGACAGGTCTGGGATATTTTTTTCTCAGTACTTTCACCTCTGATTTCCAAGTCCTACCATTTCTAAAAACCTCCAGCTTCCCTTCAGATGCACAGGGTGATTAAAGCAAAGAGGACTGATCCTCATTCCTGTCTCTCTGTTTGTGAATAATCAAAGGCTAATTAGCCACAGCCCCGTGGGATGAAGAATTAGATGTGCATGACATCTAAGAGACTCTGAAAATAAAACTGTGAGGTGGATCTGACATAAATGCCAACAGTGGTGGCAGGAAAGACAGTGGCTGGGGCCAGGAGCCTGGGGCCAAATGGGGACATATCTCCCCAAGGCCAGGCTAATGCTTGGGCTCACAGCAAAGACAGAGAACGAGTGTGTTACTGGGGATCTGGCCTTTCTCCATCAGCTCACAGACCAGTCAAATCCAAGCACTAAGAACACAGCGCACCAGGTGGTGGTGCACACGTATAATCCTGGCACTCTGGGAGACTGAGGCAGGAGGATTGAAATTCAAGACAAGCTTGTGAAACTCAGCAACCGGTCCCAGATTACAGACTTGGAAAATACTGAGATTGTAGGTCGGTGTGAAGGACTTGGGCTCATTACTCAGTACCAAAAAAAAAAAAAAAGTCAAGAGCAGGTTTTGAAATTTAGCTAGGGTAAAGGGAACAACTCCAAATGAGAGTCAAACTACTGGGGCTCAAATTCAGGCTCCCTCTCCTTCTAGTTATGATGAATAGTCTGACCTGTCTGAGTCTCAGTCTCCTCATCTGTAAAGTGGGAGCAAACACATTCACAAGTTACCTTCAGAGTCACCTTCAAGGGAGGAGTGAAGAAAAGAGAAGAGGGAACAGAAACATTATTTGCTGGTTCCTGGGGGCTGGACGCCAAGCTAATGGCTTTCAGTGCAATAGTTTACAGATCTTCATAGCAATCCAACACAGGACTGGGCGCTATTTTAATTTGAATATGCTGAGGTGCAGAGAGATTGAAGTTCCTGCTTGAGCCAGGGAAGAGGACCCTCTTCCTTCCCTTTGCCTGCAGCGCTTGCTGTATTAGTCACTCCTGCACCATGCACACAGAGGGAGCACTTATAATGCCCTGTGTGGATTACCATGTGGGGTCCTTATATCAGGCATGCAGAGAGCATCTTAGAAGAGCTATCACTGTTCCATTTTGGAGAAACTAAGGCACATCCCTTAACACCCCATTTGCTAAAAGCTTCTATCAGGTCTAGTTTAGACTCCTCCCAAAAGAGTTCTGACAAAGGCAAAACATGGTTGGGCTGGGTGACAGATATATGAAGAGGTGTGAGTGTCATCTGTGGGATGAAGAAGTGGGTGGTAGGTGGGTTTTGTCCAGCTCAGTACAGAAAGCTGATGCCACCACCACATATGTCCCCTGCACAATCATAGTGAAACATGGGGACCCCATGGGTCTTCCTCCTAGTCTCCCAGTGAGACTGAGGCAAGTGACGTCCTTATCCCCATTGTACAGCTGAGGAAGCTGAGGACAGGAAGTGACATCATGGAGTCCACACAGCTGGTGAATAGAGGGCTTGCGAGTTTAGCTGGGTTGGTTGACATGTTTCCTGCTGCTTGGAGGTCCCTCAAACTCTCCATGAAGTGTGAGGATGGGAGTCAGGAATCTATAGAAAGTTTTTCTGCCCACAGCCATGTAATCTTTGGATAATCAATTGTCCCTCTCTGGTCTCAGTCTGCATCCAACAGGTCCTTCACTTCCAATTTCTTGTGGTGTTCTCATAGGTCTTACCTGCTGCCTCAGGGTTTTTGCACTTGCTGTTCTCTGTGCCTGGAAAAGTCTCCCTATAGATACCCTCGCCGTCACAGTTCAGGCCACAACTCAGGGCACATCTCCTCTGAGAGCCATCCCTCCCTCATAAGCCTTACCTACAGAGCTATATATTCGCTTATTTTCTACATCCTCCAATGAGAATGTAAGCTACTTTGCTGTCTCCAGATATCCCCACACCTTACCTGACATGAGACAGGGATTGGGTAATAGTGTCTGAATGCATTAAGTCTATTTCTGTGCACGTTAAGGCACGAGGAGAATCCAAGGTGAAGCCCACCCCGCAGAATCTGCCTCCATGAAATCATCGACCTGGTTATCATGTTTGAACTGCATATCTGGGCTACCAGAATGGGTTGGGGCAGCAGTAACCCTCAGGTGGACTTCAGAGTTAAGCAAAGGAGATAACAAAGTCACACAGTTTCATTCAGGCCTCTCCATCCTGTTAACCAGCTCTTCCTAGAGGAACTCAAAGAGCAAACCATTGTGTGACACCATCAGGTTTAATAACTCCAATGACTGGAGTAGTGGAGTGGGCTTTTGTGGCACGCAGCTTGCTACAGAGTGGCCCCAGGCATCTTCACGAATTTTTGTGTCCTTCCCACCTTGCAGAGCTCTTGCTGAGGTTACTGTACAGGGCAGCGGACTGCACCTTGCCTCAGCCATAGAGACTTCACTAATCAGGCTTAGGAGAAGAGGGGGAGTTTCCGCCACAGATGCTGAGCAGAGACTGCACAGGCTACACTTCCCTGCCTCCTAAAGGACAGCTGCATCCCTTAGCAAGGAAGGCCCCAGAAAGTCTGGAGAATGTGACCCTGTCTGGGCTGTTACAGAAGTAAAAAGACTAGTGACAGGGGAAGGATTTGTTACTCTCAGATCCTGGAGGGCCTTGAGGCCCCTACGAAGCTATGGTGCTGGGTTATTCTAACCCTGTTTCAAAGCACGTACCCAGGCAGTGGGAATGGAATCTGGCTGCGGAGACTTTCTGTTAATGAGATGAGAACTGAAGTTCAAAAATAAACTGTGGGAAGTCTCCTGGGGAAATACCAGATGACAAGAGCATAATTCAGTGACCAGAGACATAAAAGGCAGCAGGGTTGGGGGACCTGACCTAAGTCAGGAAGAGGTCAGTGGGATTTGGGGGTCAAAACAGCAGCCAGGCTTTTAAGAAAGTGGTGCAAATTAACCTTGAATGGCTCCGCAAGAATCTCAGCTCCAAGCAGATGCTTCAGTGCTCCAAACAAGCATTATCTTTCAAGTGCACAGAGATCTATTTCAGGCAGTTAACCTTCACATTTACTAGTGCTTAAGTAAAATGATAAATATGAGGAGAAAACAATCATGACACGCAGTGGTTTTCACTGCACAAGACTGGAAACCACCCCCGCCTGGCCAGTTGTGGCTTACTTAAATAAAGTATCCCACACCGATGCACACAGAAAACAATGCAGCTATTAAAAAGAATACAGCAACTGGATATGCTGCGAAACGGAACAACCAATGTTACAGACAAGTAGAAAGAGCAAGACACGTAACAGCAAGTATGATTTGCTGCCATGAGTTATGAAAAATAGCAGAAAATAATGGTCTGTAGAGCAATCCCTCAGTCTGAACTTCATTTCCCCCTCAGCAGCTGTGTGGCTTTAAGCAAGTTGTTTTACCTTTCTGGGCCTCAGTTTCTTCTTGCATCAATTAAACTGCTAAGAAGAATTGGTATATGGAAAGCGTGCATTCTCAAAGGGGGTTCATATCCCCCTGAAAAGGGCAAAAATTGACTGGGATACATGTGTGCAATAATCTTACATTTTACAATGGTTCCTGGCCCTGAAGCTCCATTCCATCCGACACAATCGTATCCCTTCCTATTTAATTTCTCTCACTAGGGGAAATGTAAATTCAATTAAAATTTTCTCCCTAGGAGGGTGATAATGAAAAAGCACCTTGAGTAACACTAATCTAAAGCGCTCAGCACAGTGTGAGGCAAAGGGGTGGCATTTACCTTGCAATGAAATGGTGGATGTGACCCTGCTGAGACCTTCATGGTGACAGCTAACACCAACTCTCACCCTGGGTCTATAGAGGGCACAGCGTAGGGAGAGGCTGGGAGCTGAGTCGGGGTTTTTATCCTGTCCCTGACTGAGAGCTTCCTTCATGCCTGAAAGGCACATGAGGACCCCATGGTCTGCTTGTCCATTGCCTGCCCTGAAGTCTGTTTTGAGTTAGCCTAGATAAACTCAGGCCAGGTATTAAGATACGTCCTGGACCTACTGTACAGCAGCCTAAACGTCAAGTGTGGGCTGCACGTGCTGTGACTGCCACCAGCCGCTCCTCACAGCCACTCTGAGCAAGCGTGGAACACGTACGTGGGCGCTTCACCCCACAGTGTCCCCTGCCTAGGGAGGACCTGAGGACAGACATCATCCCACCCAAGTGTTAGGAATAGATTCAGCTGCTATGGTAATTACACTGACACAGGGTGGTAAAGAGACAGATTTACTTTTCCCTCTGGCTGTGCGGAAGTTCTGAGCCAAACCGCTGGTTCCCCCACAAAAAAGCTCTTTAAGGACTGTGTCAAATGTCAATCTCAACTCTGAGTTCCACATCACTGTAACGTTCCCTTCCTTCGCCTCATTTTTAACTTACGCAATCTTATTTGTCTCGTATGCCTTCGTAGATGGCCATGATCCCTCCTGGAATAGGGAGGGGTGTCAAGAAACATGAATCAACAAATAAACACAAAGAACTTCAAGAAGTTCCAGAAAAAGCCACCACTGGCAGGACTTCTTGTGCTGAATGAACTACCCAGGTCCCTCAGGGGTTTGGAAAGGCAGGGTTAGCCTTCTGCTCAGAACGAAAGCGAAAAACAGAAAGAGCAAGGTCACACACAGCAAAGGAAGAAGAAAAAGGGGACTGGGGGCAGGACAAGTAGGGAATGTGGGGACAGCAGAAATTTCAGTTATGGTGGTCTTAACAGATGTCTTCCTTCCTTCCTTCATTCATTCAACACTTACCATATGTAAAGCACTGTACTCCCTGCCCAGGACACAAAGATGAACAAAAATGACATGGTCTCTGCACCAAAGGAGATTATATTTAATGCAGGAATCAGCAAACTACAGCCTGCAGGCTGTAGCTGGCCTGCCAGCCTGTTTGATAACCAGAGTTTTATCAGAACCCTGCCACCCTCATCCCTCCCATATGGTCTGCAGCTGCTGGAGAGTTCACTCCCAGGCTGGGAGCCCGGTGGGGGAGGGGGCACAGTGCTCCTGGCACTCACAGCAGTCTGTGTTTATAGTTCACTGACTCACACTCACAGGTTAGCTGCTGTCACTGCGCTGCTGCACTTTGTTTGTGAGTCTATTAGATTTTATCAGATAAACAAAAAGAAATGTTGATACCTTTTGATGACCCTAACTTTGTCCTCTATAAAATTGGAAGGATGATAGTGCTATGGTGAGGCTTAAATGAGAGAAGGCATGGGAAGCTGTTAGGAAAAATAAAATGGCCAAGAACACACAGTGCAGCATGTTTCTATTCCCATTATTACTGCTGTTACAATGGCTGGGGCAAGACGAGGAATTGCCTTTTCTTAAAGGTCTTTAAACACACCCAGCTTCTTACTTTGATCCCAGGAGTAGGTGCGATTACTTGATCAATGGGACACCCATGGGACACAGGACCTAAATAATCCAGGTATTTTACAGGCTACTGAACCATTTTCTTTTGGTTTTTCATCGTGTCAGTATTTTTGAGTTTCATCTTATAATAAATGCACACATATAATTTATTAATTCACATTTGTTGAGAGCAAATTATATACCAGGTACTAGAAATCTATGAACCCAAAATATATGTAATGAATACATATGCAAATGCATGTGGATACATTTACATGCATACATATGTTCTCACATATATGCAAACAGTACTTCCTTGGTCTCTGTGGGGATTGGTGTCAAGATCCCCCAAGGATACCAAAACTCTTGGATGCTCAAGTCCTTTACACAAAACGACACTGCCCTGGCATGTAACATATGCACATCCTCCCATATATTTTAAGTCATCACTAGGTTACTCAGGAAACCTAACAAAATATAAATACTAGGTAAATAGTTGTTATATGGTATTATATAGGAAATAATGACGAGAAAACCAGTGTGCGTATGATCAGTAAGAGGCAATATTTTTCCCCAGATATTTTCCAACAGTGGTTGACTGAATGCATGTGTGGGTGCAGAGGCCTGACAGTGTGTGCAGAGCTGATCTGTCTTAGAGTTTACATGGGAATGAGGGAGACATATATAACCCTACGTAGACTGTCAGTAACAGCAGCTGTGAATAAAAACAAAGAACACAGAAGGATAGACAACAGAGGCAGTTTGCAATTTTAAAAACAGTGGTTTGGAGGGCAGCCCAGAGGATGACCTTTGAACAGGAAGCTGAAGCAGGTGAGGGTGGAAATGTGCTGGGATCTGGAAGCAGGGAGCTCCAGGTAGAGAAAGGACAGGTACAAGTTCAGGCATAAAGATGACAGTCTTTGGCATCACGTCCTCATTTCTTCTTCCTTCCCAAAGCTGTTAGGAGCCCGGAGTGATCCAGCAATTGTGAAAATACTTCAGTTGTACAACGTAAGCGTGGTGTGAAATGATCGTGCTGAGATGTGGACTGAGCGAGGGGGCACCGTGAAGAGAATGTGACACGTTTTGTTTCAGCTGGCTTCCTAAACTTGGCTCCTGTGACAGAGCTGGCATGTCCTCTTGGCACACCTGCCCACAACCTGGTAAAAGAGCAGGTAAGATATTTTCCCCCCCAAAAAGTTATGGGAACCAAATAGGTTGTAATCAAGTTGCTCAACCAGTTAAACCGGATCAGTTATTTCCTTACCATTGGTGACTAAAGTCAGCTGGGAAAGTGTCTATTTTCACAACGTGTTCTCAAAGCATACAAGATAAAGAAATTTATTTGCTTGTATGCCCTCTAACTTTGCACAATCAAAGTAGAATACAGGGTGAGGACATTGTGGGTTTGGTCAGTAAAATTCACACACTGCTCTATGACAGTCATCTTGCTGGAATCCTTGGAAAATTCATTAAGAGCAGAACCACAGCCCCAGAAAAGAAAAGGACTAGGCAGCCCAAAGTGGCAAAGAACAAATGATCCTAAAGTCCACCCAAGTTTATGGCCACACTCGCTGCCTATTGAACAAAGGTCAAACTTTATTTCCCTGACTGTTCCTAATGACTCTCAGTGTTCTCCGTGTGCCAGTGAGAGGACAGAGGCTCAGAGTGGCTGCAATTCCAAAGCTTATCCTAGTCTCCGTATCTCCTGGGCTTCACCATCTGGACAGGTGGGGAGGCCCTCTCAGATTTGGGTTCAAGTTCATGTGCTCCATGTGAGCATAAGTCTATAGTTATTAACCTTACTACCTGCTCTACCTGGTTTCCAAATAAATACCTTCCTGAGTTTTGTTTCCTGAGTCCATTTTCTGTTGCTAAATCACACATACTCTAACTTGGGTAAGTTATAAAATGAAGAGGTTTCTTTTGGCTGGTGGCTCTGGTCCAAGGTCAAGGCACTGCAGCTGGTGATGGATGGCCTTCTTGCCAAAAAGATCCTGGGGCAGTTCAGGACTTCAAATGGGGAGGGACAGGGGAAAGGTGAGAAGCCTCGTCAAACTGGTTTTTATGGCAGAATCAGACTCCAGGTAACCCTTCAGCCCATGAGTCACATGGATGGATTAATCCTTTCACAAAGGCACAGTGCTAATCATCTGGTCCCACCTCTTAATATCTCATAAAGTTGGTTACATTTCAACAGGAGTTTGGGAAGAGACAAACGATATAAAAATCACAGGAATTCCAGTAGGTAGCCAATTGGTATTTGTGTGTGCAGAGCACCTAGAAGGGTCAGCCTTTGATTTCTTGAACATTTACATAAAGTGTCAACTTCCTTTCTCCTCAACAGTGCTAAAGAGGTGAAGAAATGTTGTTACACCAAGCATTCCTATGACTACCAGAGAACTTTTATTTGCAGATGACAAGCAACCAGGCCTTGAGCATAAGCATGTCAGAAAGAGTCAGTCCTGTCTTCCAACTCCCCTTTCCCAGATATTCTGACAGCACCGGGTTGGGCCTTCACTCCTTCCTCCTAACCTGGCTGTTGGTTACCCCATCATTCCTCTAGCACTGGCCCAATGCTAGCTGTAGAGGATGAGTTGGTGTTTGCCCAGTGGGAACTAGGGGGCTGTCCCTATCAGCACACACAGAGGAGGTACATCTGACCAGGGAAGGGGCCACAGAGTCTGAGGATCAACAATCAGCCACCCTTTCTTTACCACCCCCAATCATTTATACACAGGGATTATTTTCAGAGTAACCAAGTGTATTCTTGCCTTATTAACCAAACTCATACAGTGGAACACACCACATGTGTGTTCCAATTAAGAGTATTCAAGTGTGAGTGGTTGAGGAGCTCGGAGTATGTGGAAGAGTGCCTGTCTGGGTTAGACCCCATTGTCACATATAGGCACACAAAAGTCAGTGCTTGGGAGAGAGAACAATGAGCAAGTGAAGGAAAGAATGAGAAAATGAGACTGAAGAATATGATGATAAGAACTTCAGCTACATCCTACATTTTTTTTTCACTCTACATACTGAAATTCCAACCTAAAACTCCAAAGAGATGTAATTCCTCTATACAAGGGTGTCTCATTTTATGCAGACTTCTGAAAAACTGGATAGGAACAGGATTTTTAAAATCCTTTTTAGAGACATCTTTGAATGCTCACATCTTCAAGGCACTTCATTTATGAGGACAAAAATCCTTTGGTAAGATGGAACATTAGTTTCTAATCCCTACAAATACAAGCCTTGGTAATTTTGGGTTTCCAAATCTGGAATGTTCTTACTTACATTCATGAAGGCAAAAAGTTATTAGAGGTTTCTGTGCCTTCCCTCCCATACAGAGGAAGGGTCTGCAACCCTGAAAGACCCAGGGATTTACCCAAGGTCACACAGCTAGAGTGAATCCGAGCTGAACCTTGCACCTGGGAGTGGTAGTTACCGGCTTGTGCTCCTTAAAATTCGCGTGCCAGTGTCTTGGGTCTGAGAATGCAGTTATATGACCCTGTAGTTTTAATATCCTATTTTCTGGAAGTCAAAACTATATCACCGGGGTGTTTTTCTTTTTCATTACATGAGTCATCTCTATTTTATTTATGCTTTGCAGAGAAATGATTTAAATCAAATGTGCTTGGGCACAGGGGAAATTTGACCTGAAAACAAGTTTGGTGGTGAAAGGAGGGACAGCAGATACTTATTTCCTACCTTTCTAAGCCCAGTAACATCCTGGTACAAGGACAGCCATCAATACATCTTTCATAAGGGCTTGTCTGCACAATGAGGTGGAAAATCTTTCCAATGACTCTAGACCATTTGTAACTTTGCCTTGAGTAACAGAAGCGATTGATCAGGGCTTGGACCACTTTCATATCCACAGGCTGCCTGCACCCCAGGAGGCAGAGCCCACAAATGGAATGGGACTGGGCACTTGCTTCTGCAGAGAGAAACCAGAGGTGGAGCCACTGGCTGCTAAGCAACGCACAGTGAAGGGTTAAAGGGACTCAACCTTCACTTGCTGAGGACTGCAGAGGCACTGAGGCCTGAAAGTTTCAAAAATGGAGAGGCTTATGCAGAATCACAGAGAAGACTGGGGGTTCCAGGCATTGCAGCTCAGTTCCTCCATGATGAATCACAACATGCAGCTGATGGAATACAGCCTCAGTGGGCCCATTTGTCAATCAGTTGAGGTTTCTGAAGCATCTGCCACGAGTCAGACAGAGTGGAAGAGTTGGAAGGCATCATAACAAGGCTGTAGGGTAAGGGGGTTTGAAAAGGACACACACGGCAACCAAGTCTCCCAAGATGGTGCCCATAAGTGATGTCTGCTGGGAGCCCAGGAGGCCTATGCTCAGACCCAGACACTGCCACTTGTTAGTTACCATCCTGGGACAGCTGACCTCTCTCCCTGGGCTTTGCTTTCCCCTCCTATAAAATGGATCAGCTGCTGACCTGAGGGCAGTGACTCTCCATTGGAGCAGTAGTGGTAATGGCACAGGGGGAACCCCCCAGGTAACATTTGTGACCATCTGGAGGTGCTGAGCAAGGTGGCACCAGCGTGCTATTATGCCAGCACTCTGGGAGGCAAAGTTAGGATGATTACAAATTGGAGCCCAACTTGAGCAACTTGGTGACTCAAAATAAAAACTAAAGGCCAGAGATTTAGGTCAGAGTGAAAGTATTGAGTTTAATCCACAAAAACACAAACATATGTGGAATATCTTTGGATGTCATAACTATCAGAGTGGGACAGGCTGAGGTGCCATTACAACTGGTGGACAAAGGTGTATGATATGGCTAAACAATTGTATCGGTCAGCTTATTTGTGACTGAGACAAAATACTTGACACACACAATTTTAAGGAGGAGAGGTTTGATCAAGTCCCACGCATGGTCAGCCGGCTCTGGGGCAATAACATCATGGTGGAAAGGTGTGGTGCAGCAAAGCTGTTTAACTCATTGTAGCCAAGAATCAGTGCAAGCAAGGAAGGGACAGAGAGACTTTGGGTAGAGTCCCCAAAGTCACAACAAATGATCCACCTAGACATACCCATAAGTGTGCTTTACTAAATTCCTAGGCATCCTTTGAGACAACCAAGTTGACAATCGAGAGACTAACCATCAGAACACCCAACAGTACACGCACCTGTCTCTTCTCCTCTCCTGTATGCACACAACAAAGAACAAGCCAGACAGAGATGTCAGTAATGCACTGAAGTTGCCAAAACTTGCTTAAATGTTGCTATGAGAAGTGCCCGGGTGATGAAACAGCACAGAGCCCAACCCAGGACCCGGAGGGGCCCAGAATGAAGGGATCCTTCACTCTCCTCTTTAGACCCACCCACTCCTCACCCACACCCCGGAAGGTGAGGAAAAGACTCCATGGTAGCCATTGCTCCCTCCTTTCCCAAGGAAGTTGGTATATGAAGACGATAGTACTGCCTGCACTCCAACATTCTGACTTAGTCCCAGTGTACTTGCCCATGGTTTTGCTCACTAGCCCAGAGCTTGCCTCAAACCCCTAGTTTTTGTACTTCCCAGGGATCTGAACTTGGATGAGATGCTGCTCTTACCCAAGACCCAGTCTCTACACGGGGATAAATGGAATTAGAAAACGTAAATCAAGTCTGACTTGAGTTGAGGATTCAAAATCTTATTCACCCTAATACTTGGCATCAGCTTTCCAATAAAGGTGCTGTGTTAATTTCTGTGAGAAAAATAATATCTATCTTTTACCGTCCCAAGCATTAGAAGTAAACTACAAAAAGAGTTGAGTGTGATGCCTGGTAGAATAGTAGATTCTGCATAAATCTAGGTTGATAGAGGCAAGAGATCTACAGATGAAGGCAAATGTCAAAAGAAGAAGCAAACGAAGCCCATGGAAAAACAAATGTCTAGCACAGAGCCCAGTTTGCCCAAAGAGAGGCAGGAAGGAGGCCATGAAAACTGTGAGGGTGTTCTCAGCCTCAGCACTGCTGGTGTCTGGGGCTGGGTCACTGAGAATTGGGGGAGGGGTCTGTGCACTGTGGCATCCCTGCCTCTACCCACAAGATGCCTGTAGCATCTCCCTCACCCCATGAAGCCTCTGACCATTGCCAGATGTTCGCTGGCAGCACATTCGCTGTCTGACACCCTGTGGACTCTCATGTAGCAAATGCTGGTTGGAAGAAGGCAGGAACTGTTCGGGCTTGGCCCGGGGCTTTCCCCGGGTGCCTCGGTCCGGCTCCCGTTGCTGGATAGTCAGCTGTGAGTGGAGCATACAGGCTGTGCCATGCCTCGTTAAGTGGGGAAATTTTCTGAGAATCTATTTTCCCAGGCTGGAAGAGTTTGTGTGGATTTGCAGTAAACATGCACACCACTCAACCCGCCTCTCCCGGCTCTGCCTCCAAAGAGGCTCTGTGGAAATGACTCAGTGTTCCTGCATGAGCCACTGTGGGCACAAACACTAAGAGCTACAGAGTTACAAAGTACACTCCTGGCTATGGCTCCACATGTGGAAAAATCCCTGTCTCTCGTATTTAAACTTAACCTTCCCAAGGATGTTGTGTGACTGTTATGGTTTAGATGTAAAATAGCCCCCCCCCCAAAGCCTCTGGTGTTAGAAGTGGGTCTTTTGGAGGTGACTGGGTCATGGGGTAAATGTGTGGTTAAGAGAAAGCCTGGAGGGGTGGGATACTGGGGGTGTGACCTGGAAGGGTGTATTCTTTCACCCCTTTTTTATTAATGTATGTTTTGATACATAATAAATATGCTCACCATGGGGAATTGATGCATATGCCTTCCCCTTCTCCTTCTCCTTCTCCTTCTTCCTCTCTTCCCTTACACCCTAGTATTCTTGTTACCAACTCCCTTATTTTCTCTCTCTCTCTCTCTGCTTCCTGGCTGCCATGGGAGGAAAACTTTCCCCGCTTTATGCTCTTCTCCACTCTATTTCTGCCTTGGAGCCAGACAACATTGTACTAAAAGGATAACCCAAGTAAACTTCTCTGCCTTTAAATTGTGAGTGTTGGGTATTTTGTTTCAGCAAGAAGTGACTAATGTAAGGAGGCTACATGGAGAAAAGTAAAACCTACAGGTCACAGATGGAAGGGTAGCTGGTGTCACATGGGAGCAAAGGCAGCTGGGTCAAGGCTGAGCAGAAACACACCACTCCCATAAAGATGGAACCAGATAGAAACTTTTGGGACCTACTCTCACGAACGAGCTGCCACCGAATTCCTAGAGACTTGCTTAACCCCTTTCTCTTCCTCCCATCCCAACTGCAGCCCTTTGCTGGGTCCAAGCATCCCTTGAGCCCACTCTCTTCTCACTAGCCCCACATTACCCCTCTGGCCTCTAAGCATCCTCTGTAGTCCTATCCCAGTTCTCATGCAAACCAGGGTCTTTGCACATGCTGCTTCCTCTTCCTAAACATATCCTTACTGACTCTATACTCTCATGCCTCAGTCCCGGAGCCACACAGTCTCCAAACCCCGGGACTTGCATCCCATTTCACTCTCAGTGGCTCTGCTTCATGACTAGCACTGTTCCTGGCCAACACTGATGCTACCTGAGGGAAAAGCCCACGCTTGCTTGCGCACTGCCACCTGTGTGTCTTCTGTCCTATCCGCACTCCGCAACATCCAAGTTATAAAATGCTTGAGTGGAGGAAAGAGAGAAAGGTCTGTCCCAATTTATACAAAGTGTGTCCTCTTCAGAGTCTTATCCCGTGACTCTGTTCCCAGCCCCATTAGAACAACACAGAGCATGGTGGCTGCCCTGCCTGGAGGGATGAGTGAAGGCCTTCTCTCTGCCTCTCCAAATTCCTTTCCAAACTAGAGGAAGACAGGTGCTCCTTTCCCAGAGATGCTCACCCCTGAGACTCCACTCACTGTTTCAAATACAACAGCCTAATCCTGAGCTCTGCTGTTGGTATAAGGCAGGGTTCCCAAGGAGACAGGACCCCAGGAATCCAGAATCTTGGCCCTACCCAGAGGCTTGTCAGAAACCAGTCTCAGACCCCACCCCAGATCTGCTGAGTGGAAATCTGTATTTTACCCAGTCCTCCAGCTTAAGGTGTGGGAAGCACCGGCTGGAACAGTGGATGAATCAGTCACCCGGCGGTGAATTACATTACACTGGGGTGGGGGGTTCCCCACCCCACTTCCCCACTTCCAGGTGCAGATTCAGCAGGTCTGGGGTCCTGGGAGATTGCACATTTCTCTGCTGCTGGCCCAGAACTGTGCTCTGAGAACGTCTCTGTGGCCCTTGGGAGATCCCAGCAGAACTCAGAGTGGCCTGGGGTGGGCTTCTAGGAGGGGCCAAGTGCAGACTGAAAGGATGAATAGGAGTTTACCAGACAGACAGTGGGAAGAGGGCCATTCCAGCCTGAGGGCCAGGTGGGCAAAGCACAGTATTTCTGTCCGTGCTTGGGGCTCAGGCCAGGTGGGGGCCCAAAGGGAAAGGAGGGGCATGAGCTTACAGCGCTCTGCTGCCTTTTAAACTGCAAGATCTTGGGAGTTCCCTGGTATGAAGGATTCAGTTAGCATCCTTACATCCTTCTCCACTTTGTCTTCATCATGGTTAATATCCACATGCTGTTTACCATGCACCAGGCCTTGTCCTAAGACCTTACAGGCATGAACATATGAACATATTTTTCTTTCTCATTGTTTTTTTTTTTTTTTTTTTTGTACCAGGGATTGAACTCATGACCTCGCACTTGCCAGGCAGGCACTTATGCCACTGAGCTAAATCCCTGCCCTGTTCTTTTCTCTTTAATAATCACCACCTCAAAGAAAGTTGCTGAGATAGTACAAGAAGTTCAATGTCTTTCTCCTGTTCTCTGAAACGGTGGCATCTTACATAACTGCAGTCAAAAAACATGTAAGGAACACTGATTCAATGCTAATAAGCTGAACTGACTGCATTTCACCAGCTTCTGATGCATGTATGTGCATACTGTTTAATTTTCACTGTTGTTACCCTATTTTGCAGATGGGGAAACTGAAGCACAGAGGGAATAAAGCGACCCATTCAAGGAGGGAAGGGGAAGCCATGCAGTTGCAGGAGTCTAGCACAAGGCTGCCCTGAGTTAGTGCTTCTTTAGTAAGTTCTAGAAAGTAGTACAAACTCATGCTTCAGAGATGTGTTCTGGGAGTCCACTCCCCAAAAGGGCTGCAGGCTGCCAAGTGCTCCAGACACCACTGGACTAGGTTCTCTGGGCAAAGCTTCCACAGGCAGGGGAGCTGGGAAAGAAGGCAGGCGCCCCACAGGAGCCATGGTCACAAGGACCCAGCCCTGTCTGCTCCAGGCAGTCCCTCTCACCCCTAGCTCAAAGGCAGGCCTGTCTGTCGGCCCCCAGTACCTGGTCTGGTGATGTCCTTGAGGCTAGGCTGGGCTGCCTGCCAACATCAGGACCAGACAAAACTCTGCTGTTTGAGCTTTGGCCCTGCCCTAGCACCCTGGCAACCCCACAGAGGTCTGCTTGTGAGGCCAGGAAGCAGGGGGCTCGAGCTCAGCGTTCATCAACCTCTAGGCCTCTGGTACTGGGGCTGGGGCTGGAGCTGCAGGAGGGGGACGGGGAGAAAAAGAACACACAGGGAGGCTTTAACACCACAAACAAGGCTTCCCTCATGAGCAAGGCTTTTAGGGGCTGCCTTTGAGGCCAGTGTTCTCCCAGACAAGGCCCCTGCCACTGGCTTTTTATGGTATGCAGGCTCCTTGGAAGGGTATGTTCCCTGTGCTCAGAAGTACATAAAAGAGATCTAAGTGCATAGACAGGGACTGTTAGATCCAAGCACATAGCCTGATTTGTGGGCAGCTCAGCAAGACAGGGCATGAGTTCTTTGCGTCTGGAATTTAACAGTCTGTTAATGTTACTACAATGCTGTTTGTGTTTTTTAGACCAAAAAAAGTTTCCTTTCATTAGGGGCAAAAACATTCAAAAGGTTTATAAAAGTCCACAATTGCATGGAGAATGCTTACAGTGGTCAGTCCTGATAAATATGTCTCTTAACTTATTCAACCCTCAGTTTCCTCAATTGAAGGATACAGACCAGGCTGGAGGGAACCACAGCCCATCGCTAACCTCCAAGCTCCCTACAAGGGAGAGTGGCATTGTGAGGAAACAGCTAAGGGGTCTTTTACATGTATTCTCTCTAGAAACAGACAGTTCAGTGGCTTCAGACAGCCGGACAGAAGACACAGACCATCATCTCTACGTCAGTCAGCTCTGGCAGGGCTGGAACACTGGACGGGGCTTATCCAAGCCAAAGTACGTTAAACCCTATTGTTTCAAGATACGCCGTACCTCAGCCAGACTTACTCAGTCTCTCATTACTAGTTAGGACCTCTAATGTCAGCCTTTATGTGGGAATCACCTGAAAGCCAAGACCTTGGACCTGGATGTACCAGACAAAGCTGGAAAAGCACAGACCCTGGGGGGATGGATCACGTCCACATAGATCTTGACTCTCCGGCAAGGAGTCTGGCAGGGCTCAAACTCCAGGGGCCTCCCCAGTCCATCAGTTATGTGCTTAAAGCACCCTTGAGTAGTAGCAGGGAAGGAAAAGTACTTAGGTAGCACCCACCTCCCAGGTGCATGTGCTGAATCAACACCACTGTTAGAGTGCGCCAGCAATCAGTCAATTATAGTTTCCCAAATATGCATTTTAGGCTCTCCCTAGAGCGCCAGAAGTGGGGTAAGAGTATGCTGAGCAGCATGTGGAACCAAATTACAATCTATGTCCTTCCATTCCATCAAAAGCAGACCAGCGAGAAACACAGAAGCCAGAAAACCACTACACTAGAGACAGAATCAATAACCACTGTGAGAGCTGGGAAACTACAAACTGAAGCAAACAGAATGATTATGATAAATAGTAGACAAGGCTCTGAGTTTCCTTGTGGCCAAAGCAAAAAGAGATGCACTGTAATTTAACATACAATCTGAACACTGGAAGCTTAGGCACAGAAAAGGGAACAGCTCATTTTCTGATCCCAGTGTGTTAGGAAGGAGTCTGTGAAGGAGAGAGCAGAAGGCAACAGAGTAGGGATGTGAGTGGAAGCCAGGTCAAACAGCACAGATAGGCCAAGGTTGGGCCTTTGGTGCAGACTGGAAGTGGCATGAGAAGCCATTGGTGGGGTCATGCAGAACAGTCCTGGCAGCTGGCCTGAGCACAGGCTGTGGGGAGCAAAGGTGGAGGAAGGAGTAGATTTGGGGGTGACAGAAAAAAGCCAAGTAGGAGAGGCACATGCTCTTAGAAGAAAATCTGTGTCCTTTCTAGGGCCTGGAAGCTCAGCGTATTCTGACCGCACCTCTCTCCCACCAGAAGTCCTTCTTTCCCTCCACCCACTCCCTCCAGCCACTTTGATCCACTACTGCAAGCTCTTTGTCCCTCTGAACATCTGCACAGGTTTCCTCTCCTGGGAAAAGGTCCTTCTCCCCACCCTGCTCCTCAGTCTCCGTGAAATGCCAGCTCCTTTTTTTGGGGTCGGGGTGGGGGCCCACTCAGAAGAGGAGGATACTGCCCCATCATAGCCTCGGCTGCCTTCCAACCCCAGCCTCTGATGCCCTTCCTGTGGGCTGTTTCCCTCCTGTCTCTCTACATGGAGGCTGTTATCCTGTGAAGATGAAGGGACATCTTTCTATTCCCCACGGCACTGTCTCCTACCCATCGCACGAGACCAGGTGCATCACAGGTGCTTAGTAAATTCCAGAGATGAAATGAACACCTTGAAGTGGGCAGAATGATTCCTGGATTAGGAACAGGAAGCTCAGAGAAGTCATGCTACTGGTACAAAGTCTAAGGACTGGCACCTTGACCCCTTTTCCAATGGCTTTGGGCTCGGATCAGGAGATCTTGCTAGATCTTGCCTCTGCCACTTCAGGGGAAGCAGTAAAGAAGACCTTAGTGTGTTAACTCAAAGCCAGTGAGAACAGGATGAGAGCCTGCAAAGTCCCTAGAGGACGCTAGAAGGTGGTTAAGGAACTGTAGCTATTCTTACCAGGTCTCAGAAAGTCACGGAGCGTAGGGGCACAAGGCAGGCCCCCACCTGGCTGACTGTAATGCAGCCACCTTGCATGGCTCATGGTTCAAAACTGTTCTTCCCGAAACACGCAGCCTTTATTTGATCAATTTTCCAGGCTGAGGCAAGCAGTGGAATCCACAGGAAATTAAGCGTATTGACTCAGTCTTTGGATACCCTGTGGAGACGTGCTCTGTACACATGTCATCTGGGCCCTGGGGACTCCAGGGTATTGACAGTGTGTATTTATGAAGTTTTGCCTGGCAGGGCAGGTGGGAGGAATGACCACTCTGCCTGGCCCTCCTTGTGAATTTGGAAGGGACCCTGCTGCTGAGACTGTATTGCTTCCACTTGGCTGGCTTGGACAGCAGGAGGATTTGGGAGTAACGTTAATTGTACACGGAGCCTGTTGTGGAAAAAACTGACTTTGAAACCCCAGTCAGACTTAATGAAGTGCTCACTGTTGGCAGCAATGAACTGTGATATGACTGTACTTCTAGGTGTTTGTCTGGTGTCCTTTCTTCATGGTTCCCTGAGCTATAACTTTTCTTTGGGTCATTCACAACCACAGGAGAGGCCCCTTTGAGATTCATGATGGATAAAACACAAGTGTGGAGAAGGAATGCTCAAATAAAAAGCAAGCTCAATTTATAATGAGAAGAACAGCTGTATTCAGGATACCTGTTATACGTGCTAGGTACTTTACAGGGGGCACAGGAGAGTAATTTCAGAGTGAAGGAAGGCTGAGGCAGGAAGATCACATATTCAAGCCCAGAATGGACAACTTATCAAGATGCTGTTTCAAAATAAAAAATAACTGGAGATGTATCTCAGTGCCAAGCCCCTAGAGTCGATACCCACTTCCACAAAAAATGAAAATAAAAAAGCCACAAGTTTACATGGAGAATCTTCCTAACCTGGCATGTTAAATCCTATGTCCTCTTGTAGTTAGGATAAAACTCAAGCTCCTCATTATGGTCTAGGAATGAGCTACTGCTCGCCTTTGTAAGCACCTCTCACCTCCTCTCAGACCGAACTCATTCTTGCCTCAGGACATTAGCACATGCTACTCTCCTACCTGGAATGCCTTTCCCTGCATCCTTTAATATCTAACTCTTTTATTCTCATCATCTGATTGCTTTGCAGCAGTCATTATGCATTAGCCACTTCCATCATTTTCATAGTGACTTTTCACTCCGCGGAGCATTCTGACTTAGGGGTTTGCTTGGGTTTACAGTCTATTTCCTTTGGCTATGCTTTGTGAAGCAAAGGACCTTGGGTTTTCACATTCCAAGTATGTCTGATGCCTGATATGATAGCTAGCACATGACCCTGGGGCGGAGGAGTCAATTTCATCACAAGGCCAAGATTTGGATTGATTTTATCAGTCATTTCCTGACAATTATTCAGCTGTTTTGCCAACATTTCCACTTTCCTTCAGTGCAGACTGAGCAATCTGACCTGCTTCTCTAGCCAGCTTGATAAAACACCATGTCACGTAACTCAGGGATTAATGATACAAACCTAAGCAATGCTATAATTCAGAACCTGGTCCCATAAATTCATTTATTGAGCTTACAAGTATTCCTAATGGGTTGCCAGCCACTCTGGACAATGCTGTTAAATCAGCAAGCAGTGTGAAAAAGAGCAGGGCCTATGTTGTCAGAAGTTAGGGGTCCACCCTGGGCTTCGCTCACTCTTCTGCTGGGTGAAGCTGAATGAACCACTGCCACACTGCAGGTCTTCATTTCCACACCTGTGAAATGGGGACAATAACTACCTGTCTACTGTGAAAGGCTTACTTTTAAGGACTCAAGAAACACATGAAAAACATCTATGCAGGTGCCTGAAACTTACAATAAGTAGTCACCAAATATGTTAAATGTCTATTACATGCAAAATTCATAGGAGTTCCCTGCCTGAGGTTTCTCTGTCAGAGTCCAGGAGTGTGACAGGATGGACACTGACTTAAGCACATTTCCCAAGCCTCACAGCAGAACACATAGGCTGACCGAATACAGGGTCAAAGCATGTGAAATGGAGAGTGTATGTCAAGGCCACCGCAGCCCAGATTTGAATTCTGGCTGTGGCACTCACAAGCTGAGGCACCTCACCCTGTTTCTGGGTTCCAGCTTCCTTAACCAAGAAGTGGGAATGGTGGCCTGTGTCATCCGGTTCCTCCTCGCTAACTTCATGCCCTAACTCCCACCCCTTCCTGACTGCCTTCCTCTCTGGACTTCTACAGGTATCCATGCTCATGCATCCTCAGTGAGTTTGCACACTATCCTTTCTGCCTGGAATTGTCTTCTTCCTGGTTCCCCCATGACTGGTTCCTTTTCATTCCTCAATCCTCAGCCTTGCCAAGCTGCCCTGAAAAAGCAGTCCCCTCCATTAGATCTGATAGCTGTTCCTAAATTCACTTACATATCACTATCAAACAGCGGAAGTAATTAAACATTGTTTGTTTTCTATCTGTTACTCTCAGACTATAAATATACAAAGAAGAGGGACCATGCTCCTTTGGTTCAAGAACAATGCCTGGAACACAGCAGGTGCTCACTAAGTCTGATACAAGAATCGTTGATTTCTTGGCACTTCCTCCTGATTCCAACACATCAAGGCCTTCATTCTTCCCATTCTGAAGAACCTCACACACCATTCCCAATGCTCATATCCCGTCCTCTCCTTTGCATGCCTCCTGTAACAATGTGACATGCACTATAGCCAGTCCATCTAAGTCCCATTTCTAATTCCACAGCTTTTAGCTTTGTGACCTCGGAAAAGTGACTGAACTATTCTGTACCTCAGTTCTGCTTCATAAAAATGGGTTAATTAAATGTTCCTAACTCATAGAATTGTTTTGGCATTAAATAATTTAATGGGCATGCAGTACTTCATTGAAATGTGTGAACATTTCACACTTACGTTGCCACACCCATGAAGAAATGTCACCAGCAGGAGCAGTACACTTGTCCACACCACTGTGACCCATACACGTGAGGTTTACACTTAGGGGCCTCACTTTTCACAGGAGTATGCTGACTTCTCAACTAGTTGGATCTTCTCAACCCTAGTGGGCCATTAAAATTCCGGCGGGAACTTCATCTTGTCACTGGATCTAGAACAGCCACAGCAGACTCTAGTGTTACAACCTCAGGGCTGATTTTTAAATCTCATGATATGATTCTAATACAAAGCTAGAACTGAGGAGTACTGCAAATGTCTCCTGCTCAGATCTCAAAACTGTCTACTGCATAGTACCTCTCCTGCAGTTTTCTTTCTTTCTTTCTTTCTTTCTTTCTTTCTTTCTTTCTTTCTTTCTTTCTTCTTTCTCTCCTACTGTGGATTGAACCCACAACGTGTATACTAAGCATCATTCCCATCCTTCTATTTATTGATTTATTTATTTCTGAGACAAGGTCTCATTAAGTCACTAAGCTGCCAAGGCTGAGCCTGAACACTGTTAGCACTCTTAGAATAACACACTAGTTGGTCTGTTTGTTCTGGCTTCTCCTAGGGCAGAGGTTCTCCCCTGGGGCCATTTTGTCAAAAGGGGCACTTGATGATGACTGAGACATTCTGGATATCACAGCTTGGGAAGGGTAATGCTACTGACATTTAGCTGGTAGACCACAGATGTTTCTAAATATCCTGCCACGTCCAGTACAGCCCCATGGCACACACAAAAAAGAATGACTGAGCCCCAACTGGCAACAGTACAAGATTGAGAAAGCGGATGATGGCGCCAGCCTTCCTCTGAGTGTGGTAGAAGACACAGCCTAGCTAACAGCAGGTAGAAAAAATGAAAAGAGACATTTTGTCGTTCCTGGGCATGGATACCAGCCCACACCAGGCAGATGTTTGTGAATCCTGGCAACCTCGCCTACAGTGGGCTACCACGGAGTTAACCCACACCCCAAAGTACTTAACCCACAGGGCAATTCACAGTTAGGTAATATTGCTCCAGTGAGAAGACAGTGAGGTCATGTCAGTAAGTGAAGGACACAAAGCTTTTACACAGTCTGTCTAAGTAACGGATGTGCCCAAAGGGCTAATGATGGCAGCTGACACATCCTGAAGCTTACCATCCATCCGGCAGCACCCCAAATGTCTTACTCATAGAAACTACACTGATCCTCTCTACAATCCTGTCAACTAGATACTCTGGTTATCAACATCATTATCACAGCATCACTATCTCCTAGGAAAACAGAAGAAGAGTGGGATGAAGAATTTCACAGATCTAGCAAGTAAAAAAAGAGGTTTGAACCCAGGGAACTTGTGTGCAGAATCTAGCTCATTCCCACTAGACAGTCCTGCCCCTCACGGAATGATGAACAGGAAAAATCTAACTCCACCTGCCTGAGGACCTTTTCACATGCTGTTCTCTCTACCTTATGTTCCCTTTCTCTGGCCTCTTTGCCTAGTTAATTCTTCTTCACTCACTGGATCACAGTTCATCTTTCATTTCTCTCGTACACACTCTTGAACCCCACATTCACTTGACCTGGTGAGTTACCCATGGTAAACTCCTCCCTAGCTCCCCTTCATACTACTTTACAATTTATAATGAAGCACTTGTGTATGCAAGTGTTTGAATAACATAGGTCTCCTCCTCTGGACTACAGACTCTATGAAGACAGGGACCATGTCAGCTTTGTTTGATGCTATGTCCCCAGGCACCTGGCATGATGCCTGGCACAAAAGAAGTGCTCAGTAAAAGCTGCAGTTGAATTTGTGAAGCAGAGAACCTACAGCCAAAACAACAGCTGCCACCAATCCAGCCCATTTCCCCATACCCAGAGAGGGACAGAGCCATCCAGAGCCCCATTCAAATGCTGCTATGACAGGTCAGGGTCAGTCACAGGGGTCTCCATTTGGATGCCAGTGGGGGCCGTAATAGGACTCCCCAGAGCCATGACTGCTTCATGTGGCTGGTCTTTATCATCTTCCAATCAGCACTGGTTGAGTTCTAATTGATTTTCTACAGTACCCCTCTCCAGAAGGGAGAGAGGCTCTGCTTACTGGGGCAGCGCATAGAGGACAGGCCTTTTCTTCCTGCTGTATTTAATGCTGCTGCTAATCACGGAGATTAGACTAAAACAATTACAACAGCTAATTAAAGAACAATGCGGTTTTTGGCATCTTCGCCCAGACGGCACCATTGGGAATTCCTAACTCTGGCAAAGCAGGGATAATTAAAACCCCGCTCGCCTCTCCCAACTCCAGCAGCTGGATCACGCTGATTAAACTGCAAATAAAACACATGAAACCAACACTTTGTAGTCTATCCAATTTCACTTAAAAGGGCTTTTAACTGATTCATAAACAGAGAAGCCGTAAACAGCAAATTATTTAACTAAAGCCAGTTATTTCATCATCATCGTTCGCTTGATGCCCAGCACTGGACATGTGCATGTAGCCCTGGGGACATCAGGCTGACAGAGCCTGAGAAAACATTCCAAAGCTTAATATTACTCTCTCCTGTTCACTGACAACATAGCATCACCAATGTGCAGTTGCTGTCTCTGGGTTTTGCATCCTATTGAAAAAAATAAAATAAAATGAAAGATCAGGTATCACATATGTCACCAAATATGCTTAGGTTTACCTTATATCTAGGCTGAGAGTAGATTGTAGGGAAAAAGAAAGTTTCAAGGTACAGTTAACATTGAAAAGTTCATGTTTAGCTGTAAAGCAAATTTAATCCAGGGCTGGCCAACTTCAGATCTACAATGTAGTCAGTAACTACTAAAGTAGGAAAAAGACTTGTTCTCAAGGTGCAGAAAGAAGGGTCACAACAGCTAGGTATAAATGCATTTTCATTTCATTTCAGACAAAGATATTCTGAAACCTCAGCTCAGACCTATGTGACATATGATTCCCAGCTCACTCTACCCAGCAGGGTCATGTGCTTTTCTAGGTCTTTGCTTCTCTTCACAATCAAGAGCTAGAGGGTGGGGTGCAGGGATGAGACAGGGGAACAAAGGTCAGAGGAAGAAAAGATAACACTAGAGTATATGCTCACTGAAAGTAGTAACAACAATAAAAAAATCAAAACTTGGAAGTGAGCAGACACAAAATTTTAACAGCTCTGCACCACACCACTGTAGGAAACTGAGAGCACATATTCCTTAGCTGTAGACACTTATGCTAGTCATAATTGCCTCTCAGTCCAGCTACAGTGAAAGGCCTTTGGTCCTCAGTCTACCCGGGAGTAGCAATTTTGGAAAATAAATGAAAAATGAAGCATTAAAAAAAAACCAAAAATGTTGATATGCTTGGGTTCTGTGACATGGCCAAATTCTAAAAAGTTTCTAAAAGCTTTTTTTGGAATTAACACATTTATGACAGGAGTGTAATTTGTACATCTTGTTGCAAGGTGGCTCTGAACCCCTGGTGGTACATGCATGACTGTCCACATGGAACAGTTTCACTTAGTGGTACAAGTCACCTGATGGGACAATCCTGCGTGTACCAACAATGTTTCAAACAGGTGGGAACATATTAATAAAATACCTAGTGTTGTAAAAATTTCTAAAAAAAAAATTTCTGATGAACACTTGTGAATAGCACCAGTCTATGGAACATACTTTGGGTAGTCCCCATCTCTGGTAATTAAAGGTTTTCTGCAGTTTTTGAGAATGAGCTTAATCAGATTCATGATTCAGATAGACCTCAGCTTACATGTACAATGTTTTGACTTAAGTTTTCGTGACTTTATGATGGTATATAAGTGATGCATATGTGTTAGAAACTTTACGTGGAAGTTTGATGTTTTTCTGGGCTCGCAATATGAGGACAGTTCTCTCCTGTCTCTCTTGATGTTGAGCAGTAGCAGTGAGCCATAGCTCACAATGAGCACACAATCACAGGGGCAAATCAAGGATACGCCAACCCTGTGCTGTGTTGCTAAGCTGTGACACTGAATAGTTTAGACAGATTAAATGCATTTTCAACATACAATACTTTCAGTGTACAGCAGATATACCAGAATATAACCCTATGTAAATCAAAGAACATCTATATACCCTCTAATGCTTACATGCTGTTTGGTGAAGAAGAAAAAAAGTAAGCTCTTAAACGCCTTTCAATACAGAAAACAAAGACCATGAAAATGCCTCAAAGATTATATTTCAAAATCATGAATTATCATATTTCAAGTTTCTTTAATAAAACACTAATTTTTAATACAAAAGTAAGAAAATTTGTTTTAAAGAGAATATTCTATCTGTGAAAGTAAAGAATTAAGATGCTTTATAATATGATTTATAATCACTTATTATTATTTATGAATAATCATTACTTATAATGGTCAATCATATGGTTCAATAAAAGTTAAATACCTGCAGATAACAACACGATGGAATTTTAAACAGGCAATAGGTGTGTATGGTTACAAAGAACGCTTGATGATTTTGGTAGATGATTTTGCAATTTGGTTGAACTACATCAAATGGCAGACATTTAACTCTTGAGTTATGAACACAGCTATCTCAAATAGTTTAACTTAATATAATATAAAATGCATCCCAAAAGAGTTAATAGGAATAACGAATCTGAGGTCAACTTTATAAAAACTATACATGGAAAAGAGGACTGGAAAACACAAATTCAAATACTGGCATAGTGCCCTTTTATTCTTCTTGATCATTTTCCAAATTTCTATTTGTGAGAATGTATTACTTTAACAGTGAAAAAAAACTACATTTGAATTTTTAATTCAGGGAAATTGCTAGCAGTTTTGACAGTTTATCTTCATGTTTATAACATCAAAGAGAATTCTACTGTAATTAATAGCCACTTTTATATACTGGAGACAAAACTGATTGCTTATCTATACACACAAGTGGCAAATTTAAATTCACAGATATTAACTGTTGGATTATTGCTGAATTCATTCATTACCTCTAAGCTTGAACTGGGAAGGATTCATAAGGCGTATGTGGGGGAAAGTTCCTATGACCATGATGGACCAGTAGATCAGTATCCCAGTTGTCTGCTCTTTACAATCTGATTTATTGTTTTCACAGCTTTATTAAGATGTAATTGACACACAAATTTCCACATATTTAATATATGCAATTTGAAGAGTATAGACATATGCATAGACCCATGAAACCACCACCACAATCAAGGTACAGAAATACCCAATGCATCCAAAAGTTTTCTTGCCCCTTCCTTTGGTGGTAAGCACATGTACCTTATGATCTACCTTTTTACTAAATGTTTTCAGTACAAATCACAGTATTGTTAACTTGGTATGTACTGTCTAGCATATCTCCATAATTTACTTATTGCATAACTGACAGTTCATGCCAATTGGACACTCCCTACTTCCCCTCCCCCAGCCTCAGGTCCCCACGGCTCCATCCCATCTTGTGACTTTGGGCAGGTCATTCTCACTGAATTTCAGTTCTCCCACCCTTAAAATGAAGGATTTTGAAAGCATGATCTCCATGCTTTTCCAACTTTTGCTATTCATGATTCTGTTTCATGATGTTGAAATTGGCTCTTCATAAGTCATGGACCCAACGTCAAATTGCAACACAGGGGCTGTTATTCCAAAAATACTAAGAATTTCAGGATGGTGAACACAGAGCTTTCCCCCAAGTTCAGGGCCCTACTCAGCATGTAGCCCTGTGCGATGATGTGGGACCTACACCCATGAACCTGACCCTACTGAGAGCAGAAGGTAAAGGAGAAAAATCACCATCCAAATCCAAAGTGGATTTAAAACTTGCACTTAGAAGGTGAGCAAGTTCTGGGGAGAGCTTAATGGATGTGTTAATGAATTCGATGGTGGCAATCGTTACACAGTGTGTAGGTAACCAAATCATGCTGCACAGCTTGAATATATTCAATTTTTGTCTATGAAACATTAAAAAAATTTAAAGTGTTTAGGAGCCCAAGCGTGCACATTTAAATAAGAATTACTCACACAGTAGATGAAACAGCTGTTCACACAGTTAACCACACTTTGGTTGAATGATTAAAAACGAACCACAATCGCCTTTTCATACATGATTAGGATCAGTTTCTATTTTAAAAGCATGTCTCTGCCTACAAAATTGTGCTTGGATTTCACAGGCCAGCCTGCTCTCTCTCTCTCAAGTCTTAAATTCCACCCGGGTGAGCCAGGCTCAGTTGAACTTTCCTCTGCTAACATCTGTGATCAAGATTAAAGCAGTTGGCTTTGGCCCATGGAGCAGAAATGTCAGGATAATATCAAGTATTTGACTGTAAGAGAAAATAGGTAGAAATCTTAAAGACATAGGTGTAGGCAGAGACTTCATGAACAAAACCCAGATGGCATGGGAAATACAACAAAGAATTAACAAATGCGACCCTACCTTATTAAAAAGCTCTCGCACAACAAAAGACAACAATGACAAAGTGAAAAGGCAAGTGGGAAAAAATTTCTACCCATAGAATGGGAGAAAATTATAACCAGTTGTCCGTCAGAAAAAGGACTTCTATCTAGAACACATAGAGAATTGAAAAATATCAGGCCCCCCAAATTCAAAGACCCAATCCAAATGGGCATCTGAGATGAACACACACTTCTCAATACAAGCAGCAAATAAAATATTTAAAAAAATGTTCACCATCACTGGTCATTCAAGAGATGCAAATTAAAACAACACTGAGATTCCATCTCACTCCAGAAACGATGGCCATCATCAAGAAATCAACCAATAATGAATACTGATGGGGCTGTATATATATATAATTGAATACTACTTAGCCATAAAGAAAATTTTGAGACCTTTATAGGTAAATGGATGCAACTTGAGACAATACTCATAAGTAAGATAAATCATATCCACATGTGTAAACATCATATGGTCTCACTAGTGTGAGAAGCTGAATAAGCATAGGACTCAAAATGTACAATAGCTATTGTAAATAGGAAAAAAATTGTTCAAAAGAAAAGAACTGATGGGAGAATGGGGAAAGAAAGCAGGGGAAAAGGGGAAAATATATTTATATATATATATATATTTACACCAGAAAGTTAAGATAGTTTTACAGCTGGTTTCTTGTTTCACTGAGGGGCAAGTTTTGTGCTAGTAATGTTCTGGACAATGTTTCATGGCAGTATCTTGTACCCTGAACAACTAATATGAACATAACAATGTGCAATGTGTTGATTACTGTTTTTCTCCCACTAACCTGTTTTGAAGCTGTTTTATTGATATTTTTGTTTTCTTTTTAAAAGAAAAGATCAGGTATTTGCAGTTTGCCGCATTCATTATCTTGCTGTGTTCTTGTTAATCATTAATCTGAACGTTAGGACAACAGGGCCTGTGTGCAGAGAGACTTTCAGTCCATCTCTCTGCCTTGGAATTGCAGGAGGAAATGAACACAGGCAGTGGGACTTCGCTTCTTTGAGAATCATCACAGAGCAGCCAGGAGTGGGTGAGACAGACAAGCATCTGGTTTTCT
>PVJX010000814.1:0-206167 GCA_004027295.1 Dolichotis patagonum
AAGCCTCCCAGGATTAGCAGATATCTTTTTAAGTGAACTAATATATATATATATATATATATATATATATATATATATATATATGCAGATCAGAATGATTACATTCATTGTGGGGAGCTATAAATGTTCATAACACATCTTAATTTTTTAATTCCCTTTCCCTCCCCTCCCATTCTTTTCCTCTTTCCAACCCTCATCTCTTGACCTCCTTCCATTTTGCAAATGTTCTATCTCTCTGTTTTCTATTATCTGACTTTTACCTTGCTCTTTATTTATATTGAGTTTCTTATATAAGAGAAACCATGTGCTATTTAAGCTTGCATGTCTGATTTATTTTACTTAAACTTATGGTCTCGTGGTGCATTTATTTCCTAGAGATGACTTAAATTTATCATTCTTTATGGTAGAGTAGTATTCCTTTGTGTATAGATACCACATTTTCTTTATCCATTCATTACATTAGGCCACTTCCTAGATACAGCTATTATGAGTTCCTCAGTTAAAACATGTTTTAAACTGTACTATAGCTTTTAGCCTCATTGATCATTAAGGAGAAATGGCATGCCTGTGGTAATAGAAAAAACTAGCATGTACCAAGGTGTTTTTATTCCAGGAAATGCAAATCAATGCGTCAAGCTAAACGATGTTCCTACATTTTGTGTATAGAGCAATGAAAGGAATGACAACTTCTCACTGTAACTATGACTAGGAATTTGGGGTACCAGTGGTCTGCTCTAGTTACAGTTTACCATTTTTGTAATTGGAGATAATCATTTATAATGGCAATCCCATACCCCTGTATAAGTTTTGGTACTGGAAAGAGATACTGCTGTAAATAACACCTAAAACACATAGGTTGGTTTGAATAAAGTATAAAAGAATTTTGAAAAGCATCATAGAAAATGTGTAGGTTGTGTTGATGAGACTGTGGAAACATGAATGCCTCTAAGATGATTCCTGCTGTGGTTTGGATCTGGGATGTCTCCCAAGCCTCATATGCCCAGAGGAGGGGCTTGTACAAGATGATTGGATTATGGGATTGCTATAGCTAACTTGCTGTTAGGCCTTGTGTCCTGGTTAGAAGCAGGTCACTTGGGAATGACCTAGAAGAGGCTTTTTTCCCTTCTCTCTCTGCTTTCTGGATGCAATACCAGAGCAGCCTTCCTCTTCCAGACCCTTGCACCATCCCCTTACTGTCCTGGAGCAAGCAAACCATGAACTAAACTATGAACCAAAGTAAACCTCTCCCTTAAATTGCATGCGTTTGGTATTTTGTCTCATCAATGAGAAAATGACTAAGATCCTTCCAAAGAGGACAAACTTCAATTTGATGCATGACTGACACACTTCAGCTAATGAAGTTTGTAAGGTACATTTAGGAGAAATTTACTAAAATTATTATCATTTCAGATCCACCACCCCTTATCCACACAATGGTCCTATCAGCTAGCATAGATGGAAAAGATAATGCCATCAGGTATTCATCACTCCCTGCATTCACTTAGAACGTGGACATTTGGAAAAGCTGGAATTTTGTAGTTCATCTCTGAAATATTCTTCAGTTAGCCTGACTGGTTCAGGACTGAGACTGTTTGCTGGGGAGGGAGGTTGGGCATGCCAGAGATCACTTTCCTTCTCAATCCTTTAAGGAATCTATAGCAATCAGCGTGGGCCCTCACCAGGTACAACATTTTTAGATGGGGAACTACAGCCTGTTTTACATTCAAAGAATTTCAAATGGTTTGAAGAAAGTGGTTTCTTTTTCCATATTGTACCCTAGGCTAAATACAATTAAGGGTTGACATATGAGAAAAACTAAGGTGGATGTTTAAGGAAAAAAAAATGTTGCAGTAAAACACACTGTCATTAATCCTCAAAATCGTTTCCTCACTTTGAACCATTTATCGCATCATTCCTACCACTTTCTGAAGCAGCTCTGGAAATTGCCTTTTGCGAGTGTGGTTTGTTGTGCTATCACTGATGCCTTGATGTTGTGAATTGACTTGGTATGTTTATTTTCATGGTACTTTTGACTTTGAGGGAGCTCCAGAAGTAGTATGGTGCCAGATCTGGTGAATAATGTAGTAAGCACTCAGCAGGAGCAGGCACCATGTTTTTAATCATACCTCATAAAGACGCTCATGAAAGAGGACTTCCAATAAGGCTTCGTAAAGTATGTTCAGCTGGGTGTGGTGGCATGCACCTGTAGTCCCAGATACTCAGGAGGCTGAGATGGGAGGATTGCTTGAGTCCAGAAGTACTGGGCTGCAGTGAGCTATGCTGATTGGGTGTCTGCACTAAGCTTGGCATCAACATGGTGACCTCCCAGGAGCAAGGGACCACCAGGTTGCCTAAAGAAGGGTGAACCAGCCCAGGACGGAAATACAGCAGGTCATAAATTGTGTACAAAAGGGGGAGCATTTTGAGTGGAGATAAGTGGTAGTATGTCTTTTACTGTGATAATTTTTAAATTAACTTTTACCTTGTATTTTGGTCACACTACATACTTTCAGATAATGGTGACACAAGATCAAGTGCCAGGCTATGGAAGAGAGGTTTTCAAACTGTGGTAGGAGTCTAATTCAGGAGAGTGCTAGACATGGCATAAAACCACAGGAATACACAAAACACCACGGGTCATTTAGGTCCTACAAAATCATTGAGGGCCACCACTCTGCTGCAGTGTTAGTACTTCTTGAAAACATGAATTTGTAATCAGCAAGTTTGGGATCTCAGCATTTCTCATTAAGCAGAGCAGCTTATGATGGGCTTTTTAGAATGTAATGTGCTAATGCACACTCTAAGTCTGGGGAAGGAAACCACATGTGCCAATGTTTCCCAAAGCATGGCTCTCCAGTATAACCTGGAAACTTGTTAGAAATGCAGTCCTTGGTAGGCCCCAGACCTATTCAGTCTGAGTCTTATAAATCTTCCAGGTGATCCTTATGTGTGCAATAGGCTAAGAATCAACAATGTCTTTGGAGTCTTTTCCACAAATATTTGACTACAAAATCTTGTTTTCTTTTATCAAGGATGTGGTAAAACATATTTTTTGCTATGAGGCATGCTACTGAAGTATACATGTATATGTGCGATGATAGAGTGTGAAAGAGGTATCAGTACTTGCAGAGGTTGCTTTGAGAACTCTATTTCCATAATGATTTATTTCAACACGACCTTCTGTTAAAAAAAACTTGAGGCAGCTAAGAAGAACGTTAGGAGTAAACTATTCTAACCAGAAATTCTAATTCTTTCCTATTTATATTAGGTTCCCTGATGTCTTAGTTACTTTTCTTGTTGCTGAGACAAAATACCTGATGGCTAAAGTTCAGGAAGAAAAGCTTTATTTGGCTTACAGTTTGTAGAGATTTCAGTTTATAGTCAGCTGGCTCCAACCTAAATGGTATGGCAGACAAGCACTGCAGAGAAACAGTTTATGATGGGCAGAAGGTAGCAAAGAAAGGAAGCTTAGTAGCTTTTTTCTGTCCCTTTTATACTCTACCCTTAATCCTAGCACCCCTAATCCTAGCATTGCACTATGAATCAATCACACATTCTAGACTCAGCCACCTCTGAAAAAGCCCCACCTATGACTGTATGAGACTTTGGGAGGACATACAGGCACAAGCCATAACACCTAAGTACACTAAAAGTGCTGATATTTGGGCCAAATGGAGCACAGGCTGTAAATTTATAAAATTCTAATTTTATAAATTATGATTCAACCTACAGTATTCATGAACAATCAACAAACAAAGACCAGTAACAAAGTAGTCAATAACCAAGCTCCAAAGTTCTAGGAGAAAGAGGAAGACAACACACTACTTCTCACTGATTGAAAATTAGTATGATTTAATAGGGAAGGAGGTTTAATGAGATTTATCAGTATTTACAGTAAGTTAAAACTGTCAAAAGTATGCCAGGCATAGTGACACACACATATAATCCCAGAGCTCAGGAGACTGAGACAAAAAGATGGTGAGTTTGATCCTGGGCTCCACGGTGTGTTGAAGGCTATGCTGAACTACACAGAAAGACCTCATCTCAAAAAGAAAAAAAACCCATAAAACAAATCACTCTTAAAAGGGTCCCGAATCTAAGGCATAAGGCATGCATCTCACCTAAAGCTTTAGATCTAAGGCAGGATGACTACGACACTGAAGAAGGAATCACGGAGTGACCAAGCTAAGCTGGGCTGGGTTTACAGCCTTGCTGCATTTGGTCCAAACATCTTCAGAACATGCAGCCTCCTATCCTTGCAAAAGCAGGTTACTGGGACCATGGTTAACTATTTTGTGTATGCCCTGAACAGTACCAATTATGATTTATCATTCCACCACACTTCCCTCCAGATATTGATTACTACTAAGGCATTCATTATCACGAAGAGGAAGCTTTGGAGAGCTAGAGAGAAGACAATTACAGGATAGAATGTATATATTTTCCATCAGCCCTGAGAGGTAGAGAGGACTTTAGCTTTTGGATCATGTGTGTCCCTTCTGCAAAGGAAAGGAATAAGTAACAAAGAGGATAAATGACACTGCAAGTGGCAGAGAGAATACTAGGGCATAGATATCTTTTGTACAACTTTATCCCTGAATGTGAATGAGAATCCCTCAGTACCAATATGAAGCTTTGGCAAATGACTATTTTAAGAAGTGTTCCTGTTAATATGAATGCCTAGACTGAAGATTATCTGAGGGCAGTGCCTTATATACATAATTCAGTGTTTAGACTGGCTTCTAATAAAGTTAGTGGCATATACTGTATATTCAATGAAATACACAGTGAGAATTATTTTTTCTTTGAATGAATATAAAGAGTTTATTCGGTGCGTATTTGGGTATACAACAACAAATATTAAACAACTTTTTTTTTAAATTTTTGTGCACAGGACAGAAAACTGCCTGCACATGCTATGTTCACTTTTGGAACACAGATTTTAACAATTATTAATGCACAAAATCTTACATATCATGCAACTCTATGCCAAGATTCCAACTTTCTTCCATGCAACAGATATGAAGATCTAAATGGAAACCTAGCTAAGTCTTAAACACTTTTCCAGTAGCAAGTATAATATATGATGTTTAGGGGTAACCAGTCTTTACATTTCCTTGTACACAATATTCACGTGCCAAATACAATGACAGGAGGACTCATACATGTACAGATGACACATTTCTTATTTTAACAACACAAAAGACAACATCACAGTTCCACAGTTCCTGTCTTTTTATACAAGAAGCCACAACAATAGTTTAACATGATACACAAATGGAATTAAGAGAAATCTACACTGGTGGATAATCTTTTTTTAAATTATCTTTACTGACGGGGGTTGACAATATAACTCAATTTCTATGCACAAAGTACAGCACAAAAACTTGACCAGAATACTACAAATCTAAAAAAACAAAAGGTAAAATCACAAGAACACTGTTACCTTGAGCCTGAGATGCCAATTCAGATTCAACCCTGAATTTGGTTGATTTGGATTAAGTGACACAGAGTCAATAGAACCATTGAATTTCAGAAATCATAAAGTTGCACTATATGAAAGGAAAGAGTACATCTGAATCAAGCCTAGATAGAAAACATTAAGCCAAGAAAACAACACAGTTCACGTAATTGTGTTTGCCCCTACAAAACATTTAAGCAATTAATTTAGTTTAGTTTTTTTTCCTTGTTTTTAAAGAACAATTATGGTCTTTTAAATTTTCTTGGTTGGAGAGCAAATTTTGATCAGCGTTAGTGCTGTGAACTATTTTTGGTTAATCATCCCCAAAATATAGGTGAGATCATGAGAAAATTTGGCAGTCCTTCCCCCAGATTGAGTTCATTGATAATGCTTGGCACTGTTTTGCACAAGCTTGATCGAAATTATGGGGCTTTAGTATGGACAAGAACAAGCTCTGTTGGCAGACTGAAGAATGAACTCTGCCTGTTTTGTTTGATACACCTCACTGACAAATTTGAATGTTTGGGTGAAGGACTGCGAGAAGAATTCAACAGCACCTGGAGGTAAGGTTCTGTTACAGAGCCCTTGTTTTGCCCTCACTGGCTACGTTGATTCATTGTGGCTCATGGATTTGCCCCCGTTCAGCACGCCGGAGACACTTCTGCTCTTGGTCGGGGTCCCACTTCCGGATCGGGAGAACTCCGTGAGATCGTGCAGTGACGGCTCCTTGTACATGGCCACTGAAAAGCACAAACAGACAGTATGAAGGCCTTCCAGTGGGTTGCAAACTGCTAAAAGAATCCATTTCAAGTGCTCTCAACCCAAACAGTAAGTAGGCAAGGCAATGCATATGCGAATTACTTCAATTTTGTCATTCCTCATTATATACACATTATGTACACATTGTGCATGAAAAATGCTAACAAATTTTGTCAAAAAAATTAACTAAAAAAAGAAAAAATAAGAATATATCACACTGGTCCTCAACTTTTCTTCTGGTTCTTAGTCTTCTCTGCCTCAAGTCAATCATGAAAAGTAATGCTTTCAGGTACTCAGAGTGGCTGAGATCAAATTAAATAAAATCTAATCTTGGTACAGACTAATATATGAAGAATTTTAATAGCTAACTTTTATCCCTTATAGTTATATATGACAAGGCTAATGAAAAATGTATTTAATAAGGCTCTCAGAAATTTAAATATGATCTGCAGCATACTTTGTGAGCCAAATATTAAAGTTAAAACATTTAAAACTCTGATTTCTATAATACTTTAAAGCAAAACTCCAAGAATCTATGTGTTAGCATAATTCCTTAGTAAACAGTAACAATTATTACTGTCAGCCTGTACATAACACTACTAGCTTATACTCACGAAGTACTAATCAGACAGTAGATACTGTTTTAGATTCTCCAACTGTGTTGCCTTATTTAATCTAGGTAAGAATACGCTGACAAATAAACTTATTCATTCTTTACAGATGAACTTCAGGCACACACAAGTGAATAATGATTTCAATACTATTCATTTAATAAAAACAACTATTCAATCAATGAAGCTGGGACTCAAACTCATGTAGTCTGTCTCCAGAAACTGAGTGGGAAAACACAGTACTCTGCTGATTTTGTTAGAGGGGAGGCATTCCGCTCTTATTTTAAACTTCTATACTAACTGCAGGTTGCGTAACCTTTGTGAAGGCCTCCTCTACTTTGCCTGGATTTTCTTTCCCTTCTCAGTACTTCAAATATCTCTATCTTCCATAGTTTATTCCTATCTTTTGCCTTTCTAATTTGCTTTTCATCTAGTAGTAATAATTAGTAGTCAAAATTCTTGGGACCTTATTGTCAGGATCTTAGAAAGGGCCCAAGAGACTTTCCAATACAGACTCAAGTGTGTACACATTTTAACATCTATGTTTCCTTTCATATACTATTTTTGCATAGTTTGGGGTTCTTAGTTGTCTCAGTGTTTTAGCTACTTCCACCTAAGTGTAGCTGTTATATAGATGAACAATACAAAAATTCAAATCAGGAGAATAAATTCCCTTGTCAATGTTTCACATTTTTATGATTTTTATTACCTGACTGTAATTTATTGTTTTTGAATATTGTAAATTTTTGTATAAATGGCTTAAATGTGGAATAAATATTCTTTACATTCAAAAGTGTGATAAAGGATTGATATAAATAAATTTTTGGTACAATCACCCATAATTTCAACAATATCGAAGTTACCTTTAAGTGGCTTGGGCAGAAAATGGGCTGCAGGCTTGTTTTTCTTCACATGGTTGCCTTTCATGATCTCTCCGTCTTTGTTCAGACCCAGATACCACCCTCGGCCTGACTGCTGCTGACGATATATCATTGATGAATATGTCACGTAATAATTTTCAAACACTGATTCTTTGAATTTGCACTCAGGTGTGAAATGTTCCTGCAACAAGGGTAAAGAAACAAAAGCTCAATGTTTATAGCTGTAAAGTTCATGCAGAACAACTGGAAATGCCTTTCAGTATGACTGGTACTCTATTCTAATAGCATAAATGGTTATCACTGTTGTAGTGGTTGACTGTGTCAACCTGAGACATTTAGATGCTTAACTAAACGGTACACCAGAAAAGTGTATAAAACATTTCATATGGTGCTTTAGGAAAAGTACTAAGTACTACTGATCAATGATTAATAATCTTTGTAGTATGTAATGGGAAAATAAGAACTAGCCACACAAGGATAATATATTGGCCAAATATGAGAGCCAAGGCCTGAAGAGGCATGCGTAAAGCTCTCTTATGGAATTTTATTTCCTTCAAGAATAAGTGAGAAAATAAACATTCAGTCTTCTTAATAATTTTTTGTGGATTCTCAAGATTTTATATATCATGAATGTCAGTTGTCTGAAGTTAAGATCTGTGTTACAGTGCTGGCTGGACTACTTTAAGGTAAACCAAATTGATTTTTTTAGATCACTGGATCTTGAGAAAGAAAGAAAGAAAGAAAGAAAGAAAGAAAGAAAGAAAGAAAGAAAGAAAGAAAGAAAGAAAAGTCTCCCCCGCCCTTTCCTTGCCTTACAGTAACATTTACAGGTAAATCAATATAAAGCAAGGAATTTACAGTAATTCTACAACTAGACATGAGAGAACAACCCGGAGGATCGTAAATCCTGGAATATGATTTTCTGCCATGTACTCAGGCATGTTTACTTCTTCACCCAACATTGACTGTTTCAGGGAAACTTGAAAAACTTATTTTTATTTTGTGTGTGCACATGCATGCATGTGTGTGTGTGTGTGTGCATGTGTGTGTGAATGCGTGTAGGCAGTAACGATTTTCAGTCAAGTGATATGAGCAGATTTTAATCTATAAGTGATCCACAGAGTAGCAGAGAGTTCACTTGGAGTGGAAGAGAATGAGGAAAATGCTAACCAAGCTATACATGACATAAACACTGATGAGGCTCTAAGGGTTTGACAGTTTGCTTAAATGTTATCAAGAATGACTTGATAATATTATCTGAGTTTTTAAAACGTATTGCAAGACATAAGTCTTATATAAACAGTGTCTCCATCGTCTCATCTTCCTTCATTTTCATAGCAGAGATCTTGCTAACTAGGGCATACAAGCTAAGCAACATCCGAAGTACTCTAAGTCATTTGTGCAAAGAGGGATACATTCCTCTGCACTTCTCTAGAAGTTAAACCAATTTTCTTCTTTGCTTAGAATCCCAAAACTCTACTCAGCAATCTGACTGATTCCCCCAGTTTGGCCTCAAGGGTGCATGGGCTAGAGTTTCTTTGGGGGTTATTTCAGACTAGGTGCACACTTTACAGATTCTCAGAGGATTCCACAAATTCAACCTACTCAAGAAGAAATGTACTTCTAGGGCAACTGCCACATGGTTGGAACTAAAGAGTTCTATTTATGGGCTGTGAAATCGCTTCTTTGTAGGATTTCTTGACATAGGAAAAGCCAAGGTATGCTTATAAAGAAATATGACTAAGACTTTCCACAGTTCCTCTAGCGATGAGGACAACTGCACAGAATTTTGCTGAAGTTCTTTGGGAACCAAATCATCATTTGGGAAAAAGCAGCATTTTTACACAGTAGATTTTACATGCACAAAGTGTCAGAAAGCATTGCAAAATAAATCTGGTGAACAACACATATGACCAAAGCTGGTGATACCATTGAGCCACACAAAAAATGTCTGGCTGACTGCAGATGGAAGAGATGGGCTCACAGAATTTGCTGAGTCAGGTTTCTAAACAGGACTGCATTTACCGTCTTGGTGGGGTAGCAGCATTCATTCATTTCATACACATATTCTTTCAGTTCATTATATGCTTAGATGGTGCTAAAATTTAATACGCTTATAGTAGGTACAGTCAGACAGCTTACTAAATATTTTCAGGAGCCAAGCAAGTACCCAGATAGCCTGGATACATAGTGTGCTACCACCAACACAGAAAGGGAGGCATAAAAAGAGTACCACATGAGAACAAAGGAAGTCAGACTCAATTCTGACTGGGGGCCTGGGAATGTCTTTACAGACAGCATGTCATTTCAGCTCTAACTCAGATAGCGGGAGTTCACAACAGACAAAAGGAAAGAGGCACAGATCCATGCTTTCTCTACTCTCCTTCTCTGCATTCCCTCTCTTAGAAACTGCAGCCCACCTTTAGAGGATTATTACATTCATTCATTCATTCTCATGCTCTATAGTCCATGATCCATGCCTTCACCTCCCATTCTTACCACCACTGCATTAGTTTGTGCCTTTATTCCCTCTTTGTTGGTCTCCTGTAAGAATCTCCTACTGGTTGTGCTCGTTCATCTTTATTGTCAACTTGACTGGATTAAGAGACTCCTGGATAGGTGGGTGGATTGAGAGGGCAATAACCTTGTCATTGGATTAATCCAATGACCATTTCATACTTGAGTGGGCTATTAGGAGGTGGGACCCGTCCTCTATGGCTTCCCTCCTATCTTTCCGTCATGGCTACCATGAACCCAATGGCTTTCCTCCACTGTGCTGTTTCTGCCTCAGAGCCAGCAGACAGAAGCATGAATGGAAACCTTTAAAATCGTAAGCCAAAAATAAACCTCTCCCCCTTTAAATTGTGTCTGTATTTTTTCCACAAACAGAAGGCTGACCAATATACTTATCTTTTCTCCTCTGCTGGCAGATTTACCTCCTGAAAGCAAAGCTCCTTTTCTCAAGAACTTCTGATAAATTCACCTTGCCTATATAAAAATGACGAATAACCTGATGTGACATTTAAAATCTTCCACTAGTCAGTCACTACCATGCCTCCCAGTGTCAAATGCCACCATACAGCCTTTCTAGCTTCCATTCATTTCCTTTGTTTACAATGTCATTTTACTGGTTTTTCTCTCATCTTTTAAGATCTACCTCAATTATGCTTATTTCTGGAATCATACATGATTCCTCCTAGTCATAATATTATATCCGTATCTGTGCTCCTATAAATTCCATCCATATCACTAGCATGATCCTGTGATATACATGCATGATGAGCTCCAAAAGGAATCTCATCTTATTTATTTCCAAGTCTCTCTTTTTCCCCCTCAAAAATTAAGTCATGTTGCTTAGCGCATGGCAGAATACTTGATTATTGGATCACTTGATTGTTGATAGAATGCAGATTTAAGAGATTCATACTTTAAAATCTGAAATTCTAAAACTCAGCAGTACCAACCAGTAGAAAGTCTGCAGGGAATTTCCTAAATACCATAGAAGAAAATCAGCAGTATGTAGAAGGAGGCTGTCACTGAACAGACAGATCCTGCACGGGTGATTTAGTATCTGTTATGAATGACATGGCACCTACAATGTTAGAAACTTGGCAATTGGTACAACTATTGGAAAATAGCAAGGAAGGACTCAATGAACTGAACGCTCTGTCATATCCTGGTAAATTCTTAGTCATCTCCACTAAATTTGGACTCAAAATCTCAGTAGAGAGGAGAAAATGAGGCCAAAAAAAGAATGTTGAAGCAACCAAAGGAGTGTTCTGTTCTCTGTGTATGACACTGTCATTTTACCCAGTGTCAGAATGAGTAGGCAGAAGAGATGATTTTTTATCAGGTGTAGAAAAATGTGAACATTCCTTCCAACAAAGGAAGGCCCACCGGTTGGGGAAGGGGGTATAGCTGCCTCTACGTCTCTGCAGCAATTCATATACAAAATACTGGGTTTGTGCCAAGCCTGGGAAGCCCTACTCAGAGGACACAAGGTAGACATGTATCAAGGAAACTACCTACTTTGATTGATTTGGAGATGCTCACTAGTGCCCTCGAAGAAATTACCATAGTGGTCTTGACACATAGCAGGTACCTAATGAAGTTAGCAGTAATTAAATTCTGGCTTTACTAAACACCAGATAAGTATCAGCTATTAGAATGAGCAAATGGATTTAAAAAGATGCCACATATTTAATGCACAGTCACTAAGAAAATACGTGGTGTCAGGAAAAAAGGTGTTTTCTATGCTGTAAATGTTTACACACTGATTTCTATTCAAAGCTGTTTATCTCTCCTGTATACTATATTTTAACAGAGAAATAACATCATGAAATAATCAGTGTCTAATATCTTTCATGTACACAATTGTCTCTATTCTATTCTCCTTTAAATTCAAGGTTATTTTCTTCCCAGTAAATATTGAAACTTTATGGAATTTATAGCAGCTCATTATAATGATCCTATTTTGGGTAAGGAATGGGGAATCCACATTTAGAGAATATGTGGATCCAAAAGTAAAATCTAACACTTCTTTTTTGCCAGCTTATTCACACTATTAAGGGGTAAACATGTCTTTGGATGTTGAAATATTACTGACAAAAAGAAAGCATTTGAAACCCTAATATGTCAATGGAGTGCATCAGTAGAACACACTAGAGAACTATCAGACACACACATGTTAACAGTCAGCTGTCCCAGTCTCCATAGGGAACATTAGAACTCCATACAGACTTTGAGAGGCAAGTGAAGAAGGCATTATTAGCACAAGCAGTCAATTAGATACATGCAAATAACCCCAGGACCCAAAAGTTTGCCAGAAATATCTTTGCACACCACAAAAGGCTTGAGACTAGTGTAAATTGCTCTTCTCTTTTACAGTCAGAAGTAGCAACAGCATGGCACTGAAGGCAAAGTGTGAAGAGTGTAGTATCTCTGGCCTGTTGGAACTGGACCTTGGTCAAAAGAAGCATAGGCTTTGATGGTGGCTTTCTTGAAGAGAACCAAGCAAAGACCATCTCACTCAGCAGACCTGGCTCCTCAGGACTCTAATAAAACATTAGAACTAAAATACTGCTGTGTCACTTACATCATCTCAGGGCCTCAAATCCATCTGCAGTAATAAAATATACATACCAAGATTGGATATCTTCCTGACTGAAATAAATAATTTGGTAAACCTTGTCCTTAATAACGGGGTTTTCATCCTTTTCTTCCCTACTCTTGTATCATCAGCTAGAGTGGCAGTGTTTCATTTTAGTCCTGGTCTCAGCAGGCTGAGCAGCTTTGAGAATTGCCATGTAGCCTGTAAATGTTTCCTTTTAACACATTTCTCCCACAAAAAAATATCTTTTAAATGGGCTATACGGATTCCCTTGGATCTAGAGAGAACGGAAGAGTTTACTGAAGTTGTCCACACCCCAAATGGCAACACTGACCCCTAGACTGTAGAACAAATCTCTGAACATCAACTTTTACATATGTGCATACAATGTGAAGTACACAAATCCTGGGGTAGATTAATGTTTCTCAATATGTTTGTTTTGTGCACATGTAACATTTTAAAAGCAGGCACCATGGAACACAGAACAAAGGCAGTCTACAGATACAGCAGTGAGCATTTAGAGAGTTTTGATAACAAGGCTAGAGATAGCCTCCTCTTTTCAGTACATGCTACAAAAGCATTTCAACTAAACTGGCTTTTCCCAAAATGCTTCCATTTTCCTCTTTTCCTATTCTCATTTCCATTCACATTTTAATGGTTTGTTCATCCCATTAGTTTACCAATTACTGGTAACACCAAGGGTCAATCTTTGAATTCTGAGACCTGTTCTGATTTCATAATTAGTTTTCCAGATTTAAATTTATATCAGGTGACTTAAGCAGATCTCACTTGTGTGTGTCAATTACTCCTCAGTCCGTGAAAATCATATGCAGACTAAAATCAGATTTTCAACTGTTAAAAAAATAAATGGAATTTTTAAGTATAAATGACACCCATGGGGTAACAATGTAACTACCTATATTCTCCAGAAGGGCTTCAACTCCATGAGTGATCTCAAAATCCAGGATTAATTACTATATTCAGGGCTTTGATGTTCTCTCTCAGGGTACATTTGATGTGAATGAACTTCATTATTACTGAGTTCAAAGCTTGAGAAGGGAAAGGATGAGGAAGAAGAAATCAATACTCACCCAGTATACTGTTGCTAAGCAAAATGATTAATTCATAATAGTTTGTTCACTCAAATATCCAATGGACTATGAGATACTTGAGGGTAGCTTCTCATATAAGGCCTGGCTTACATTGCATGATCAATATATACCTGATGAAATAAGTGAATGTAAAAAGAAGTACAGCATGAAGAGACCTTAGAAGCTCTCTTATACAAATCCACAAACAGGTTGAATCTGACATGACACTTTAAAGGATTGTAATGCTACATTTTAAAGGTTTTTTTACGGGCTGTGACTCTACATTTTAAAGGTGGTTTAAAGGATACTACATTTTAAAGGTTGTTTTAAAGGATAGGCAAGTCAGAACTTGCCTGCGAGACAGAAATCATAGATGATAAAAGGAGGGAAGTGGCCTACAGATCAGTCAAAAAAAACTGAAAAGGAAGATGGGGGGAGGGATGAAGGTAGGATGAGGGAAAGAAGGAAGAAAAGCAAAAATAATAAAAACAAAAAAATGCTTGAGTTGTAAGCAAGAATAAGATTTTGTGGTAACCAAAACATTGGCACAAAACCTGTATTTTTCCCCCAGAATTGGGGAGTGAACCCAGGCCTCTGCACTGAGCTACATCTCCAGCCTTTTGTTTTCAACTTTTTATTCTGTGAAGCCATCTTGCAAAGTTGCCCAGTCTGGGATCAGACTTGCATCCCTCCTGCCTGCACTTCCCACAGTGCAGGACTGGCGGTGTGCACCACCTTTCATGGCTACAAAGCTTACACTCTTGGTCTTTGAGTCTCAAAATATTTAAACATTTCAATTAAATTCTGTTGGCTTACTTTTTGTAAAATGGTGAGAAAAAACTCTACCAGTTCTGCTGACCTTACTTGTTCTGTGTATAAGGATTCCAGGCAATGATATATGTGAAAGGAGCTCTGAAAATTGTAAAGCTCCACAAACATGAAATGTGGGATTGCTCCTGCAAATGCATGCCCAGAATACCAGGGCAAAACAAATTCTATTTGTTTTCAAGGTTTTTTTTTTAACTATGGAATCAATTTACAAAGAAAAGGTTTCTCTAAATGCATTTTATTAACACATTAGTATATATATTCTGCCGGAAATTAGGACTGCGCAGGAACTGTGCTTTATGTTTAGTTTTCTCCTCCAAGCTTGGTTCCCTGAAAACTGTTTTGGCTCCTCTAATTTTTCATTTCTGTCTGCAGTAGGCTGCAATGGCTGCAGTACTTCAAGCTATAGCATTAAAGAAATGGGGTGCTTAAAATGCGCTTTATAAAACACCACGTTAAAAAACTGAGTTAAAAGTACACATGGTAATTAACAAGCATTTGAAAAGAAATGCAAATTATAATGAATACTATGCACATGGGTCTATTTTTTCTCATATGGTTACAATGAAATTTCTTGGTAGCGTTTTTATGATCCAAGATATTTCCGAGATATTATAATTTACCTTATGGTGATCCCACAAAATATGCCATCATAGTATTGCTTTTTGTGTTTAGTTCTTTACAAATACAAATTATAGCAATATTAAGGAGCCTGTCAAACAACAGCATACTGAAAATAGAAGTAGGGTAGTGGTAGAATGATATTTTAACTCCAGACCACTGGGTTGCTGTGGGTTTTCATATATTTCTATGAAGCAGCACCACACATTGGGATAACACAGTCAATAAAAATTTACAATGCAATTTATTAAAGTTTTGAAATAAGCAGGAAAAACGGAGACTAAACAAAAACATATCCCTTATATAAATACAGAAATTAAAAGGTTATTTTTGTCATGATACAGAAATTATATGATTTAAAAATCTCATACAGCTCCAAGCCCAGTGAGCAAATACAGTGTGAAATGGAAGTCACTTAAGATTTGTGACAAAGAAGGATGGCCTACATGTGTTCAAGACTATGTAACTAGCCCATAAGCATATTATGCCAACCCAAACTTTCTAGAATATAGACCATGTAGGCAATGGCAAAGATATACTTCATTCTACATACAATATGTTCCAGAAACAAGAACAAACCAAACCTGAAATTAACAGAAGAAATTGTAAGATTAGAGCCACAATTAATAAAATAGACACTAAAAGTTGTGCACAATCATTAAAGAAATAAAAGATAAACTAAATGAACAAATCTTTAGCTATACAGAAGGCTAAAATTAATACAATCAAGATATGAAAAGGGAAATACTATAATCGATACCAGAACTATATTTTTAAGAGATTATTATGAATAACTTATATGTCAACAAATTCAATAAGCTAGAATGAATGAACAAATTCCTGGAATACAGACTTTAACAAGACTGACTCACAAAGAAACAGAAAACCTGAATAGACAAATAATAAACAATGGCATTGAATCTGTAAAAGAAAGCTTTCCATCAATGAAAATCCCAGGCCAGATGGCTTCAGTGCAAAGTTCTACCAAATACTGGTAGAAGAAATAATACTAGTTGTCCTTAAGTCATTCCCAAAAAATTGAAAAGGGAAGAATTCTTCCAAACACATTCTATAAGGCCAGCATCACTCTAATATCGAAGCCAGGCAAGGCTATAACCAAAAATGAAATGAAGCAAAGAAGGGAGGGAGGGACATAAAAAGGGAGAGAGGGAGCAAAATCCTTGATGAACACAGATGTGAAAATCCTCAACAAAATTCTAGTGAACTAAATTCAATATTACATTACAAAGATTATTGAACATGATGAAATGAAATTTATCCCAGAGATGCAATGACAGTTCAACATGTGCAAATCAATAAATGTGATACACAACATTAAAAGAATGGAGGACAAAAACCTTATGATAATCTCAATAGAAGCAGAAAAAATACTTGATAAATCTCAGGATCCATTCAGTATAAAAAACACTGGACAAATTAAATATAGAAGGAATGTATGCAACATAACAAAGGCCATATATAATAAGCCAACAGCAAACAGTACCGAATGTCAAAACATGAAACATTTCTAACATCTAGAACAAGACAAAGATGCCTTCCTCTACTTTTGTTAAACAGAGTTGGAAGTCAAAGCAATAAGACAAGAGAAAGAAATAAAAAGCATCCAAATTGCAAAGATGTCAAATTTCACCATTTTCAGATGACATAAACTTATACATAGAAAACCCTACTGATTCCACCAAAAATGATTAAAACTCTAGCAAAATTGTAGCATACAAAATCAACACCCAGAAATCAGTAGCACTACTATTCACTAATAGTGAATTATCAATTTTAAAAGGAGTCAAGAAAAGAATGTCATTTACAATAGCTCCAAAAATTACTTAGGTATAAAATGAACCAATGTGACAAAATATATCTACAACGACAATTTTTTAAAAATTAATAAAATAAATTAAAGGGGACACACACACAATGGGAACACATAATATGTATGTTCATTGGTTGGAAGAATCAATATTTTTAAAATTTCCATATGACTCAAAATGATCTACAGACTCAATATCATCCCCATCAATATACTAATGACATTTTTTTCAGCCGTGAGTAGTCAAAGCCATCCTGAGCAAAAATGGACAACACAGGAATTAAGCTATAATAACCAAAAGAGCGTAGCACTGGCATAAAAATCAATACATGGACCCATGGAACACAGTATAAAGTTTGGAAGTAAATCCATGTACCCACATATAGCTGACTTTCAACAAAGGTGTTATAAACACACACCAAAGAATGGACAGCCTTTTAGTAAATTCAGAAAATAGAAAATTGGCCATCTATATGAAATAGAATGAAATCAACTGGCAACTTTCTTTGCCTCTTATAAAAGTCAACCCAAAATGGATTATTAAAGACTTAAATGTAAGAGCTGAAACTATTAAAACTTATCATGACATGAGAATGACCAAGGACTTTTTTGGACAAGACTCCAAAAGCACAGGAAATCAGAGCAAATATAGACGAATGGAATTCTGTCAAACTAAAAACCTCCAGTGCAACAACAAAAATATTATTACAGTGAAGAGAAAACCTACAGAATGGGAGAATACACTTGAAAACTATGTATCTAACAAAGGATTGATATTCAGAATAGCAAAGACAGAAGAAAACAAAACATCACAAATAATCTGATGAAAAATGGGCAACAGATTGAAACAGCCATTTCATAGAAGACCACATACAAATGATCAAGCGGTATAAAAAAAGAAAAGCTCACAATCACTAATTACCAAGAAAATGCACATCAAAACTACAAAGAAAGATCACTTTGCCGCAGTAAGAATGACTATTATCAAAAAGACAAAACAAATACTGGTGTGGAGCTGGAGAAAAGGGAACCCTTGCATACTTTTCATAGAAGTATAAATTACTTCAGCTGTTATGAGAATCTGTAAGAAGTTCCTCAAGTGACAAGAAATAGAACTGTTACATGATCCAGCAATGCCACTACTACAGGGAAAGGAAATGAAATCAGCATGGCAGCGACATCTGCACCCTTCTGGTTGCTTCCAGAAGCATTCACAGCAGCAAAGACATGGATTCTACTAAGTATCCCTCAGTTAATGAATGGATACAGAGCAGTGCTACATATAAATAATGAAATATGACTAAGCCACCAAATGAATGAAATTTGCCATTTACAACAACATGGATAAAACTGAGGCCATTATGTTAAGTGAAATATGTCAGGGATAGAAGGACAAATATCATATGATCTCTCTCATACAAGCTTAGTGTAGAGGAGTGGTTACTAGAGGCTGGAGAGTACGGTGGGAGAACAATATGGGAAGGTCTTTATCAATGGGGACTAAGTTGCAGTGAGACTGGAATAAGAAATTTGGTGTGCTTTGCACAGAATGTTTATAGATGAAAACATGTACTGTGGATTTTCAAAAGCTAGACAAAAGGAGTCTTGATGTTTTATCCAAAAAGAAATCATATTTGATGACATAGAGACATTTAACCTGATTTAAAAATTACAGTGTACATGTATTGGAATACTACCTGGTCTTCCATCTCCATATGTATGTATGTATGTATGTATGTGTGTGTGTGTGTGTATATATATTTATGTTCCAGGCAGACTTGTGAACATCAAGTTATATTTAGAGGCGATCACACTGTAAAATAGACATCTTCACAAAAGTACTTTTATTTTCTAATTGAAAAATACTTCTACAAGTAGGATTTATTCCTAAACATTTTTTTCTTGTCTATTATGTGTCTTAACTGTATTTTGGCTTTTATAGGTCAAGGTTGACATTTTTGCTTTGAAAGGTTAGTCAAATATCAGAAATAGTTTCTCAAAACAAAACTTCCTGTCCTTTACCTGGTTACTAGGGTTAATTTGTGCCCACCAACTAAATATTATTTCCATGAAGCTTTCACATTTGTGCCAGTACTCCTCTCCATAATAGCTTCAAAGTGTGAACACAATCTGTCCACAGGAGAAGGAGCTCTAAAGTACTTGCAGGCAGCAGGAGACTATGCTTAGGAGGTTGTATATTTTAAACAGCTGTTGCAAGCTCTGAAAACTTAGAGTTTAGGGGCTCTGAGAGTTTTCCCAGAGATCCAACCAACTGTAGCAAAAAGGAGAAAGATTCTTTCCTCTTAGACCCATTGAAAGATCTGGTAAGGTACACAAACCATTAAAAATAAAATTATACCAAGGTGGATCTGTAGGATGTTCTAGTACTTCAGAACACACCAATGTTGAGGATCATAATTTTGACTTGTGTGTTAGGAGCAGTAGGTATTAAAGTTGATAGGCTCTGTATCTGTACAGAAGTTTCCTCATGATAACCAGGAGTCTGCTTCTTCAAAAACTTTCACATGGGGTCTGTCTTTTGTCTTGCACATATTGCAAAGCAATGCTCAACAGCAGAGACTGCCTTAACTCATGCTTTCCACTGCAGAGTGTACAGCCTGGTATCACAGGACACAGTGCAAAGACCTTATCTACATATGAAGGATGAGAGAAGTGTCAAGGAGTGCTATTGGGCTACTGAGTTGCATTAAATCTGCAAATTTCCTCTGAGGACAGGAAATAGTAGAGAGGAAGCTTTCCGTAAAGAGTTCATTTCCTATCACTTGCTCATTGACAGGAGATAAATGAGAGGATGTTAATAGACATTACTGGCCAGCAGTCTGAAAGGATGTCAATTCATTCATTTGAACCTTGATGGAAGAATTCACTCTGCAATAATATTTACTGAGAGTCTATTATGTGCCAGGCACCGTGGCAACCTCCTATGTGCATATAATGATCTGATTTAATCTGGACAGTACCACTCTGTAAATATTTCGTTATGGATCTGAATCCCACTGGCTTGACAGAGAAGTTCCTTACCATAAAGGTGAAGAAAAACAAAGGAAAGAAGCCCATAATACAATTTCAAGTGCTCCTTTTCACCCAGATAATAGCTACTACATGGTCTCAATGTTAACTGCCTTCTAAGTCTATGATTTCAACGTGCAGTGAAGCTTCAGTCCTCGCCCTTACTGGTGTGAACGCCGAAGAGGTCTGTTCAAAACTACCCTGTTCCACTTTACAGCTTTCTAACTTTGGGCAACTGATGTGTGCTCTGATCCTGCATCTGCTATAGACACAGCAGTAAGGGCTTTCTAGGAGGATTGCAGAAGCCATGCACAGAAGGGCTTAGCACATCTCTCAACACTCAGTGACCACTGGACCTCTTGCCCTGCCCTAAATTTCTGTTTATATGACATGTAAGACAATGTATCAGCCCTCCACTTGAAACTGCTATAAAAATGAGTGACTCAAAGAAGAGAAATGGAGTAGAGGAACACCTCTTCATTTCCGTGAGGGGTTAACGTTGTACGTGGATTGTGTGTGCGAGCTCCGCTTTCCGTAGCGATTCTTTTTCAAGGGTTACAATGCGTAAGCTTTTGATTTAGACCTTAAAATAGACTAAGATTCTAAAATGAGAACTACAATAATGTGTGTCAGTGAGCTCCCATGACACTAGAGGAACTTCTGAAATAACCCAGTATTAATGGCCCAAATGACATTTACATGTGTGATTTTAATTGCTATACCACAAAGTACATCATTGCCTCATTTCTTTTGTTCTAAACCACGAATTCACTAGCTCTACTTTCATAACGTAGGCTACTAATAAAAACAATAATGAAAAAGCTAATAGCACCTTATGCTTAAACAGTGCCTTCTTTTCAAGTTTCCTACAATTGCTTGAATAGTTATGGCATTCAAATGACAGGTAAGGGACAGCTTAATAATGATGGTGATAACAAAGGCAATGGTTATAATGGATTCTAGTAGATCTTTCTAAAAAATATTTTATGAAGTGCTTCTTTTAGCATCAAAGAAATGGAAGCACAGATGCAAACACACTAGAACCTATTTAACATTTTCCTCTGGAAAAAACAATCCAGAGCAGGAAAGAAGCTCCTTCTAGAGCAAGCTTTAAGGTGGCTGGTGCTGACCTGTGAAATGCCCTTATGCTAAGGCACTCTGATTTCTATGATCCCAGGAGGCAAGACACTGAGGATTCAGTAGCCTTAAATGGCCTTTGGTTCTGGAGGGAAGAATTGTAACAGAGGAAAAACCAAGCTGGCCAGCCTGTCCCCTGACTACTTTTTTCTGCACCACACAAAGCTGTAGCTTTCCATTTATCTTACATAAAGCTGTCCATGTAACATTCACCTAGATCATGCCATTAATAGTTCATTCTTCTATTGTAAAATATTCATAACAGTATTTCAGCACATTTTGGGTACTTTCTTCCAACTGACTTACCCTAGAAATTTGTTAAGGAATGACTACAGAACACTTTGACTGAAACTAGGCTATTGACTCGTTAGGTGCAGATGTGGGTAACAGATAAAAGGAGAAATCAAAATTAATTATTCAGACTTATGTGTGTGCATTTGTATACACATGCAAGAGACCAAGAGAAAAAAATTGAGCTAGAAACAGAATGCAGAGAAAAACAACACAGAATGACTAAGAGAGATAGTAATAATTATGACAATTTGTTCTTCCCACTTCTATAACCTTGTGACTATGGAAAATCTCCTCCCCTTCCCCCAGTTAACAGGAAATGTGGGAGAATAAGTTGTCTCTCTCCTTTGGGGGAAGATGACTGTTTCCTGATGAAGCTCAGGGCTCAAGGAAAAAGCTGCCAGGCTGCTCTAGCCAGGTTATATTCTTCTGTAATGTTAGTTTCTACAGAGGAACTGGATAGAGAAGTAATCGGAGATGCTCCAATATACAATGCACACTTGTCTCTGGAAAAAAAGGAAATCTAGGTCTCTTGAGAAAGTAAGGATTGGTACACAGAAGTTCTGGAAAAGTTAATTAAAACAAGACACTTTGAAATATGACTGTCACTATCATAAAGTAAATCACATTTTCCCAAGGGATATGTAATGCTGAGATGAGCAGATAAGTTGAAGTAAGCAAGAAAACAATTTTCTATTTCTGACAAAACTGCCACCACTTGTGGTACAGTTTATTATCATCAACACTTTATCCTACAGTTATACAGAAACCGCTGCAGTGAAGTCTCAGTTCTACGAATGCAATGTTTTACAGGAGTGTTTAGACCAAGTGCATAGCTACAGTTCATAACTGAGCTACCACTGCCATCATTTAAATCAAATTTGATTTGCTCTGTGTTTCCTGAAGAAAATGCAGCATTTTATGTTAATATTTTATTGATTTTATGTGAGATGACATTATATTTTGAAATAAGCAAATTACAGCTCTTTATCAAAATAGACAATTTAATTTGCAAATATTTGTTACCTAATCATTACCATAGATGAGCACACAACAAGAAAGTAATATAATGTGCACTATGAGAATACATAAAAATGATTAATACTTCATAAGCTTTGTACAACCATTACTATTCAGAATAATTTTCGGCTTTCATTTTCAACAGTGCAGACTGTTGAAGTATCTGCATGAGAATGCAAAATGCATAAATTATCCCTGCAGGGAGTACTTTCAACCTAAGGTAATCATACAGCATAGAAGTGGTCTCAAAGAACTTGAACAAATAACAAATAATCCTATAGTCACACTTTACAATGCTTGTTTTTCTGTGTTACCAGTGATCATGATCACTAAAAATTCCTCTTTAAAATTATATTTGCATGATCAATTCTTACTTTGTTCTTTTACCAACGAGCTCGTACAGCTGGCTCTGAAAATTTGCATGCTATAAAAACTGAACTAGACAGCTAGTGAGCTGAATCCTCCAGTTATATTCATGCCGCGAACAGAACCGTAACACTCCCTTAATATATCTTATCATTGCACTTTTATACTAAACATGCATCCAAATCAAGTCCTATTTTTTACATTCCTCCTGCTCTAAATCTTTTAATGGCTCCCTGCTGCCTACAGGATAAAATCCAAACTCCTTGGCCTGGTGTTCAATGCCCTCCACAATCTGGCAACCAGTCTCCTACAACTCTAGCACAGGATTCCTCGAGTCAAGCCAGAACAGAGAAATAAGGCCAACATAAAAAGTAAAAGAGATTTTTTTTCTTATGAATGGAAAAAAAAATATGTTACAAAGCAACTAATGTACTTCAGAGGTTTCAATATTCACTGTGATTAAGGAGAGATTCACTGAGTCACAAGGAATACATAACTAATCGCTCCTAAATTCCTTTCTTATGCTTTGCGTTATTATCTTTTTAATCCTGAAAAATGACTTGCACTTCTTGAACAGTCAAGCTGGTCTCATGTCATGGTCCCTCACACTGTGATTTAGCAGACAGTATGCTTGTGCAGGCGCTGCCACCAGGCATGCAATTCTTTGGGGGCCACTTGCTAATAATCGGCCACCTCTTTTTACAGCACACAGAGGAAAAGAGTGGAACGTCAGCATGGCAGAAACCTCCAGACTCAGCTTTGGCTGGAATGTAAAAGCACTTAACGATTGATTATTTCTGAAGACTTTTCACAGCATCAAGGAAGAGGGTAATGAAATTGTATCTGAACAGAAGGAAGCTAAATTATTTATCTCATACTAATTTCTACCAGATGGGGATGAAAAATCCATACTGGCAAGCATGCTATATGTATATATTACTTTAAAGATAATCAGGGGAATAAACATTTTAAATGTTCACAATATATTTATGCTTAGTCGTACGGCTCACGCTGATTCCACGTAATGGTTCTTTTAAGTGTATATTGCTGGTCATCCATAAACTGTTATCATGTCATCAGACACAGCACCATGCATTCATGAACTATATCAGCAGGCTGGTTTGCTTCTCTCCTTTTTACCTCTCAGACATAATAAATGGGGGGGTTGCTATATGATGGCGCCTACTATATCCATTAACAGCAGGGAATTGCACACAGTGGTTCTTCCCCATGAGGAAGAAAAATATATCTTTTCAAGAAGAAAAGTCCTCAGAATTAAACGGCCCTACTCAGCTTCAGGCAGAAGTGCTTAAACATTACCTTCCGACTAAAATAAACAGTCAGTTGAAGGAAAGGTGCCCATTATAAAAGAAACAGGGTTTACCAGGTATATGTACTTTCCTTTTCATGCTCGAGTTACGCATCCACGGGGAGGGCTGTAAGGGTTTAACATCTAAATCTTCCCTCCCCCATTGCATCATAGATCCATTTTCTCTTTGATGGGAAGCCTACAGCTGACGAAGGATGACAAGGACATGTTCTTTGATTGACTCTCAAATACTAGTTGTTCACTAAAAGGACAGAGGGCAGTTGTGCTTGGTTCAAATGAGATAAACCATTTCACATGTGCCCAGATAGTCTCTATTGTTTTCTACATAAATCAGGTAAAAAGTTTTGGCCCCAGAAAGGAACTGGTTTGTGTAAACAATCACAATGCATGATTTGTGGAGAGGCTGAAATTTTTTTTCTAAACATGTTTATATAATGCTTGTTGTCTGTAGAATGCACAATACCATCTCTGGCTGACTTATGAAGACCAATTACTCTACACATCTTTATATGGTGGCTACTTTTATCACAAAGATTTATTGAGTGATAAACATATGCACTCATTTTCCTAAACTGGATTTGTACAACCACGGTGCCTATCACTTTGGGAGCAAGGGTATGCCCTCCTACTTACACAAAGACCATTTCACAGGTCATACAACATAGACACCTTGACACCACTGAATTTGTTCTTTCTGCAATTCAAACTTACTGAGGGAATGTTTATAGAATCTGGATATCGTTGAAAATTACAGGAAAGGGAAAGAAACGGAACACAAGCTGAGTTACCAGGATAAAGGACAGTATAACAACTTCTAGCAAACACTAACTGAATTTCAAATATCCTAACACTGGAGATTTCAAATCTCCATAGGCTCTGCTCACTTGTTAGAGATATTGCTAATTTTCTAGAATTACGAAGAAACAGAAATAGACAAATTAAACAGCTGTGACGCCATTAAAATTGGGATGTTTAACTCTGTGCAAACATCAAACTACTTGTGTGATGCCAATGAAAAAGCAAAGAGATGGGTGTACAAAGAGCAGGCACTAGTGGACAGGCATCTACACATAGATGGTGGGAGAATGGCTACAGATTATATATTTATTTTTCTTAGCAACATTAAGTCTATTTTCTTCCAAATTGATTCAATATTTAGCCACAGTTGCTTCCTGTATTTCAAATAAGCAATAATATGTTGGATTTTTCCCGAAGCCTGAGTCACAGCCTGATAGTAAATTAAGCAGTTAGGAAAGTGCTTTACTTCCTTGAGGCCATGGCGCCATCATTTAAGGCATAATATGCTTGCCTTGGTTTACGAAGATGCTCTTTCTTCAGTGAGAGTTGTTTTGCTGCACGGCTGATGGTTGAGTTGAATGAACATGCTTATTTATTTCTCCTCACAGTATGGATGGGATGATCTGAGCTAATTACTTTCTTACCAGTTCCACTGTGACCCACACAGCAAATGCCTATGATTTTTGGTTAAAGTCTGAGGTTCAGCATGTGGCTGCAGAACAAAGCAAAGTTGATGATGCTACAGAGCAGAGGTTTACAGATTCCTCGAGAACATTCCTTAATTGCCTGTGTCAATTAGCCTAGCATTATATAAGCCATAACCATGATAAAACATTAATTTACAATATGAGGCAGATCACATGGTTCCTCTACTCAACAGCCTCCAACAGATTCCCACCTCACTGAAAGTCAAAGCCAAGTTCTTGCCTTGGCCTATATATATGATCACATGTAACCTGCTCAATCTCTGCTTTCATGTTTCACTTGCTCTCTTTTTCATTTAACATCAGTCACATTGGCTTCTTAGCTTAACCTTTGGACCAGCAAAACATAGTCCTATTTGAGTGCCTTTGAACTTGGTCATATCTATGCCTAGAACATTGCTTTTCCAGATGTTCACTTGAACACTTCTCTCTCACTTGGCAAATGCCACCTAAAAGTAGTTTTCCTCACCACCTGATATGAAAAAGGAACCCTTGTCCATCAGAACTATTATCCTAAGCCTGTTGGTTTCTGCTCCACAGTCAACTATACATTCATCTGTGTGGCTGATGTCTGTCTATCCCTCAAAGAATATAAGCTCCATTAGCACAAGGATCATGTTTGGCTCATTTCTGTATTCTAGCTCTTGGAATAGTGCCTGGCGCTCATTTTCATGCCAAATAATTTTACTGAATGAAAGGATTGATGAGTCCCAGTGGCCTGGTAGATTGAGAGGATTAATTATTCCAGATTATCAAGATGTCTGTATAATTATTAAATAATTAGATTTATCATAATACATTCACACTCCTATGGAGGTACAGTTATTGGGGCTTTAGCTTTCACTGTGGTTTTGTACTATATGATGATTAGAAACCAGCATCTCTCTCCAAACAAAATAAACCTTTACTGATATTCTTTTGAGCTAAACATGAAAGGCTATTCATAATAAAGGTACCACAAGATGAAAAGAAATAGCCAAAGAGCATACCTTTGAAAAGTGTGTCAACAGGTAATTAATCATTGAAAGTAGAGAATCCTGATGCCTAGTACATTTCAGTGGCTTACCCCCAGTGTTATGTGAAAATGAAAAGCTCTCTGCCATACTGGAAATGTCCATTTTTGCACTGACAAAATATATGAAAAATACTTATTTGCAAAATAAACACTAAATTTTGAAAGTTTACTTGAGATATATTAAAGTATTCAAGTATCAAGGAGAGATTATCCATGGACTTATTCTTTAACTCTGTTGCGTTTTTTCATATGAAAGTGTTTAAAATTTGCTATCACTTGGGCTTAAAATGCTCTTTTTAAAATATGGATATATTAGGCCAAACATACACTGTGGAGAAAGAATAATAGCTTATTTCTTTGCTGTGGACTACATTCTGTCTTCGATTTTGAGCTCAGTTTTGAGCTAGGGATGTAGTTCAGTGGTAGAGTGCTTGCCTAGCATCTGTGAAGCTGTTGGTTTTATCCACAGTATCAATACATGGTTTAAATTGGGAATTGCACTTTACACAAATAAACGTTGTCAACAGCAGTCAACACAAAATGTTCCAGGGACTGTTCATGGCTATATCAGATAAGCCTGTACATCAGCATTCCAGGACAGTATGCCTTAAAACCAATGGACTTGCAGTAAACAAATGGATATAACCAAATGCCTGACATAGTTCAGCAGGAGCAGAGGCTCAGGTCCCTGATCTACATGCAATGAAAAACTCTGGCCGCATTACCAGCAACATAGTCTCTTTCAGATATAAACTGATGGAATTGACACGTGGCTTATAATTAAGAGTGTGTAAACTAGCCCATTAAACCCAGTAGCTATTATTTTTCCTGGGAAACTGGTTTTTAGGATATACCACTATCTTGCCTTGCTGATGTTGGCATACTGGAAAAGTGTGTAAGAGAACCTGCAGGCCTTTTCAACAATCTTAAATAAAAGGCTAACAGCATACAGCTTCCCAAAGCGTTGTAATGTACATTCTTATCTATATCTATATCTATATCTATATCTATATCTATATATATTCATTCTATATTAAGGCAAGTTTGTATACCAGTCAGCAGAACAGGTTGTAAAGTTAAAAGTAACACAGCAATAATTGGAATCAAGATTTGTCTAAATGAGTAACTTTGGACAAATAATGTCACCTTTGTTCATCAGTTTCCTTATCTTTAAAATGGGGGACATAATAGCATTTTCTTCATAGGACGTTAGGAGAACAAAGTAAGTTATGGTTGGTAAAGGGCTTCCTCACCCATATCAAGAAACCAAATTTCTAAAACCTGTTTATAAATCCAGGAATAAATGGCAATATTGTAGGATGTTTGCTTTCACATAAAACACAATTACCTTTGCCTGAATAAAATACCAGCACATTTCCTTTGGCTATATACCCAGGAGTGGGATAGCTGGATCGTACAGTAGATCTATTTTTAGGTTGTTTTTTTTTTTATTTTTAAGGAACTTTTATACCGTTTATCCTTCAACCTCGATGGTGGATGTCCTAATTTATATCCTCACCAATGGTGTATGCAAGCTAGTGTTTACCAGACGGTGGGAAAGGGGAGTGGTAAAGGGACGCTGGCTTTGATAATGCATGCTGTATGCACACAGTGAAATATGCTGAGCTTCATCAGTATGTATAATTTATGTGAATAAAAAATATCAGAAGAGTGACGGCTGCTAACAGAACCATATCACCGCCATGTATAACTAGAGCAGGGAAGAAAATAAGCATCTGTAGATGGCATCAAATCTGCTTCCAGGTAGATGACTTAGGTTTTTGGTTTTCAAAATGGGGTAGAGTCAGGTACTGAATTTCCATGAACCCAGTTTTTGATTCAGTGGCGAAGTCTGGGTTTTTGTTTCCTATCCTTTACCAGCTGTTCCCAGAGAATATGTTAGTATCCTCTACCTTTAAGAATTTAAACAGTGTTTTCTAAACATCTGGCTAAGAAATCCCCAGGGGATTTCTCTGGAAGTGCTCCTTTACTCCTCTGCTCTTTCTCAGCTTTTGAAGAGTGAGCCTGCTCCAGTTGCCAGGCAATGAATTACAAGAGCTTAAATTCCTATAGTGGCCTAAAAAAAAAGGAAAAGAAAAGACTGTTTAATTGTACTGGACCTCCTGCTTCTCAGCATCCTACTTCTCAGGCTTTCTTGTTTCGGTCATATTCCCATTTTAAATACTGTCACAGTGGAGCTCTGTGACAGTGATCTGTGCCTGACAGTCATCATTTAGGAGTGGTCAGATATAAGTAAGGAGAAGACAAGAAACAGACACTCTTATGTATCAGCTGATCAGTATTTCTTTCATTTAAGAAACTCAGATGATGTAAAGGCTATGTTTGGTAAGTATTGAGCAAACAGTGGATTGTTGTGAATTAGTGACTGTTTGGATGGATGGATGGATGCATACAAAATACAGAAAGCTAACCTGAAAGTGGTAGAAAGAATAAAGATGAAGGATCAAGAAACATTTACTCATAATCTCAGATAAGGAGTTAACGGAAAACAAGAAGATGAGGTCAGGTGTGTTTGATGATATTAATAGCAGATGGAAAAGGTGAAAAGCAAGGAGGGCTTAAGATGTGCTAATGCAGAGCCTACCAGGTTTGATATCTATGAGAATCTGTCACGTGAGTGAGGAAGTGCCCTTTGAAGCTGCTACTGAAGCAGATTTAACCAATTAGTACCGATACTGCAGAATGATGGGGAAAATATAATTTTTATTAATCAATCAAAGATTCATGATTAAGCAAAGTGTTTTTATGGTGCATACAAGTAAAACTAATATTTGGTACATAATTACTAATATTAATTCTTTCCATCTATCCATGCCAAATATGTAGATTATGCCAATCTTCTCATTTGGGGGATATAACTGGGGAATGTGCATCTTCTTTGGAGACCACTCTCATTTTGTAGGACTGTGTCAGTCCCTGTGACAGTACAGGTCTTCATTTATTTACCAAATCCTTACTAAACACCTACTATAAGCCTGAAAATTTCAGACACTATGCTAAGCACTAGCAATATAGCACTGAACAAGTCATATCTATTTCTTGCTCTTTCACAATTTATGATCGCAATAAAGAACATAAGAGATAAATGTAAGAATAGTATCTGGCAAGATGAGTGCTGGATGGAGAGTATCACAAAGGACTATGGAACGTACAGCTATCTAGTCATGGAGAAACTGCTGTTTAGTAAGAGTACCCTAGGCTTGAATGTAAAAACCATTTTATCCTGAGGGGCACTAGAGAGCCTCAGCCATGAATAATAGGCTATTTGATAATAGAAATGGTAAACATTTATTGAACACTTGCAGGTTACCAGTAATATATATGGGCCTTAACATATATCAATATGAAGAATAGGACGAACTCCCATATGTAAATACTAGGGGTGTTGCAGTGGGAACACAGTGCCGTTGTGGGAAGTTTCCTAGGAAGGCTGTCTTTGAGCTACAGTAGCTCCTCAAAGCAGACAGTAACACAGAACAAGAGCCACTCTGCAGTACTATCTCTTCGGTGCCAGAGTTCAACTGAGCTTTCCAATGGAATAGAGCACAGCACTTTTGGGTTCTTAAGACAACCAGTGAATGGCAACACTTGGAACACCCATTCTACATTTGCAGTTACCAGATGCATGTGGGTCTGACACTAGCAAATTTGGTAGATGCCTGTAGGTCACTAACTCGATGCTAATGGAAAAAAATAACAAAGGTGGAGGCCAGAGCGTCCCTTCAAGATTCTATTCAATAACTACTAAAGGGTGAAATAAACGACAGACAGACTCCTCTGATCCTCAGAAAATAAACACAATGTCCAGAAAAACAGAGAAGCCTGGAAGATGCTAATTTGGGAACATTATGAAGTATCTTAATCACACAAATGCTAGACACAGAAAGGAAGAAAGTGCCAGCTGTAGACGTTATTAAGGCCTAACACCTAATGACCTCAACTGGAGAGATAGTACTGAATGAAACGTTTTGTATTTAATGGCCCCTACTGAAGCTTATCAGAATTGGAGTATTTCACAGCTCACCCTATAGATAAAAGAAGCTTAATTCCCAACTACAGGTAAAATGATTCCTACACATTGTTGTTCTTCAAGGAAGCCTCACTCTTTAGAAATTATAGGAAATCAATTTTAGCAAAAACAAAGCTAATTAACTATTATATATTTATTGACTGTCTACAGGCAGGGCACTATATTACTGGATTCTTGGGAACAAACGAAAAGAATCAGTTGAATCTTTATTTTTAGTTTTGATCTTCTAGGGTCACATCTGTAATAGAAAAACTCAACACACTAACTTAAAAATCAGTATGTGCCTGCATCTACTATTGAAGTAGAATTAAATTATTCCATGTTTTTCAATGATCTTATCAGAACCACTAACAGATACTGCTCTAGCAACCACAGTTATACCACCAGAAGGAGCAGTGAAAGGTAGGCATTTGTCCTTATCCCTAAATCACTAATATTAGCTTTTGCTTCAAGCTACATGGGTATGCATCAACTATTGGAAAAGTTTTAAGATCTGACCTGGTTATACAACAATATTGTCCATTATGCGACACTGCCTACATTTTATTAGCCTAATTCTCCACTTGAAGGTTATGGCTAAAGGTAACCAACTCTTGTACTGAAAACTGGGCTTTATGCTGGCTTACTCTGACATCCACACCAGAAATTCAGTTTATTTCTCAGCATTTTGCTGGCTATAATACAAAACAATCCTCTAATATGCTACAAACCTGAAATATTACTGTAGGTCTTTGATGATTCTCTTTCTTCCTCAATTTTTATATAGGATAACAGAGAATTTCTAATGAAGATTTTACTTTATGGATTTGATTCTCATTTTTTTTGGCTTCTGATTTTTAAAATGGCAAGTTCACAGTTCAAATATTTAGTATGTATTTCTTATGCCTAATTGGTCATTTTCTTTACGTGAGGATTGGTGATGAAACGTCCAAGACTGTGAAATAAGCTCCCATTTGCAATTGGGAAGCCTTAATGAAACAAAACCAGCTAATGAAGTTGAGCATTTAGATTTCACCAGGACTACAATATTTGGTTCAGGAGGGAGGGATGTTATTTACAAGATAGAAGTAAATAAATTTTCTACACTTAAGTAATTATCCTTAGTAACCTTCCAAATGGTCAAAAATGTGAGCCTCTTAAAACAGACAAGTTTCCTTTAAAGAAAAGTAAGCAAGTTCCACCAGCAATTACTCACAGAAATTGCCTTCATTTCAACAGCTATCAGCTAGGTCACATAGCACATACAAGAAACTAATCCGTAAAACTTAATTTCCTTTTGTATGGATACTTAAATGAAAGCAACTTGCTAATCCAATTATTCTAATTGTACTTTTTAAATTAAAGTTTATGATTTATTGAGGTTAGGTAGATAATTCAAAAATCACATGTAAGACAAATTTGAATCCAGTTTATGAATATGGAAGGATAATCACTCTTATATGGTAGTGCAGGAATGAAATTTTCAGTTTGTCTGGAAAATGTTTAAGCATTCAGTTGTCTGGAGCAGTTTTTATGCAAGTCCAGTTCACAGTCTCTTAGATTGAGGAGTTCTAAGAAGGGAACTTGGTTCTTTGAGGGATCTAACAGGTTTCCTCACTGAAGATTTGACAAATGCTTTGAGCCCTCAAATTTCCTAGTTTATACAATGGGGAGATGCTATTGATTTCTCCCCGTACAACTGAATAGATGATGAATATTATTACTCCACGACTACATAATTGCAGTTTATTTCTAAAAATTATTCCATAAAGAAGTTACTTTTTAAAGTGTAAGTAAATCGTCATCTTCTGAATATTCTGACAAATACTTAAAGCTGAAAGAAATCCCCCACATCACACTTCACTGATATGTCAAAATACAGGATCTTAACTCAAACTGATGGGGAAATACTGGCTTGCTTTTTTCTATCAAACTTATATCATCTTGAAAGTTGGTCTTATCGCTCTAATCCTTCTGTTATTTGAAGCATTTGAGTAATGGCTTAGAAAAATGAATGGCAGACATTCACCATCACATTAATACCTTCTAAAACAATGAGCCAAAAATGTTCCATAGAGACTCAAAAAATATTGAGTGCTAAATGGCTATCATAAATTGACCGTTGTTATTTTCGTAAGCCATGAACTTTTACTAGTTTGATGCATAACTGTAGTGTTTCTCTCTAAGGAAAGCAGTCACATAGGTTATTAACCCAATGCTGGTGAGAAGAGATAAAATTTAACTGAATTTCCATCTTAATTCCTAAAAGGAACTCATTACTTTAGAAGTGAAATGCTACAGCCTTCTCTGAAAACCCTGTGGGCTGCAAACACATGAATGGCCTCACAGACTTTGTAAGCCCACTTGTCTACTTTTAAAAAGTAATTTTAAAAGCTTATAGTCACATATAGTCTAGCACAGTGATGGCGAATCTTTTAGAGATCGAGCACCCAAACTGCAACCCAAAACCCACCTATTTACTGCCAAGTGCCAACACCGCAGTGAAACTTGAAGACTGAGGTTTTACTTTAGAAAAAGCAACTCATACATTAACATCTAAAAGAAAAACGCACTGAGAGTTCTCAATGATACAAATAGCTTTTTTTATGGAAAAGTGAAAGTTTCCATCTGGCATGCTCTTATCGGACGTTCATGTGCTGAAAGAGAGGGTTCCTCAACACTGGTCTGGTAAATCAAGCCAATGATTTGGAGCGGCCTTCCTAAAAGTACTCTATGACACACATTTTACTTGACTGCTGATTTCTCTATGTAAGATATACTTCATTTTTACAATCAAGTGGTTTGAAATATATTATATTTGGGAAATTACATGATGCATAAATAATCACTTTAGTATTTACCTAAGAATATAAGCAGGAAGAATCATGTCTACCCTCATGTAAGTATCATCTTATATGAGGCAAAGGTCTAACAGAAATATATTTGAGGTGGTCTGCTCCTTTGCATACAATACACTGGGTTGTGTATAGTGACACAGTCCCCAAACCTATCGTTATACCGTAATGAATATACCAGAGGAGTTTGGATTAGTTAATGGGTAGCATTGGTTATTTGCCTAGTGTGTTATTTTCCTTTCCTGGGTCCCTATCACAGTTCTCTTACTGAACCTCCTCCTTTTGTTGCACACTAAATAAATAAGAGCTTGAGAAATTTGATTAGGAACAGTGTGACCCTTAAATGTCATCCTCACAGATGCCTGGTGCTCTTTTACAATCGGCATTTGTGAATTCAGTGATGGTCTTCTTTGTACTTCTTACATAAATGTGAAACTGTAATTCTATTTGTTTACACAGAGACCTCAAATTAAGGAAGGATCTACTTTTCTAAGCTGCGACACTGAATCTTGGTGTTTTCAGCTTCCCTGGAGATGAAGTATTTCACTGCAAGGAGATTACTTCATCTTATCCTTCACCCTATTATATGCTTCCCATACTGGGAGGTCCAGAAGGCATCATGCTACTGTTTGGAGGTTGTCCTCATTTCTCATTATTTTTTTGTTTTCACCAGTAATTTTAGACAGTAATGAAATTTTTCTGCATTACATTATTTTGGTTAAAAAATGACAGGGGGAATTGGCATAGTAGGTAAGAAATAAAGGTTGGAAATAGTTGAACATCAGTAGCTCTTGTTCTTTTGCTCAGGTAGTTTGCCATTTTCATGTGTTTCATTCTACAACAATAGTTTTGTTTTAGTTTATTTGATAATTGGGATATAATGAGAAACTGAATCAAGCTGTGAAAATGTTCATGACAAAATCTCGCTAAGACAGTTTCTTTAAATGTGATGCAAATTAATCAGCGAGCTCTAACCTTTATCACCGTAGTCCCTGGGGACCAGAAAGCTCAATCCTCAGTAAAAATTCTAATCTGTATATTAACTGAGTTTTGCTTCTCTCTGGAGAAGGTGGAAAAAACACTGCAGATGAACAATGCATCAATATAAGAAATGAGGGAATTTGCATTTACATAAAGCCTCATCTAAGGCTATATGTGGGAAATATAAAAAAACCTACATCAGGAATGTTGAAATTCATGAAGTCCTAGTGATGTGTCCCTGAATTGTATAGGACTGGTATGGAATGAAACACTTCCTGAGCATTGACAAAATCAAATCCATTGTTCTTTTAATTTCATTATTTTTTCCTATAAAATAGTTCCTTTTCAGGCAAGAGTGTAGTGATAAGTAATGGCAACACAATAAAAACGAAAATGTTCCCAGTTAACAATGAATGATTAAACTGTCTCGGCAGCAATCAATATGGCTCCATATTCTTGCTGTGTGACTTAGAAGATGATTTCAGACTATGCTTCAGCTATCTTTTTAATACACACTGTTCAGCATGAGAAAATCAGCTTAGTAAATAATGCTTCCTAAAAAGCATGCGATATTAAATGCGGCAAGCAGTAACACATACTGAATCCATGTCCAGAAAAACTCGTTTTAAGTGGAATGAAACATATGCCATGGCAGAGGAATAAAATGTGTTCCAGGTAAAAGGGCATATCTGACTCAGAAAAGTGTGTTTTGGTTCTGCTTAAAAGTTGTTCCTAAATACTAAAAGCAGCAAGAGCTGCTTCCGTTTTGCATTTGTTAATTGTTTCTAATCTATTTTGCAATTTAAAAAATGCAGTATGCTAACGGTAAGCATTAAGAAGGAGGGAATGGCTTGTAGGTAGCTCTTTCCAGGTCCCAGGAAAGAATCAGCTGTGGCTGTAAGGCTCTGTTGCCTACCATAGCTGCCAGTTGCTGTCAACCAGCCAGCTGACAATAAAGAAGTCAGGATGTCCCTTTGCTGTTGAAGGCTTTTATCCTTCATATTTCCTTTTTAATTGTCCAACCCAAAGTCTTATTCAGGGTTTATAAACTACTTGTGCTTTATAAGGAGTTCCAGCTTAGATAAGATTATTTCTCCTCTACCCCCAAAGGCTAGATTCTGCATTAATGTACAAAGTACCTCACATGTAGTTCTCTTTTGTGTTTTATATAGTACAACATGATATTCATGGCAAGAACTTATCTTCCTCATTGTATTTCACTTAGGTGAATATTAAGACTGCGTATTTTCTGAGCTTGCTCTGAAAAGAGGAGTAATTTGGAAACATGGTAAGGTTGGTATGGGAGGAGGATGGACACTCCAGTCTACATTTTCAGTGTTCTATACCTCACTAGGGATCATTTCAGCTGAAACCTCAATCACTCCAGAGTCACAGTAGGGAAGCCCTATAGAACGTTCCACAGCATCTTCTGTGATTCACCTGTCTCTTTGGTATTCTTTGTCATCTGATCATCCAGTAAGCTAATTTAGATCTCATTTAGCACACCCCCAAGGCTGCTCTTACAAACAGGCAGCTGCTGCTAGAGCATCTTCTTAAATGACTCCATAAATGAATAAGTAAAGAGTATGGCTGTTCCAGTGGCCTATTTTGGCTCAGTGGTACAATATCCCAGCTGGCGAATTCCCCAGGAAGTAACCACTACAAGAACAATCTGTTTGATTGATGCAGTGAAGTCTGAACACTGCTATGCCATGAAGCTCACTATCCAGATTGCGAGGAAAGTCTGGCTAGGAACCACTGAGGAAGTGATGTGAAAGCCCACCTTAAATTTTTCTTTTTGCCCACGGATTCCTAAAAAGCTCAAAGTTATTCCAAACTATTAGTCAGGTCTGCAGTGTTATATTAGGTATCTATAAATCTCCAAAAGATACATCATTCATTTGTTTCAATGAAATTGATTTCATTTCAGGGACTTTAGGAGAAAGTATTCATAAAAGCAAACGGTAAACTTCAACTGAAAAATTTAAGTTGTTACAAGAGAGATCAAATACCACTAATGTTTAAAAACTAATGAGAGAGAAAGAGACAGAGACAGAGACAGAGGGGGAGGACTAGGAAGAGAAGGAGTGAAAGAGAGAAAGAACAAATAAATTAAAGAATTAACTTAAGAAAATAATCTTTCCACAGATGGCTGGTTATAGAACACTTGGCAGTTAGAAAATGCCAGGAGGATTTCCTACATAGGGCCAAGAAAAACGAGTTTACCTCTTTTAAAAGAAATAGTGGCAGAAGGACCAAGAAATAGGGAGAAGTTGAGGGGGAGGGGGAAAAAGGGAGAGGGAAGAGGAGGAAGAGATAGGAGAGAGAGGGAGGGAAAGAGAGAGAGAGATCTGGATCTCTCTCTTTCTCTACTACTAGCCAACAATGGTCTGGATCAAATAATTCCGACAATACAGTATATAACACATCATTTGGCTCAGAGAAGTCCAAAGCAATAAAAGGATAAGTGAGAAATTCCCTTTACCCTTTTCCACCACCTTGTTTCCCACTGTTCCATTCTTTTATTGCTATGTTGTTTTTAAACTCAATGTACTCTGACCTTGACACTCAAAGACATGCTAGTTCCAAGGAGCTCCTTAGAAGTGGGAACAGTCAAGCTCTCTGTTTGCAAGAAAGGGGTTCTTAATACACTACTACAATGTCCTCCTTTAGTCCCTTCATAGCCTGGTAGCCTGGAGAGTAAATTCCATCTTAAGAGTTTCTAGAGATCACTCCAACATAAGATCTTTGGTCTCATTTAAGCCTAAACTTGCTTCTATCCTAACTAATGTTAAGGAACAAAGCCAGGCTAACTATTCCCTAGTCCGATGAGGCCTGGAAACCTGTGTCAATGTTCCTTCAATTATCCCGGTGATTCTACACCTATCTGCCATTTTGGTTCAAGCCATGGCTCTTATGAACTCAAGTTATTCTTGATCTGACTATGTAATCAAGTCCGTTGCATCCCTGTGCACTGAACAACCATTACTGCTACTTACAGTTATTAGTGCAATTCCTGATTGGGTTGAGGGGATCGTAGATGAGCTGATACCTGTGCCTCTTAAGGGCACACAGGGAAACTAATTTTGGAAGCCTTCAAGACCATTTGTAATGTGTGTATCTACAACATACTCTTCTGGCTGGGCCTTTCGAAATGTACCCTAAGAATTGAGCACACTGTAGTTAATCCCCAAGCATGAATTCTAAGCAAAGGGATAATATAAAAATATTTCATTCCCATTTACAAATAATATAAATAGACTATTTTGCAGTTGATGTTTTAGTACAGTATTCCAAAGTGCTCATTCAAGGAAGGCAGTTTAGCTGAGACAAAATATTTAATTCTTGAAAGAAAAAGTCTTTACCCTTAATGTAAAACAAGTGCCTCAGTATGCACCTAACCACTTTTTAAATAGGCACCAGGATAAAACAGCGCAGGAAATGGTGCTGTCTTAAGATAAACAAGAATGAAAATCTACTGTGAAGAGAAAAAATGAGGACCATAATATTGTCGACTAACTAGGAGCTGATATGGAAGAGGAAGACACAGGACAGGATCAGCTGTTTCCGAGGTAATTAGGTGAGACGGTACTCATTTCCATTGTTTTGTTAACATGAAACTCTAATTTTAAGATGTTCTGATAGGGAGGTTTTGTCCTATGATCCTGGTATGACTCCTGGATTTCTTAATCCGCTTATCCACATTCTGAAATCAAGACGTTCAAACTCTGAATGACAGCAGTCTGTATCAGTGGTGGTGAACCTATGGCACATATGCTTCTAGTGGGCCGTTTGTATCACTGAACGCTCGGAAAGATTCACTATCACTAGTCCACACTTCCCAAGCTACTCAAGGAAAGCACTCTTTCTTTCAGATCAGTAAAAGTCTGAGTTGGTAAATCACTACATAAACATTATCTGCAAGGATCTAACAACTAAGAATATTTTTTCTAAGTACAATACAGAGCACATTTGCATTCCTGAAAGGAAAACAGTGTTACTGTTAGGATCTAACCATACCCAGTTTTCTGCTAATGAATAAGCCAATGAGAAAGCCATAGCCTCTTGTGGTATGATCTTAAAATTTGTGCAGTGAGGGAACATCTGAATAAGAGGTATTAGCATGAAGCAGTAAAACAAAACTTGGACATAGCAAAATGTACTAGAAACAGTACTGCTTTGGATTCAGAAGATGTGATTTCAAATTTCAGTATTTTCTCATATTTATTAACTATGTGGCTTTTGGACAAGCACATAATGTCTGTGAGCATCCAATTACCCATATGGACACAATAGTAATCCCTTCCCAATATATCTCACAATATGTAGGAATATGTGTATCATTACTATTACATATGACTATACATAACTTGCATGCAAAAATCGTTATTAACTATTCAGTCTCCCAACAATTTTTCAGTGATTCAAATGCCTTTTTTAGATACAGATGTTATTCACAGCTGGAGGTGAACAATTTCTGGTTCCTAAAAGCAAAATGAAATAAGCAGAAAACAACACTATTACATTCAGTCACTCAAATGATAATTAGGAACAATTTTAATATATGAGGTAATATCCACAATAATGAAAAAAACCTTTAAATAGGTTGGCATGGTGTTTCTAAATATCTATATATCTTTATATAACTATAAGAGAGTATGAGAAAGAGAGAGAGAGAGAGAGAGAGAAGGAACAGGAACCAGCCACTCTTAGGATCAACAATATTAACACTGACTTTCTTTGGTTAGGGAAATTTTTTCTATGAATACCTTTTATATTTTTCAAATTTTCTACAAATAACATTACACTGATAAATATAAAAATACACAAAAGCTGTGCTGAAAGAGTCAGTCTCTTTCTGAGGGGAACAGCAAGGGGGAAGGGGAGGGCCAGACTCAATTTGAAACCAGTAATTTTGTTCAACCTCAAACTGCAAGGGTTACAACATTTTTATTGCAGAGTGAAAAGACATCAAAGTTGAGTTTCTTCTGAGCATGGCACTGGTTTGGTAGGGCAGATTCCACGTGAAGCAGTTTGAAACGGGGTCTTGATCAGCCTTTGCCATGCCGTGGTAGCCTGTGCCCTCTGTATGGGAAACCCTGCCCTGCGCTCCCTTCAGTAAGCACACAGATAGAGTGCAGACCAGGGTCTCCCAACAGCAGCTGGGTCAGCATTTCACTGGAACCTGGCTCCCATCAGCTGTGGGGCTATGTTTGAAATGGATGGCTTGGTGACCTTTTCCTTTGAAACTGCTGTGCTTCAGTGCTGGCCAGTGGCTGTTGAGGGCAGACCGTGGCTTTGTAGATCACATGGTCCTGGTCACTGACAGTGCTTTAGAACTTCATATAAATATTATAAACGCAACTTCATAAAACCAAAATATGACAGTTTAATACATGATAGGAGGTCTGTAGTCATCTAAGAATTATAGGCTGCTATATATTTCCCTGAAGTCAACATGTCATTATACAGACTGTAAGCGCAAATCATATCAAACATTGCTTCAATACACTTAACACTGTACATGCTGTACAGATATCATCTTTTTGAATTTTCTCAAGAATCCTACTGATTTGTGCTATCTCTCCACCAAGTAACTCTTTTGCCACAAATCGTAACCCTTACAAACTGGGTTTCAAACCCACATAAGCTGGCAGAACCCTGCATCTTAACTACTGCAAGCAAATTGTATGTGTCTTTTATTAATAATGCTGGACCCTGCTTCACTCCAGGATATCAAAAAGTTATTGCCACAAGGTGAGCAGGAAGGGTATTCTGTTCTGTTGTAGAAATAGGGACAATGACTCCATGTTGCCTATTTGGAGGTGAATTGCATTAGTGATAGGCAAGTGGGAGGTAGCCAGTTGGGTTTATATGTCTGGTTCTTGGGAGGGAAGCTGTCCTACTTGATAGTAACAGAAACCGCAAGGATCCATTTAACAATCTAGAGGATATCTGTGGAATGAAAGACAACGGGGAGGCCAGGAACTAGGAATACGGAAGAGATGAAGAGGAAAAATCAAAAGAAAAATGGCGGAGAGAAAGCAGTGTTATGAAAGCTAAAAGAAGAGCTGGTTTGAATGAAGAGGAAGTAAGTGACATGATCCAGGAAGGAAAAAATAAGGTAACAAAAAATAAAGGACTGAACGGGACAATGGGTTTTACTTAAAGGCCACTGGTGACCTCAGTAAGAGGAGCTGAGAGATGGTGATAAAGGCACAGAATAGAATGAAAAGAGCTGAGAAATTCAGAAGTAAATGAAAAATGAAGAAAGCAATGGTAAAGTTGGCTGTTGAGCATCAAAGGAATGTAAAAGCTAAAGTCTGAGTAAGAATTACAGTTTTAGAGAGGATTTTTTTTTACAATGGGGAGTCCTAAACTATATGCATGCCAACAGGAAGAAGTTTATAGTTCGGGAAGTAGTAAACATGCAGGAAAAATGATAATGATGTATGTAGGCTCACATGCCTTTCTGAAGGGACAGGATTCTGAGAGAGAAAGAGAGAGAGAGAGAGAGAGAGAGAGAGGCAGAGAGACAAAGAGACACAGGACTTAGCTCTGAAAAGGAAGTGCGGCCCTATTTTGGGGGAGAGTTGTTGACCTGTAAGGCCTTTCATTATACTGATTCTTTGTTTCTTTTGATGGAAAATCTTACAGCTATTCTAGTGAGTTTTGGAAAAGTCGGAAAGGAATATCTGTGGGCTTAGACTGGCTCTATGTAGTGCGCAAAACAAGGGAATGTAACAAGGATCCAATCTGTTTCAACAACTACTAATCAGCCCTTCGCCAGATGCCAATCATAGACCTTTTTCAACAAAGAAATTTCTTCTCCTATCTTGTCGGGCATCTTCTAAATGCTGAGAATAAAATGTGACACTTCTGCATGAAAATGGCATACAATCTGCACATAATTTGATAAGAACATATTGGAAATAGGTCACTGTACTAATTGGGGTGGGGCTCTCTTCCTCAACCCTGTCCTTCCTATCTCTAAATTTCTCTGCTCCCTGAATACATCAGGATTTCTCCTGTGTGCATAACAAATAACAGCATGATTTACATTTCAGCAGTCTTTTAAAAAGAGGTTTCCAGGTGCTAGAAATAAGCAGTAGAAGATCTTGTGTTTTTTCCTTTTAGATCTAAATAGTCTGAATCTCAGTGTTGCTCATGGGAACTGTTTCAAAGGCTGAAGTGTCAGAATCAGAAAGGAAAGAAGTGTGTGGGTGGGAAGATCTACATGCAAACTTGTCATACTCTTCTTTCACTTTGAGACCTGAATATGCATGGATGCAGAAAGTATAGCTTATTCTAAAGTTTTTATTGTCAGCATCAAATATAACAAAAAATGCCAAGAAGATCAAATTTAGGTGAAAATGTTCAACAGCGTTTATCTTTAACTTAAATAGCTCTATATCTATTAATGAGTCCCTTTCACACCCTCCAAATACCCTTTTGGCTTCTGGGCAAAGTACAGAGTAAAATCTCATCTATTCAATTTCACTACATTGAAATCTAGAAAAATTTAAAAACAGAATAGGGATAAAACATTTGTAACAGTTTCTTTATACAAACAAGTATAAAATAATGACATTGAAAAACAAAACTTTTAAACCTTGCAAATGACATATATATATATATATATACGTATATCCACCACAGAATTGTTGTATAACAATAATAAGGGAAACAATTCATCAACAGAGGATTGGTAAGCAAATTATGGTACATACACATAACAGAATAGTATGCAACTTTTAAAAATAAAAATGTATATTTTTGATCCAGAAATATGTTCACACAGTACAAGTTTAAAAAACAAGTTACAGAATAGCACACATAGATTGGTCGCCCACACCCAAGGGGGATATATTCCAGAATATTCTGTGGATAACCAGAACCTCAGACACTAGTGAACTCTATTAAATACTTCTATGTTCTTTTCCTGTACATACATAACCATGATCAATTTTAATTTATAAATTAGGCACAATAAAAGATTTAAAAATTATAAAATAGGACAATGTAATCATATCTTTAAGAGATTTAAAATAGTGTATTTCTGAAAATTCTATTTAATATTTTCAGATTACATCTGACTATAACTTGAAACAACAGAAAGTAAATCTTCAGAGAATGGGGAGCTGTTGCATAAAATTATCACTATTAATGTACAATTGAGTACATATATATATATGGAGAGAGAGACAGAGAAAGACAGAGGGAGAGATTTAGGTAATAGACTCTAAAATTTCTAGAGCATGAGTTTCTTTTCATTTTACTATAAAATTAAATCTACAAATAAAAAGCACCTGTGAAAAACTTTTCTGGAATCCCTCAATAACTTAAATTTATCTGTAAGCAATTGAGACAATAATTAAAATCATGTCACTAAAACCCACACAAAAGAGTTAGCACACTTTGTTTTAATCTAGGAAACAGATGTAATTACATTGCTTTAAACATACTCTGCAAGAATGACCCATTTCCCAATTCTTTATTAGTCATAAGTGGGTAGTGTGGTGTGTATGTGTGAGTGAAGAGAATAGCATATCTCAACACTGTTCTTTAGCTATGGCATACACACACATCACAGCCACCACCAACATAAATGTCATTAAAAAGACACCGTTGCTTATGTAATGCTTAGTGGAAATTAGTGTATCCCTAAAACATTCATATGGTTCTCTAGCAACGAATCTAAACACACAAGAATAGAATCCATGGCTGCAGTATAGTGGCTTAATACAAAATAGGCTAAATGAGGTCGCTGCTTCACATAGAACAATATCCACAGCAGTGAAATCTCCAGTTGTCATATTTAACTGTCTTTGGATAAATAAGTGTTTTCAAATCAACAGGTAGAGTGAAACGATCTAAACACAGGCAACTTACCAGTACATTCTTCTTATATAGTACTTGGATACTTATCCATCACATTGAGTTTAAACATCCTTGGAAGGTGATTCAAAGCCAGAACTAATTACTTATTTCAGTACCCCAGCATATGCCACACACTTCCTGGGGCACTGGCGACAAAACAATGAACAAAATAAAGACTCTGTCCTCAAGGAGCTAAAATCTAGTAGAGGGAGATAATACGCAAATACATACATATTCACTTAACAAAAATGAAACAAAATCCCAATCTTGCCTCCAAATAATTTTATTCTAGTGTGCAGATACAAACAGTGCTCTTGTCCCTGAGGACCTAAGGGGGATTAGTTCCAGAACCCTCTTTAGATATCAAAATTTACAGATGCTCAAGTCCCTATCTAAAATGACACAATTTGCATATAACCTATGCACACCATTTCATGTACTTTAAATTACCCTTGGGTTACCTATAATACCTAATGCAATGTCAATGCTATGTAAATAGTTATTACCCTGTATTATTTAAGGAACAATCACAAGAAAAAAATCTCTGTACATGTGCTGAACAGATGCAACTTTTGTTTAATATTTGCCATTTGCAGGTGGTTTACATCAATGGCCATAGAATCCACAGATACAGAGCAGGAGCTGTACACAAAATAAACATTCTATTCAACCCATGTGCATTCAACACGACTTGACTCACTAATGTGTGCTTTATTAATTAGGGATATATAGATATATAAAAATGGAAAATGATAGTGACAAAGTGCTTTAAAAAAACATTAAGTAGTAAAGCAAGCCAATTTGATACAGTGATATCTGAATAGAGACCTGAGGACAGTGAGGAAATGAGCAGTGGGAAACAGAAAGCCCTACACAAGCAGCAGCTATTGCAAAGGCTCCTGAGTGATGACAGAATATGAGGAAGGCCGAAGACAACAGAGCATAGTTTGTGCAAGTAGGGAGGTGTGAGTATTAGGAAGGTGTGATCACATGGACTGTGGGCACATCATGGAGGCCCTTTGGTCCATACTAAGAACTTTTGAGAAATCTACTGGAAGAATATGAACACAATAGTTACTACATGCTCTGGCTCACATTTGAAAAAGATACCTGCTGTGGCTTATATCTAGATGTTCTTCCAAAGCCTCGTGCAGTCATAGGTGGAGTTTTTCAGAGGTGGCTGGATCTAGAGTGTGACGCTGGGATTGATTCATGGTGGGATGCTAGGATTAAGGCTGCCCTATCCTGGGGGGTATGAGTGCTACCCTTCCTAAGGGTGGGTAGCCTGGAAAGGATATAAGGGACAGAAAGCAGGTCACTGCTTTTGAATTTCTGTTTGCTGATTTTTCTGTCTTCTGCCTACCATGAACTGTTTCTCCTTTTTGATGCCCCTCTGCCATGTCACACTGCCATGGAGCCACACAACTGTGAACTAAAACCTTTATAAACTGTAAGCTGAAACAAAACTTTTCTTCTTTAATCAGTGTTGGGTATCTTCTCTCAGCAATGATAAAAGTAACAAATAACTACATGGAACACAGGGTGGGAAGGTACAAATATGGAAACAGGGAGACTAAGTAGAAGGCTCTGACAGTTACCCATGTGAGAGAGGGAAGATCCAGAAGGTAAAAATGGGCCTGATGAGAGTTTATTTGGTTTTGGAATTATGCTTAAGAGAGAGTCAAAGTTTGCTGATGCTTAAGGTGTGAAATATTAGAGAAAGAGAGGAGGCAAGGATACATCCAAAGATGTTGATCTGAGCAGCTGGGAGAATAGTGTACAATTTAGAGAGACAATTTAAAGAAGGCTGTGGATGGACAGTATTAGGGAAGGGGTATGAACACTTGTGTTTTGGAATTGTTAACTGAAAGATGCTAATTGAGTTTCCAAATGGAGATAATAGAGAAGCAATTGGAAATATGGCTTTGGACTTGAGGAAAGAGGTCTAGGCCAGAAAATTTGGGAAGACACCAAGATGTGAAATCATGAGTGTTAATCAAGAGGGTGAAGGAATAGAAAGAAAAGAGAAGATTGAAGAAGTGAGTCCTTATGCCTATAAAAGGCTAAAGTTGAGGAACATGAGAAAGACCAGTGAGGAAGGCTTAGAGGGATCTGTAGTGAGGCAGAAGCAAAATGAAGTTTCCTGGAAGCCAAGCAAACAATGTGCTTTTGAGAGGAAGTGTGGTAAACTGCATCAAGTAAGAGGAGAACTGAGGATCAGACAGTGGATTGGGAAACATGGAGGTCACTGGTAACACTAAGAGGAGTAATCATACAGAACAAAAGGGGGTTAAAGCCTGAATGGAGTATGTATAAGAAAGAATGGGAGACATGAAGTTAATAAAGAGATTATGCAATTCTTTATGGGGTTTTATTGAGTAGAGGGAAACTGACTAAAGGAGCACTAGCTGGTGAAGGATGCATAATAAAGGTAAATTATTTCTTAAACAGGATAAATCTGAATGTATATTAATGGGGATGGCATGGTAGAGAGAAAAAATGTGCTGACAGAGAGGGAGAGGGAGGAATGGAAGGAGAGAGAAATAAAGAATACTGAATAGTTTCTGGACTGATAAACTGGAATATGAGATATATGCTTGAGTCTACTGCAAAATTATAAAGTCTGGCTTTATAAAATAATAGGAAAATAATTCAAAATGAGAGAAAACAAGGCAGAGTATAGAGGCACAGATACAAGTGGGTGACTAGATTTGGTGGTGGAAATACAAGGAAATTTTGTTCTGAATTTCTGTTCTCTCTGTGAATGAAAAAAAACTTTACCATGAATAAGGGAAGGAAATACTAAGAATTTCAGGAGTACAAAACGTCACCAAGATGGGCCTCAAAGTAATTCAAATGGTGCAATTCTAATAATGTTAATATTAAAAGGAGAAGGAAGAAGAGTAAGAGGGTAAGAGGAAGAGAAAGAGAATAAATTAAACACTTACTAGGTGTCAGACACCGTTCTAAGGTTCTGCATATATAAGAACTCACTCAGCTCTCTCAACCCTATGCGGGGGTCTTCATTACTGTTATTTCTGTTTTAGATAAAAAACAAATGCAGTAATTTGTTTGAGTAAAAGGCTTACTGGGGTACAGTGATGGCCTCTCTAGGTGATTAATTTAGGCAGCATGCGTGCTTGTGCTTGTATTTCTCTCCAGCGGCACTAGTTATAGACACGGAGTCCATACAGCTGTGGATTTAAATCAGGGCTGGGTTGTTGCCTTTTAATTCATAATGGTGAAAGAGCTAGAAAATGGAACCAGTGGTTAAGGAAAGAGTTTTTATTCTAATCATTCCTTTCAGTTTGCAGTTTGCTCACTTGTGTGGCCATGAGCTTGTGTATTCTATGAATATTCTGTCTTATGCCCCCTTTCCTCAATGAAATAAGTTAGACTTCACATGATGCAAAAGCAAAGCTTATTTGTTGTGCCTAGTTCCAAAAACAAACGTTTTCTAGAAACAGTTTTGCTTTAAGTCCTGGTCACTTAGTCTAAGAAACAGGATTTACTCAACTGCAAGGCAACAGATAAACTAAATCGAAATCTTTCTGGAACTTGAACTTCTCATTATTTTTTTAATGGAAAGCTTGAGAATTACAATGGTTCTGTGACATATTTTAATTCTGTACCATGTAGTACATATACCAATAATTCTGTAAAAGGAAAATCCTCATGGTTTGTATGCGTATTATTATTTCTTTCCCTCCTTTTCAGAGGCAATTTTGTCATCTAATATGCTTCTTAATGGCATTGCCAGAAATTAGATCAGTGGCTATACAAATACAGGGAAGTGGAAAATTGAGGTAAGACACTGTCTCAAGGAACTACTATTTTGCATTTTACCTCTTAAAAAGGTAATACAATAAAATTAACTTTAGAAATTAGATAGTGGCATAAAAAAGAGTAGCATATGAGTCTCCCTTGTCATAATAACTTTTTTGAGTATCTTGGAGGTATATCATCTTCAGTAGAGAATGGCAGCCATAAGAGAAGTCCTAAGTCCTCCCTACAAGAGGTTTTATTGCTGTTGCTGTTGCTGTACCCTCTCCATCTTTGTGACTGTTAATAATTCAAACTTCTGCTAAATCATGGAGAAAATAGACGATAGTTGCTAAAGCACCATTACTATTAACTAAGTAGTTTGTTCCAGAAAAGAAATATTTAAGTGAGCAGAAACATTTTAGCATGCAGTAAAATGGCTCATACAACAGAAACTGAGGTGGGGAAGTGACTTAAGATTGGAGACTGCAGAAAAAGACATGAGGGAGAAAAGCTGAAAAACACTTCCATACTTGAAACCTTTGTGGCTCAGTGAATCTGTAGCTACCTAGTCCCTGGCCTACCAAGACCATGTTATCTGTGTTCCCAGCAGTTTAAGAAAACAGAGTGGGTTTAAACTAAGATATAGGGTTTAAACTAAGATATAGGAGAGTTCAAAGTTATGTTTCAAAAAGTAGATGAGCTCACCACGGTGGTGCACATCTGTAATGCCAGCACCTGTGGAAGCTGAGGCAGAGGACTGCAAGTCTGAGGCAAGCCTGGGCAACTTAGTGACATCTTATCTAAACATAACATAAATTACAAAATGGCAGCCAATGAAAGACTTTGGTTCAATCCCCAGTACTTCAAAGAAAGATAAAATAAAGTATGAGAAAGAAAGACTTTCTTCTATGAATACATGTTTTCTTCACCACTATCCCTCGTTGATCTAAGACAGCCTTAAGTGTGTCCCCAGTCAGAGAAGCTATACAACACGGAGCCTGTATAGGTACATGGTTACACTTTCTGAATTCAAAAGTAGATCATGTTTGTTGAGTCCCTCATGTTTTCATTACAAGGAATTCACAAGACCATGACTTCTTTCCCACAAATCAGCTAATCACAAATTTAAATAGTTTGGAATATGATCAATACTTAAAGCTAACTCATTCTTCAACTTTAACTGATCCTTTTACAGACAGCTTTTCATAGTTCACTCTATTATGTACTTTCTGGTCATGTACGGATACAACATGTCGCAAAAGGGAACACTAGGAATAATAATAAACTATGCAATGATATCTTAGGAAATAAAGTGGTTTTCCAAATAAATTATTCCTTGTTATGGATAACTAAGTTGTTACATTAAGTCATATTTGATTCTCTCTTAGAAGCTACAATACCCCTTTTGCTCCTTTCTGATACATGGCAAATTCCATTCAAACTCTCTCAGGCCAACACAGAAAGAAGAGGCCTTGACTGTGAGCCTCTCAAAATACCCTCTCTGTGCATTTATAACTGCACCATATGATCTTAATGCGGGACAGATGAGCCAGGGGAAGTCTTTGTTCTGAAATAATCATAGACTTATAGTATAAAATGTGAACTTGGGTAAGTGTAGAATTTTTTTCCACTGATACTCTCAATTCATTTAACTCAGAAGATCTTTCAGCCTCCAAAGAACAAAGTACACTGAACCAAATAAAACAAGGTAACAAAGCACCCAGGAGAGATGTTTTTGTTCACGAAATGTTTCATAAAATGTCTAAGAAAAAAAGCCATTGCTTTTCCCTAAGCCATTTCTGAGCTAATATTAAATTTTAGATTCTGCAATTACATGAGCCCCAATAAACATTTTTGGAATTTTTGTTACACAGACCCAAAATCTTTATTCAAACAAATGATGATGATGTAAATATTTACTGAGCATCTATATAAGACAGATAACTCAAATAAATAATTTCATTTTACTGTAGGAAAAGATAACACTATATTTTGATTTTTTGTATTCTGTAATCCACAAGTGTGAGGTAACTTGCTTGAAGCCACAGAATGGGCAAGAGGGAGGAGATCCATGCCTGTGGTACCTGTGCTGGTTTCAAGAGGGCTGGCTCTACCTCTATTTTCTGTGACTGTGTGTGTGTGTGTGTGTGTGTGTGTATAAAACAAGACTGCAGCTACTACTGTCGTTCTTTCTTGTATATATCTATAAATAGATTGTGAAATGGAGAATTTCATGTATTACTATGTTTACAGCATTTCTGCAGGTATCCCCCAAAACTGGACCATTGAGGCGGGCTATCTTTCTCAGAATAAAAAATAGAAGAGATGGAAGAAGAGAAAGAGAGAGAGAGAGAGAGAGAGAAGAAATAAAAAGAAATAAATGCTAACAGTGCAAAGGTACATCACAGAACTTCTCAGTATTGTCCTGCAAATTAAATGGACTGAATCTTCATAGCTCCTGACAGAATCACACAAATACATTTCTCCAAAATATATTTTTAGAGACAGATGGAAATATTAATCTTACTGTCTTTCTCTAAAATGAAAGAATTTGTGCATAAATAAGAATTTTATGAAAGACCATGTCCTCTGAAAGTTATCTTTAATTTCACTGCCATTTATAGATCAATGAATGGATTCTGTAATCTATGAATCGGCTTTTTATTAGCTCCTTTGTGAAAAACTAACACAGAACTCTTCGAGCTTAATTTTTAGAAATTCCAAATGTGGACATTTTTAAGACCTAATAAAATTAAATATAAAGAAATAAAACTAAATCCAACCTACTGCTTTAGCAGCTCCTCTTGCTTCGGTTATCAATGTTTAGATACTCTATCTGCTAACAAGAATTTTCAAGCATGTTTCCGTGCTCAAAATACGAATTCTGAGCAATGATGGCTTAAACTCATAGAAAAAATATTCACATGAATATGTTATAGCTTGCTGAGAGTCTGAAGCAACACTAATAAGACCTGCTACCATGGGACAGAATTCAGACAACTTTGGGAGTAAATTATTTTAATTACTGTATGATTACATACCATATATATTCAGGAATACTCAGACATCCTTTCTGATAAATATCAACTGTTCTAATACTGCTTTATTGCATTTGGAATGAAACTACAGATTGGATAATTACCATCTGAGAGAGTAAGGCCTCTAACTACCACAATTACCCACATTAATTCAAATTGCATGAAAAGAAAATAGCAAACGTTTGGAAGCTTGCACTATGTGGGAAACTAAACAAATCAACAACAAAGAAAACTCAGATATTTTTAACAGAAAGGGAACTACGTATTTTTCCCTTATTATATTGGGTAATGATATTTCACTTTAAAGTCCATTTGATTTGTTTTCTAGGTTATTATCACTGGGCCAAAGAAACAGACTGGGCAAATAAGCCCTCATTACATGGCTTAATAACTAAGCGTGCCACAAAAGCATATTTCTAAGCCCCCAAAAGATATTTTATTGTTTAGAAATATCTACTTAAGTATCTTATCATTTTCAAAAGCTGTCTACCTCCCTTTACATACAGAAAACCACTGCATTTTGACACTATTTACACATGCATTTCTTATGTGAGTCAAAAACCACAGAAATGTGACATTTTACATAGTGCAATGGGATGAGGAGCAGTACCATAAAGGTGAGGCAATCAGAAAGCACAAACAATCATCCTTTATTGGTTAAACTCTATTATATTCCAAGGGGAATCCTAATGTTACTTTCATGTAACTAAACTAGGTAATTAAAGGCAGAGAAAAATAAAATACTGCAATCAGGAAAGATTCAACAGAAACCTACGTCCACTGTTCTGAGCAAGAGTAGATAACAATTGTTCATTTCTCCAACTATATATCCCATCCAGTTCAAAAATGATTCTCCTGGATGCATAGTACTGAGAAGAACTCATTAGATCTGTATTTTACTCAAGCTCATTGCTTTGGATTTTATTAAAAATTTAATAGTGGATACAAAATTGAGATATTACTTTTAGTTACAAAATAGATCCTAGGAGTCATAGGAATGAAATGAACACTATCATTAAAAATGTGAGGTAATTGAGAACTCAACAAAGGAAGGGAGTTGTTCAAGTTCATAATTCATTTGAACAGGGCTCCGGAGCTCCATTTGTGGATTTCTAGATCAGTATGTCCATTTTACAACTCCCAGCACAACTGAGTTCAACCAGTGGTTTTCATGGATAAAACAAGACATGATTAACTGAAGAACATTTTCTTCAATACTATTTTGGAATGATAACAAAGATTTGTTATACACATAGCTTCCATGAGGAAAAGAAAGAATGACAAAGGAAATTATGTGTATTTGGAAATACACAAAATTTGATCCTCTGAATGTTCCTTACTAAATAGTCTCATTCTTATACAGTCATCCCTGTTTGTGAAAAAGAGAAAAATCACTCATTTTCTCTCGATCTTCAGCCTCTTGAGTAGTAACATTTTCTTGTAGCAAGTATGTACTACATATTTATGGAATTTATTGGGATATTTACTAATGAATTTGGTGTAATGAGAAATACAACAGAAGGTACTCTAAGAAACATTTGGAAACAAGAGGTATTTGAAAATATTACATACATTGTACTCTGAAAACACAAAGTAAAGCATTACTGTAAAATACTTCTGCAGCCTTGTATAGGTTGCACTATCACAAGAAAACAACTGGATATTACCTGATACATATCTGAGATCTCTGCATTTACAATGGACTAATGAAATCCAACCAGGGTATAGACTTAAGGACATGCAATCCAAACACTGCTGAAGAGACTTTTGCTAAATAAAAATATGAAGACTGTGAGTCTGCCCTTGAATGTTTGGGGATAGAAGAGAATGACTGTAGTAGAAAAAAATCCAACAAGAACTCCTAACACATTTGAATACAGAATGTCACACCTGGAGGAAAAGTGAATTACTAGATATTCTTATAAAAGAAAATTCCAGGTAAAAACAGTAATTGCAATTGAGCTCATTTAGTCACTACAAATAGATACAATAAAAGTGTCCAGAGAAACACTTCCTGAATAAGATGGAATGACCACTAAAAGGAAATGACTGCCTGCGGGACAGCTGTCAATATCAAAACAGCAAAAAATATGTTCAAAGACTTCTGCAAACTGTAGGACTCTGCCACAGGATCATATCCAAAGCAGTGATTCTGGAATTCTACACAAGATCTAGATTCCTCAAGTAACTAAAGAAAAGTTCATGGATCTTTCACGAAAGCTGCTTAGTGGTTTCCGGGCCAGTACAGCCTAACAAATAAAAGTAGTTTACCTATAATTTCTTGAATGAAAGAACTCTTTCATTGTGACTCCGTGCAATAATAAAAGTGTCATGGACAAAACGATGAATTTCAAGCTATTGCTTTTAATTATTTTTGTTGCTGTTGAAAATTTGGAACCTATTTGGACTTTTCATTTAAATCAAAACACAAAACTGCAATTCAAAGTAAAAAAAAAAACCTTACAACTCAAGTACAGTTGTTTATTAGGTTAACACAAAGAGATGGTAATAGGCTGGGTGATCACAATAATAGCAAATGAAGGTTCAATAAAATCTCATCAAAAGATAAATTGTCTACTATGTGGGTACTTACATAAACTGTCCATGAAAAATATTGTTTTTAAATATCTTGCTATTCATATGAATAAAGGTTAATCTTTCCTTTTAAGAGAAAAAAATACTATTTATAGAAAAATGAAACTAGTTGGCTTCGGTTTTTCCCTAATGTTCCCCGAAATGTTTGAGAAAACAGTGTAGACACTTAGTTGGTTAAACCCATATGCTAATTTATAATCTATGCAATAGTCATTGATTCATTAAGACACAAATGTTGGTAACATTCAGTAAAAGAAAGTGTTACTGTGTTTATAAAAGTGAAACGGGAACACGATGAACAAATTTGTGAAGTAATTAACTAATGTGCCAGAAATGAGCAACTTGCTTGTAATATTTTCCAGGTTTTTTTCACAGTGGGCGCTGACTTGAAAACACCCTATAAAGTTTGAAATACATCAGGTTGAGGAGTGCTGAGATATATAAAAAAATAGATTTAACTACCATACGCAATTTATTCAATAAATCAATGGGCTAACATTTCATATTCTTTTGACATACTTCATAAAGAGAAATCTTAATATACATCTTCTACACAAATGACTTTGATATTCTTGTAGAATTTTGGGGTTACTGAATTTTGGATTTGATAAGATCTACAGTTTACCTAAGAAAAATATATCATATTAATGAATGACTCAAATTGTGTAAACGACCCTTTTGCTTGAGAATTTTATTCTTAAAAATGGCTACAATGTGCATCTGTGATGCTTTTCAAAGGTTGATTTAGTCACTATTCAATGATGTGTAGTAATACTACAGGTAATAGTAAAAACCTATCAGTAAACATGGGTGATTTAGGCAAGGTAAAAATACAAACCAAGTAACTGTCCAACTTTTCTCAGTATGCTACATGCTGACAGTATGTCAGCAGTCCAGTACAATAATGTGCCATAGCCACAATCAAATCTCTATGTATTTAATTTTCAAACTAAGGAAGTTTACAAAAACTTGAACAAAAATGCCAAGTGCTTCCTTTCCCAAAGGGAAGACTGATCATAGAAAAAGTCTAAGAGCAACCATGGTTCATAAAAACACAATCCATCAAATACGCTGAGAGAAAATGCTAAATGGGAAAATTTGATTGTTGTACTTAAATCTACTTGCATATTTACTTCCTTAAATAGTATCAAAAATGGGGTAAGGCAATGATAAGCTTATTGAAACTCTCTTCTACTGACTCACTGAGCTTCCTCCACTCTATGGCATCATCTGGTAAGGAACATGGGAACAGGAATTATGAGGTATTTGGGCCTAAGCCTGCTACACTGGCAGACCCTGAGAGTACAGCCCAGCACCTTAAGAGTCTAGTCGGGATTTTAGAGAGTGCAAAAAAACATTGTGGAAAAAGCTGCATTTCACTTTCATTTTGGCTCCCTGAAACTACCAAGGCTAAAGTGTCCCAAATGCTGCAAAAAAGTAACTGGGTCCAAAACAAATGAAATCCACAATTGTTTCAGACCCATCTGGAATTCTTATAATTTTACTGATTTTTATTTTTATGAGTCCATGTTTGCAGAACATAAGGATTACATTCCTCATGGGGAGTTGGTACACGTACATAGCATGTCTTTTTTTAAAATTTTTTTCAACTTCTTACTGCTTCCTTCCTTCTTCCCTCTAACTCTTAGTCCCTTTCCCTTCTGCAGAAAATCAATTTCCCTCCTTCCTATTATCTGTCATTTATTTCACCCTTGATTTGAGACACCCTTGATTTGGGTGTCTCAAATAAGAGAAACCATATCATATTCAAGCTTGTGTTAAATCATAATTTAACACTGTGATCTCAAGGTGCATCATTTTTCTTCAAATCAGACAAGTTTATTCTTTTTGTGGCAGAGTAGTACTCCACACTGCATAAAGACATTTCCTTTATCCATTTTTAATCAATTTTCTTTATCTTTTAGCCTTCTGATGATCATATTATGACTTGTCCTGATATAAACATGGGTAAGCATGTATCATTGGGCTCATTTATTCCTCTTTTCCTTCTAACCTATTTGCCTACATTTTATGCATGTTGATTTTATACAATTAGAAAAACAACATTACTATCCAGGCAGATTATTACAAAACAACTTTTTCTTGATCTACAGCCAGATTCAAGCTGTAAAGGCAGAGCCTTCACCTCTCCGATAAAAGACCATGAGGGGGTCACACAAACAGATGAAAATGACTAGGATGTGTTATGGATTTTAGATATCAAAAACAAAACACCAAACAGAAAAACCCACTTCCACTGAGGTTAAAACTCAACCAAAGTTTCAGAGATTCAAGACCTCTGCACCTCCTAATGGCAGCATAAAAGACTAAGTTATGGAGAGAGGAAAAAAAAAGCCCCATCTCAGAAACATAAAGAGTTGGCAGATCTGCAGTAAGGAGGACACTGGTGAAGAGAAGACATTTTTGAAACATGTCAAATAAAACGCTGTTCCATGTGGACAGAAAACAGGACGAAGACCACATTGTAAAGCAAAGCGCTTTGTAAAACTACCCACCACAGTTGTGTTGATTCCTTTTGCAAGGTTAATATTGGTTTAAACAGTTTCTAGATCAGATCAGACACTAGCAGTTAATATGTTTGTGGAACCTGTTTTCTTATGTGAAATTTAAAAACTGATACATAAAAATATCCTTGTGACATACAAATGCTTTAAATTACTGATACCCTGATTGGAAATAGACCCTTTCTATTTGAGCAAATAACTCAGCTTGGACATAAGGGCACAAAGAAGCACAAGATGGCCAGATGGTTTCCAACATTGGTAAGAATGAAACATATAAATATGATAAACAGCTTTACTAAGTGGAATTTGCATCCACTCACTGCCTCCAGTGTTAACCAAACCTCTACTCCCATGAAGTGGTAGCTGAGGAACAGGGATCTTGGAGCAACAGAAAATATTTGGGTCACAACTGCTTCATTTCACCATCACTTATGGAAGTCAGTGGTAGAAAATGATTACTTGCTTCTGGAGGGAAAAAAAACCCCAGCTTTTATTATTCAACATACAAGCTACTAATGCATCTTGCATATTATAGTGCCAAGAAGTTGTCTCTTTGTATATGGGTCAAGCATTTTTTTTCTGTTTGTTATACCTACTACTGCAGCATGAAATTTGTCCAAACACGTGACGTACACATTGAAAGCTTTGGTGGGTTCAATCCACCATAATCCATCAATGCTGTACAAGTGGGAGTTTTTCTTTTTCTTTTGAATTCCACATTTATAAAAATTTAAAGCAGGCAAATTTCTATAATGATGCATCCTTACTCACCCCCAGCCCCAAGTGCATTCCAATTGTTTCCTCACATAGAATCTTCTTACTTTGAGTTCTGGGCTAATAATAGCATGGCCAAGCTACATAAGTCAGGGATGAAATAGTTTATCCCAATCTTCCTGTAGTAGATCCAATGATTAACAACTATCAAGTAGGACTTTATATGTAGTGCAAATCTACACAAACTACACACTGCCAACTCCAGACACTGTCAGTTTGAGTCATGGAGATCACTTTTCCAGTTGCCTGTTACCCTGAGGATATTCAATAGGTATCTGCTAATAGATTCGCTGAGAAAGTTCCTAGGGTATTTCATACTTTGTATTCTCTGGGAGTTTCGATGTGTGGCTGGATTTTCAGAGGCTAAGGGGAATGAAGGGGCTTTCAAGAACTCTCTACTTCAAAGGTTATGACACAATATAGAAGTTTTTAGTTTCTGGTACCTCAGAAAAATCACCTGCAAAGAGGCTTTGTCACTAACACTTTTATTACAGTGATTTATTTTTACGGCAAGGGCAAGCACCATGGAATACTTCATGCAGTATTTTTAAGAATTCTTTAATCAGACCAGCACAAATATACTACAAGAGACATTTTTATACCTTGCTGATTTTGTGACCAGGGTATAACAATGGATTTGTTACAGACAGGCTTTACGTTTTCAACAGTATTTTTTCTGTATACTATGGAATTTTACCTGTTTGAGTTTCATTTCTGAAAGCGATCACTATCATCTTCCTGGTGTCTCACTACGAATTATGAAAGTACTATGGAACAACTCATACCATTCATCGGTTAAAACATTTCAATCCTTTTTGAAATGGGATGTTATGTATTACTAGTACTGGTTATATACAAAATCCACCCAAGAAATTAATTCACGTTTTCCCTGTTGTTCAACTTCCAGGGTTGTCAAAATTAGTGTCAGAGTATCTGATGAATAACTTAATCATAATTTTGCACGGATAGGGTCACCTATTCGCATATCCATTCTGGGCAAAATATTAAATGTATTAGTCAGGGTCTTGCCAGCTATTAACCTTGGTTACAGCTATTATAATGATGAGAGGAATGTTTTCATTTAAAGTTTCTCTATACAAAAGTCACAATTCCCTTTAAGCCTTGTAATAATCGAAACTAGTACTGTAGAATTCAATTTTTTTCTTGTGCCTTAGTAATTTACATACTTATATATCAAAATGTTGACACTTAAGCAGATACACACATGGTTACAACTAGGTCTTTCAATGTGCTTTAAATATTCAAAAGACTTAACAGAAATAACATGATGTATCTTTATATTTTATTATACATCTGTTAAATATCTCACTAAGTATGCATCAAAAACAAACTTTTTGCTAGACATGCTTCTAAGAAAAGTGTACAGAGAAAAAAAACCAGTTATTACTTAATGAGTACAGAATTTGTTAGGCAAATTATTTCAAAGCACAAGTTTCATGGAAAGGACGACACAAAAATGTATCTTGGTGAGTTGGGTTTTTTCTATCCCATTGTGGATTACAATGGTACAAATATGAAGGCAGGAACTAAAAACAAGGTCTTTATTAAGGTATACCACTCACTGAATAATCACATAAAATACATCTAAAAACTCTTACTCCTTTTTGTGATGCTATTAAGCATTATCAAATACGTTGTTATAGCAATATCCAAATGTTCAGTGTAGGTTATATATTTAAAATTTGGAATTATTTTGGGAATCCCAAAATAAACTAGCGTTATTATAGCAACTTAGTGATGAATATAAGACTGGCTTCTCCATTTGTCTTTTGCATGTGTGTCTGACTGTATGTGTATAAAATCTCCTTACAGCTGGCTTTACTTGTTAAAATTCCTCTTTAGTTGTTCCTGCCAATTATTTTACTCTCTAATTCCAAGACACTGTCTTTTCCAACAAATACGAATTTAGCCTCAGAGTTAAAACCATGAGACACTCTGTTAAGTATGTGCCCCATGACCCCTAATTTAGATTGTTTTTTTAAGTTGGCCTCAATAACAGAATGCAGAGCCAAACTCACTGTATTTAGCTACAACCACTATTGTCTCTCTGATTTCGGAGAAAGTCCCATCCTCAATCATTATTACACCTAAGAAAGTAGGACTTCACCCTGAATAATTTACCAGCTTTATTCTTTTCATAGAGACCATAAAAAGATAACTTGATTTGAAGGTATAATCAGGTTTATCTAATTCCATATTCAAGTAATGCCAAGTTAGATTTTCTTTTGCATTTTAAAGAAACTTCCATTAACTGCAAAGAATATTAAACATGTGAAATAATGCAAGAATTGGGAAATGTATTTTGGAACCAAATTATGCTGATTAACCAGTATTCTGAAGGAAAAATCTAAGATGGCTAAAACTACTTTGGTATATTATTCAATACAATAGTTTTAATGATTGCCTAGCTCAATAGGATCAACATAATAACTGAACACCTCTTAAAGGAATATCTAGCTCCCTGGGTGAACAGTCACCCAGGAACAAATAAAATGTACTTGTTTTCTCTGTTTTTGTTCCTACAAAATAATTTAACATTTTAACTTTTCCATTTCTAGAAATGTTACTCTGAATTGCATGTGTTCATTATCCTCATAATTTTTGAACCGACTATCTGACCTAAGAATGGCCCTCAATAATGTCATTTCATACACAATGACCATTTTATCAAACAGTTTCTTACATATGTTCAGAAAATCTGGGAATTTGAGTTTTGATAGTCAATACTTTTCCAATTTTATAACAATTAAATTTTAACAATTTTTAATTAACTGAAGAAAACAAAACTCGTAGCCCAAAGTTAGAATTCTTTTGCTCCTGTTCTTTTTGGATTGCTATTTTAATTTGAAAATGGTCATTTTCTTCTACATTAGATATGGTATTGTTTGTATTTAAGACTCTTTCCTTTTATAATTGCATCACTCTTATTTCCCTAAAGAGCTCTAATTATTAAATTAGTGCTCTCCATTTAATTAAATTTGTAATCTTCTATGATAGTATCTCTAGACATCATATGTACTTGCTGATACACAAATTTCACATAATTCAAACTTTTGGTAGGAGTACATTCATCATTCTAAACTGATCAATGAGTTCATCTACATTTCAGTACCTCTTGCATACTGGAATATGGGCAAGAGATGTGAAGTCATACACTTCAAATAAGGTCTTATACTCTTACACTTATGAAATAAACAAATCAGCAAAAGAATAAGCCCAGAGTTGATAGGTAAATGTACTACACCTCTCAAGCACCTGAACATGACTCAACCTCCATCTGGAATATGAAATCAAAACCTTTATTAGAGCTGATTTTAAGACAACTGGATAACATAAACAATACTTCCATTAAATAATTGCATTAATCTCAGTGAGAATACTGAAATCAAAAAAACTGTTCCTACTGTATCCCATTTTTTATGACTCTTGTTGACTGTGGTAGAGAAAATACTGATTTTTTTACCTCAATTTAGCTGTCAGTCAACTTATAGGATATATCTGGGACTCACTGGTTATTTCTTAATTTATTGGCAAATTATATTATTTTTCTAAATGAGTTAAGGATTCCTAAAAACGTAATGTTAAGCAATGAGCTATTAGGAGCCAGATACTCACCTGGTGTCAATGTGTCTCTCCAATGGACTGTTTACTAGTTAAGTAACAAACCAAAAGCCAAGAGCTATGTAGTAGAAAAACAGCAACACCTTGATTAGATCATCAGTTAGTGTCACCAGTGAGAAAATGAACATTTATGCCTCAAAAGGTGATACTCCAAGAAGGACACAGTATCACTTATGCAGTACTCTGTTCAGAAATACTTAACTTCAATCTAATTGTAGCTATTCCTCTTTTATGTATCTTCCCCAAAGGGCTAAAGACAACACATTACCATAATACATGCATACCAATGTTTATAGCAGCACAATTCATAACAATTAAAGACTGGAAGCAGCCTGTATGGCCGTCGACAGAGAAATAAAAAAAATGTGGTACTTATACATAATAGAATTCTTTGGCTATAAAGAAAGATAAATTCAAGACATCAGCTAGAAAATGAATGGCACCTGGAAAATATAATGTTGAGTGAAATAAGTCAAATACACTAACTTAAATATCATATGGTATCTACCATCTGAGTAAGACAAAGTACAAATGAAGAGCAAAATAAATGATACATAGAAAGAAACTGGGAGATAGCTCTTTTGTAAATGGGAAGGGGTCCATGAGACCAAAGGCAAGGGAAGGGGAAAGGCAAGGGAAGGAAAAGGGTAGTTAAAAGAGATATGATGTATCACATACAGGTATCAAATACCCACAATAAGAACAAAAATGAAGAAAGGGAATCTAGAGACAGATGTAGGGAGGTGGCTGGGGAGGGGAAGAGGATTAAAAAGAATTGATCTGGGTTATGTACCTGCACCTATTCCCCAAGATGATCGTAAACTTCAGGTACTGTGAACATGTACTAATAAAAAATTGCACTGTAAAAAATTGCACTGTTCTTAACTACATATATTCACAAAGGCATGTAATGAATGTCTTCATCTTATTTCTCTTTGACAAACAAATTTCTAATTGTTTTTAAAAAATTATCAAACAAACTTCAAATTGGAAATGTTTAATATATAAACTGGAAGATGGACTTTCTTCAAAAATGCCAATGTCAGGCTGGGGATATAGCTCAGCGGCATAAGCACATGCTTGGCAAGCGCAAAGTCCTTAGTTCGATTCCGGGTACCAGGAAAAAAACAATGTTAATGTGATAAAGGCAAAGAAAAGCTGTGGAATATTAAAGGAGACTTAAGGGACAACTTAAAGTATTAACTGGCCCTAGACCGAATGCTATGCTGAAAAAAAAATATAGTAAAGAATGTCTGTCAACCTATAAAATTGGAAAATGTATAGTAACTAAATCAAATATTGCATTAATATTCAATTATTTACTGTTGATAAATGTACTGTACTATGGTTATATAACAGAATAGTCTCAGGAAAAACACACTGAAGTATTTAGGGGCAGAATACAAGGATTCAACATATTCTCAAATGGCTCAGAAAAATAGCACAAGGATGGATTGATAGGTAGATACACAGATAGGGAGATACACAGGACAATAGATAGATAGACGACAGATGATAGAACAGGCAACAAAGCAGATAGGATAAAATGAATCTAAGTAAAGGACATATAGTATTCTTTGTACTAGAATTCTTGCATATTTTTGTAGGTTTAAAGTTTTTACAAAACAAAGGTTTTTTTTCCAAGTGAATTAAAATTGGGTTAATGAGATCATACCTATCTTTCTCTTCTGTGTTCAACCATTTAGTAAGTATTTGTTGAGAAAAAATAGCATGCACTCTTTGAGACACTGGGGAGGCTGTAGTGAATAAAAGAAACTGAGTATGTGCTCTAACATACTTAGTAGAGTATAGGAAATTAAGAATGAGCAAATAATTTAAAGTACTGCTAAGCAGTGAAGATGATAAATGAGAAGAAGAAAAATGAGAACAATATAGAAAATAAATGCATAGCATTAAGATACTCAAAGGTGGCCTTTTTAAGGAATGTCATTTCAGTTAAGACATCTAGGATGAGAAGGAATTAGCTATGCAAAATATTCCAAATGACTATCAACTGGTAATGGATGAATAAAATGTGATAATGCCATACAATAAAACATTATTCAGACACAAAAAGAATAAAACCTTGATACATGCTACAACATAAATCAATCTTGGAAAATACACAAAGTGAAAAAAACCTTGAAAACTCTATATTAAATCACATAAGGTCACATGATACACGATTCAGTTTGTATGAAATGTCTAAAGTAAGTAATTCCAACGAAAGAGAGAGAACAGAATTGGTGACTGCCTACCACTGGGGGAGCGGTTGGGATATCTGGTAATTGGCATAATTTCATCATTTTTGGTGATAAAAATATTCTAAAATTAAACAGTGTAGATGGTTATACAAGCCTGTTAATATAGTAAAAAGTAGTGAACTGCATCCTTAAATTGATTAATTTAGAGCCTATGAACTGTGTCTCAACAGAACTGTGCTTAGGCCAGGCATGCTTGTAATCTCAGCACTTGGGAGGCTGGGGCAGGAGCATCAGTGTGAGTTCAAGGTCTGACTGGGCTACCTAGTGAGCTTAAGTCCAGCCTGAACTACACAGTTATATCCTGTCTCAAAAAACAAGCAACAAACAAACGAAACGAAACTGCATTTTAAAAAAAAGGGAAAAAATCTCCAATTGGTAATAGAAAATGGTTCTGGCTTACAGTATGACAAAGTCCAAAAGTATGGCTATGAGATTCATAAGGCTGAAGAACAGAACAGTATCACGAGACCTAAAAAGTTTAAAAGCTCAGAGGCCAAACTGTTGAACAGACCATCTACCAGACTCTGAGGATATCATGTCAATGTATGAATGACAACCTCAATGCCAATCTCTTTGAGAATAATGACAATAACAAGACACCTATTAGCTGGATTATCTGTAGGAAATGCTGCATCTGAGGCTCCCATGTCCCTTTCCACTAGCAAAATATCCTAAGTATATGGTGCATATATTCATACATATACATATCTCAGGGATAAGTTATATATTTAAAAGGAATGCATTTAAAGGCATTGTCACTTGGGAATGTTCTCTATTTAGTATTTACATTTATTTTTGCTATTTGTAAGATACATGGGGTAAAGTATAACAACCTAATAGACATATTAAGTGTGAAATCAAGGCAGTTGACATTTCTCTCTCTTTAAATATTTTGTAATATGTAGCTTGATTAAAACAGTGATTTTAACTATCCAATATCTAGAATTTTGTAATGGGGGTGAAAAGTAATAATATTATAAAACTCTAAACCAAAAGTAATAAAATTATGGAACTCTAAACCAAAAGCATTTAAGCCTAATCTGAAAATTGAGTCACTGGACATTCTTAAAGGGAAGCAAATAGAAGTTGGCAAAAAGAAAAACAAGTAGTGCTATGATATTGTAACTAGTAGGGAGATGGTGTTATTTTATTTGTCATTATTTGACAGTGAATACTTTAAAGGAGATCATATTATAAATGTTGGGAGTGATATGTAAGTGTGAGTCTAGGTTACAAGAGGAGAAACTTGGCAAATTTAATGTATGTGGAAATTAACCAGTAGAGAAGGCAAATATGTTCAGATTCCAAGTATGACTGGGGCCCTTGGGTCAGTAACACACAGTCCTTTATTCCAACAGAATCAAGCTAATTCTCAAAAAGAGATCTGCTTTCTGGTCTTATATCTAGTTTGCTACCTTAGTTCTAGGACCTTAAAACATGGCAATTGAGTCATTCATTTAAGTCTTTGGAAATTCATGAAAAGAAGGCTTATTTGTCACAAAATTTCTACCTGTCTAGATATTTTTGCTGCCCCAACACCAGTGGAAGGAAAACAGTGTACTCTAGAACTGGAAAACTAATCTTGATGAATGCTTAGTAATTAGATACAGATGCTGCTATAAATTCTACAACACTCCAAAATCGAAAGAAAAACTTTTGGTTTAACTTTGCGTCTTTACTATCTGGTACACAAAATTTATTTTTAATTCCATATTAAAATAGATAATAGGACATTTTTAATTTTTTCATATTTATGACTCTTGATTTTCTACATGGTGAATGCATTTTTGAAGCACTTTTGAAATTTTTATTACAAATACCTTCCCGTTATTGAACATTTATACTATAAAATTTTGAAGAACTCTCAGAGGTGTATGGGGAAATTCTTATCATTGGTAAATAAAAACCAAAAGTAAGAAGAAAGTTTTGTTTGCATAGTGAGTAATAATTTTCTCATTGCTCCAGAAAGACTTAAGTTTTATCACGGTCAAAAGTAAATATGTTATGAAATAATGCCTAATTATGATTCTCTGTGTCACAGATGGTTTCTCACTGCCACTTGAGCCTACATCAAGTCTGTCCCCCATGGCAACAAGAAAAAAAGGGGGGAAGGGTGGGGGAAATTGCAAAAATGCTGAGATTAATCATGGAAAGTAAACTGCTATCTCTAAAATAATAACAATACAAAAGGTTCTATTTGTTTAATGGGCCAGGGACAGGAAAGAAATATACATAAAACTAAATTCAAAGGAATTTGAGGGATATAGCAGCAGAAATGCAAAGACAGAAAAAAGAAAAAGATAGCATAAGAAAGTTCTTCCAAACATATTCTAACATCCCGCTAACAGTCTTTCAGAAATGTAAAGGCAATTTGCTTGCAGAAGCAAAAAAAGAGACAGCCATCAGAATTTTGGCGTAAAGAAAGTGTACACAAATTCATGGTTTCTGAATTCATGGTGAGGAGGGTTCCCAGTGCTACTTGGTACTCATTTTTCTTAGCCACAGATCAGTGGTTTTAACACACACTCACATAACATCAAGTGAGCTTTAGCAAATAGATCCCACCCTCAAATATAACTGGCCTGAGTGTGGCACAAAGGATGAAACATTTTATAAATCAGTTCTCCGGGTGATTCTGACGGATAGCTAAGGCCAAGAACCTACTGTCTGATTTGAGTCTAGGGCCCAGCAAACATTTTGGATAACGAATCAAGTTATTTGGTAAATAATTTAGGCTTTGTGGTCTGTTACAATTATGCAACTTTGCTGTTGCAGCAAAAAAGAAGCCAAAGACAAAAAGTAAATGAATGAGTGTAATTTTTGTTCCAATAAGATTTTTTTATAAAAAAAAAAAAGACAGTGGGCTCGATTTAGTCAATGGTTGCAGCAGTTTCTTTGCATTGCTGTTAGGCTGCATCTTCACCCTTTTCCCACAATTGCTGCTTTTAACTTTAGTCATCCCTATGCCTCTGATTTTCCGAAATGACCTCTCACTGTACTTCAGTGGGAAAATACAGGTCATTCAGCAGCAAATCTTTAAACACCTGTCCAGCACCTGTAGATGCAGTAAATACCTACAGATACCCATGTGGGCGTCTGCCATCATCTCTTTGCCTCCTATTACAGGAATGTCCTTTTTAAGGTGAATCTAATCAATTCACTTAGTCGTAAATCCATCACCCTCCCATTTCCTTTTGGGCTCTACCCCATAAAGGATAACATGTCTTTAATGACTCCCTCTCTACTGGCTCCTTTCCTTTTACTTAAACATATCCAAGTGACTTATCTTTAAACGAAGAACCCTCAAAGCCTTCATCAACCCTGTGTCCTCCCCTAAATATTCCCATTTATCTCTCTTTCCTTAAGAATTCTGTATCTGCTGCCTCTTTCTCCTCTCTTCCCTCTTGACTCTTCCATCCTCCACAGTCTAGCTTCTGTCCCCACCACTCTACTAAATGTATTTTTGTCACAATCACCAAAGACCATAGGGCAAATTCACAGTTCCCGTTACTTATTGTCTCTGAAGCATTTGACATTGCTCACTCCTCTTAAAACTCTCTCTCTGCATTTAGTTTTTGCAATATCATTATATCTTCTTCTGCTGGCTGCTTCCATCTCAGTTTTCCCTAATATTATCTAAAAGTGACTTCTTATGTTACACATGTTAGCAATTATTCCCATGGTATCAAGCACCATCAGCTTGTGGTAACTCCCAAGTTTTATCTCTATCTCACATCTTTTCCCCAAGCTTCAGGTCCCTATTTTCATGTACTTTCTGCAAGCTGTATCTGGGTATCTTTTGCCCCACAACTGCCTTTTTCCCTTTATTCCTAATGGGTTAGTAGCCTTACTAACAAACCCAGATGTTAAAGGTCAAATTATTCTGCTCCCTCACAACGCCTGATTGTTTTCTAAACACTATTATACAAGTCTGTTAAAAGGTCCCTACGTGAAGGCACTAATTCCAACCATCCAGTGGATAGCAAGCATGAATGCTCAAGTGTGTATGTGGTCCTTCTTTTCCAAATGCAATCAGCCGTCATATCCTGATAATTTTACCTCTAAAATATCTGAGCAATCCACATCTTTAGACATTTCCACTGCAACTGCTTTAAGGTAGACACTAATCATCCCTCACCAAGATTATTTGTGAATTCTTAAGATTATTGTAAATTGTCAGAGTGCATTTTTTACTTGACTACACATCAGTGGCCTCTTACTTCCTTCACTTACTCTTTCTCATTAGACCATTGCCCTGTTCTATCTTATACTGTACTTGCTGAACGGCAGTTTTGCAAGAGAAGAATGATCCTAATTTTTCTCTTCCTATTGAATGCATATGATACTTCATCAGGTCTTTGGGGTTTTTTTGTTTTTGTTTTTTGAGTTTGTTTTGTTTTGCTTTGGTCTTAGCAACATAGTAATTAGGAAAGAACTCTATCCTAGGACAGTTTGGGTTCCACCTTTTAAATAAAATGACAATAAAATGGAGTATCCACTAAGGACAGTGATCAACAAGGTGAAGAGACTAAGCTATAATCAATAAGAAGTCATTGGAAGAAACAGGATATATATCCTAAAGAAGATTCAGAGTTCTTTCCTAGAGTACAGTAATTTGAATACTGTCCTCTTACAAGAATATCAGGATCATTAATCAGTCATCTTTCGTCCTTAATAAAAAACACAGCATCTTTTCCATAATAAGAAATGCTTATCTAAGGTACCTTTTCTAAAAATATAGAATGTTCCAAATTTTGCTGTCTATTGGCCTGAACATCATAGAAAGGAAAACTATCAATCTTGAGGTTTGATTCCACAGGGAAGCCTTTCTTACAAATGAGACCACATTGACATTTACTGATTTTTGGAATAATGATCAATCTGAATGGCAGATTTTAAATTTTCAAAATCATTTCCCTAAATTTAATACTGAATGCTCTAATTTTCCTGAGTAGGAGTATCTGACATATTTCCTGTTTAAATAATTTTTCCAGTTTGACCTAAATATTACGTATTTCTAAAAATGTGAGTTTTTAAACAAAATGTCGCGAAATTTTTCATCAACTTTGCTCATCATAGCACCATAATAGTGACCATAACCTAGAAAAATTCTGAACGTTTTAACAGCAATTATTCGTATGTCATCTGGCATTTCTTTCTCAAGAGTATGCCCATTTTCTTCCCACGAGTGCATATTAGTTTCAGAAAATACTTCTTTTATTGAAAACCTATCTTTGCATCTGATCCTGTTGATCTAAACAGATATATTTTAAATTATTAAGGTACCTTAATCTAACATGCAAATCTGAAAAACGTATCCGTTTATCATTTATAATAACAGCACTATAGTAATACAGTGATAAATTTCACCACACATGTAATAAATTCAACACTTTCATTTAGTTAAAAAAAACAACTATTAAGCAATGAGATGATTTAAATGATCATTTCAGGGATTTGATGTGCATACTAATGCTTATCTTTTGATCATAATCTTTTATCATCATAACATGAAATAGACTACATGGTTAAACAAATGAATGGGCCTGGTGTGGTCTTACTATTCTCTTACTCTTTTCTCCTCTTGGATTATAGTAAACAGAATTAACATGGTTTCTACTACATCTGCTAAGTCAGTCTGTACATCTGGCTTTGAAGTAAATTCAGGGAGTAAGAGAAAGCAAGAGGTACTATAGGTAAATGTTTTACTTGCAGTTTGTGGCATACATTTTTATAGACATAATAATAAACATCTTTAAGGCTGGCTAATAGAAAGTTTGATAAAAAAATTCTCTGCATTTAAATATCCTATCCTCCTCAAATGCAACAATTCATACTAAAGACTAAAAAGTATTCATATATTAAATGGCCTCCTGCATCCAAAAGTAGATCTCATAGGAATGAAATCCTAATTTTGGTACTGTATGATATTTGCTTATATTTTAATGCCAAACATTTTTAGAAGTTTACTTTGGGCCCATGTTATTTACTAAATTATAGCCAACATTGTTTACAAATTCACTGGAAGGAAGTTTCATTTTTCTCTTCACTGCAAACTTGTAAGAAAAAGGCAATCTGTCAAGTTGAACCATAGTTGACCAAAAGTTCTAAAGAATTTATTTAACTAATACCTGGAAGTCAGGGCTTCGAAGGCTCCATGCACAAAATATTGATGAAGACAAATGTTAATTCCTCTAATAATTTACAGTACATAAGACAGACATCAATGCTGCTAACTGAACAGGTAAAGGGAAGTGTAGCCACACTTGGAGCACTAGCCTTTGTGTCATGGGGTTGATCTGAAGGAAATATCTCACTTAACGTAAGCATATATGAAGACATGTCTGAATTAAGAAATGGCTCTAGCAAGATAGACCATTTTATTCAATATAATAAACCAAATAATGCTGTATATAAAACTTTTCAGTGAATTTTTTATTTTTGTCCGAAACAGGTTAGCTTCAAATGACAGTAACTTGTTAACAGTTTTCACAAGAACCTAACTTGTCTTTCCCACTGATAGATTTCTATCAAGAACAGCCTTGGTCTCACCACAGAAATCTTCACTGATAACACATATATAGCACATTTGCTTTCATATCGGATGAAAACCAGCACAGTCAAAACACGCACACAAAAGACTTACCGAGGTGTACAAATATCCCTCACTGTTCATTGCCAAATACAGCTTGGTTTGAACTCCTTGAATAGCCACCACTCGAAGACCCACCGGGATGAGGTTAAACAGAGCTGGAAGTTAAAAGGATGTGAAAACAATGTTACAATTCTAAATCTTACACCTTTTCAATGTTTTCAGCAGGTGTACCTGGTTCTCCAAAAGTAGTAAGCACTTGGTAAGAACAAACAGGTATATATTTAGACACATAGAGATAAAGCCTCATTCTACTTGATTCATGGTTGCGGTTACTTCAGCAAGGCTGTGACTACATATTCACCAACACTGGGGCAAATGGAAGGCTTGGGGTCCCAATTCTATCGCTTTTTAGCATCAGAGGTGAGAAATCTTCAGGCTTCTTTGGAGGTCAAGTTGCAGGAATTGGTTTGTACGTTAAACTATGTCAACTTCTACAAACTAAAGTTTGAACTGTTCCCCTAAATAGCTGCTGAAATTCTTACAGGCACAGTTAAGACCAGCAGGGGAGAGATTCTTAGGACAGACAATAATTTAATGCCCCTATCTGATTTATCTGTATCATTTCTAACGCAAAACCTCAACAATAAATCCAGGCCTTGCAAAAAAGTCACATTTTGTAGTCCTATGTTCCTAATATTTCCCCTAATTTTTAGACTCCAAGAGCAAAAGTTACAGGAATGAAAAGTAATAAATAAAAGTGATGTGATTTAATGCATTTTTCCTGTAAACTGGTTGCAATTAGGCAACTGACTTGTTTCAATCAGGCCTTCACTTCTCCATTTGAAGGTCTGACTCTGAAACTTACACCCAAGCTCGGCTCACAACCACACACCACTCACTGGAGACAACCAGTGGGTGCCCTCCTACTACCAGCTGTCTACTCCCTCCCACACAGTGAATAAAAATAAAACAGTACATTTTTAAACCATAGTGCTTGCCACACACATTTTTTGAAAATAGCCTGGGCACCTTTCTCTCAAGAGTCATCAACAAATGTTGATGATTTTTTTGTAAGTTTTTCGAAGATCATACATCGGTGTGGTATTTCAGTGAAATTTAAGAAGTCATTTCGTGTATAAGAATAGTTAATTTTTTCTGGGCTCACTTATCTCTGCATATATAATATGCAGTGGTAGACACAGTAATACAGATGAAAAATATTAATGAGGAACTAAGCGTCTTTTGCTGAGCCTGAAATGTATCTTTCCCTTAAAATCAGGGTGTTACCAAAGACGAGCTAGGACATGTCGTACAGTTTAAAATACAACTGTTCTTACCACATGCCACCAATGGTGCTTCATTCAATACCCATCATATTAAAAGCTGTGCCTTTCCGTTATATGAGGTAAAGGAAAGGAATTGCACAGATTGCAAGCTGAGATCTCATGCTATATTTGATGATGCAATGCACAGGCAAGAAGTCTATTATCTTTGAGCATGTCATGTATATGTCCTATCTTTCTGTTGACCCCTTGCTCACAGAAGGTGCTTAACAGATATTTGTAGGCTGAGAGTGAACTGCAATGGGAAAATAGGACAATATATTTTTGGGAAGTTATAGATCACAATTCCATTACAGAAAAGCCCATCATTAAAATTTTTTGAAGTTGAAAAACAGCAAATCAAACTGCCCATGAGTCTGGATGAAATGCTGTGTCACTACATATTCTTGACATTGCTAATACAAGGATATGTGTGAAATCTATTATGGTCATTATAAAGAGTGATGGAGAATAATACATGAAATTCAGAATTATTTCTACAACCTCAATTTTACAACATTCTAAACTTTGTTTTAGTTCTTTTAATGTAGCTTGTAACAGCAGATGGGTGGAAGATACCGGTTTCATTTTTGTCTTACTCCCCAACCTCGCCCTGATTAGGATTTTAAGGAACGTTAAAATGCTTAAGTTTCAAATATCAGGCAACAGTAGGAAGAAGAAAAGAACATCAACCACCCATGCCTTGAATTATCTATTCCACAATAGTGCTATTAAGTACGTAATTCAACATGTATTTTTTCACTACGTACTACACATTTCTAAAGAGGTGCATTCAAAAATGAAAATGATAGCAATAACAACAAAAAATAACACTAATAAAAAAACACTGGAAATGTGGAGTAGAAACCAAAGTAGCTAGTCATACCACTCCATTTTTTTACACATTTATGATCGCTCATAAACTAGAATGGCTTTAAATCTATCTAGAGAAACAGTCTTTCCAGATAAAATACAAAGGGATTACATTAGGAATAAGCTGGGGCAGAATCACCATCTTCTTAGATGCCTTGCTTTATCCAAAACTTCTTCATAGTTTTAAGATATTATTTTGGTGCTTTATTTGCACCCAAGGCAAATATAATAAAACTTTAGCCATGAAATGTCTATTTTTTGCCTCTTCAGGAGGCTTCAGAATTTACAATGGCTGATTTTTTCATAAGGAAATTTCATTAAATTGACATTTAACATGTAATAATCTACATAAAATAGGCTTAAATGCTATTTAGAAATGTCTGGGTAAATGTGAAATGATTTGTTTTGTCATTATCTTGGAATCAAAATAATATCAATTGAACTCAGTAAGAAAATCATGGAAAAAATACAAATTACAAAAAGTCTATCAGCAGGAATACATGCTGAGAAACTATTACGCAAATTATTATGATTGAAAAGAAATTTGTATTCTTGTTCCACGCAATGGAAGGAGCAGGAAGAGGAAGGGTAAGGGATGAAAAACAAAAAAAAAAGAAAGGAAATATATAATTAAGGTGCATTATGTGAATGTACCAACTTCCCACAATAATTGTAATCATTATGTACTGCAAACATCCTAATAAAAAAATTAATGCCTAGAAAATTACTTGACATTAGAGGAATAGAGAACAAATTTTGATAGCCAGACTTCAATTGTGATGGGTCAGCTTAATCATTAAATATTTGTTTCATGATTGTGAAAGTCCTATGACCTCCTCAGTGGGAAAACTAGCCTAATCCCTTAGTTTCTGGGCACCCTTGATACCAAAGCTAGAGTCACGCCCCACTGACTTGATATCCCTTTTGAGATTCTTTGCATGTATGCATCATTGTATAGTAATACTTACCTTTGGCTGACTTACTTTTTTGCTTTCATCTGCCTAAACATGGATTCTTGTTATAAGACTATATTCTTTAAAGGACTTCAATGTCATTGATATATAGAGATGCCATACATATCAGTCAGTTATAAGGCAACAAAAGGCAGAAGGTATGCATATGTAGGAATGGAAGGGTAAAACCTACTGCATGATTTACAGATTCTTAATAAGAAAGATAGTTGTGATGTGTATGTGTGTGTAAGAGAAGGAAATATCTCCTCAAGTGATTATACGATTGTGATGTTTGGTATATACCTGCTCAAGAAACACAGCAGCGTTTCGTGCACTTTTTAATCATTTTTACTTTTGAAGAAATACATGTGAATACTGGATCCAAAATGTTTTTTCTCCCACTGGATTTGAAAAAAGCATTATAAATAGATCAGGGTAGGGGGGTACTGACTAGGTAAAGTCATTCATCGGTACCTAATCATGAACTTTCTTTAGAAATGCCAACAGACCCCATTTTTCTGAGGCAATTTGGAAAGTTAAGAGCAGTTTAAATTCCTTTATGATTTCTCCAAACAGCATTTATACATATGATTTTTGAAAATATTTTATCAATCATTATGCACTAATGTCTATTTGATTACACAAAACTTGGATAATTATTTAAATAAAAATGATGCATAAAAGAACAACTACGATGCAAATTTTAAAACCTTCATGTCACAACAGTAAAATCACATTTTACAAAACAGGGATGTACCCTTTAGTATTGCGATTCTTTTCCTAGGAACCAGAGATCTTTTTCCATTGGTAGTTATAGATGACTTCTTCTTGAGGTTGTAAGTTGGCTATCAGCCCAGGGAGCTTCCATTAAAAGTATGAAACTTTTTAATTCTTAACACTGGGACTCTTATTCTGTGCCTTTCTACTATCTACAGCCTTGTAAGGCTAAAAGGCTGTAGCATACTTCTTAGCAGTAAGATCTATTTTTCTTGGCTGTTTTCTCAGTTGACAATGGTAATTTGTCTGAGAATCATCAAAGTCTAAGGGAAATTCAACAGAAATTAGAACCATCAGAGAATGGATTGTGAGAACCAAAACCTATAGCCTAAGGAATATTTCATAGGTCTTCAAAAATCTCTAGGTTGCAAAAATTCCAATATTCATTGAGGGGAAAGCTGCACTATTTCAGTTTGTTTTTGTTATTTCAAATACAGCATATATAATCAAAGGTTGTAGAACACCTTGAAATTATCTGTCTTCAACAATTAGAATGAAAACTGGTATAACATTCTACTTGTTTCTTTTTTGATCTTACCAGTAGGGTCTCTGATTTAGACTTTACTTAAACTATGGTTAAAAATAAAACACTAAAGGAAACCTTTTACCCACCTGTGAAACATATCTCAACATTAAATTTCCAATTAGATGCAGACTTATCAGTGGGGGGGGCTAGTGGAAGCTTGTAATGACGAAATCTAGTAAAAACCACTCATGTCTCTTGGGGTGGGACTGGTCCTTAAGGGTAGAGATAATATGCTATTTTGAGATCAGTGTGTGGGTGAGTAAATTTTCTGTGGGGAAAAAAGTAATAAAATCCAAAGGACAGTCATAAATCTATCTAGATTACCATGGAGATGACATTTGGATCATTCCTCAGATGGTGTCAACATTATTTGCTCTAGTTCACTATTATAGATATTTCATGTTCAACTTCCTGTCTGTGAACCTGTGTAAACAGTGTTGTGTGCTGTGATCATATTTTGCCTTAAGGGTTTATTGAAAGTTGTTTACTTAAACATAAATAAAAAGAACACAAAGTCAACAACATACTGGTATACACTATTTATTTAGCAGTCACTTACTATAGGTGCTGTCCTCATCTTTGGTACCATCAATGGTTCCATCTGCCTGCAGCTGCAAGTGGAAGCCTTGTCGGCTGTACAGTTTGGTAACTATACCCTTAAGCTGAGGCTCTGCAAAGAGAATAATGGTTTGGATCAGTTGACACACTGTACATATGAAGTTGACAAGACTCAGAATTTTGAATTCTAATTTCCTTTACAAATTTTAGTGGAAAAGTCAAACTACCATTTTAAAGAGTCCTCTGGGAGACAGAAAACCAGTAGACAAACTCCAAGTTTCAGAAGAAATCTCCAAACAAGGGAAGAAACATCTCATTTCCACCACATAACGTTGGTAAAAGCCCAAAATCTTCTGACTGCAGTCAGATTCTGACAGCTTGTCCTTTAGCTTAGAGTGGGATTCTATCTCATTGAACATTCCAAATGGGTTGGCAAACAGCATGGTCTGCCTTTTCACCAACCAAGCAGCATGGTCTGCCACTTTTCATGTGGTAGAGAAAGGAAAAATACAAGGATCATTCAGTGTTGTTTGCCATTAAAGGGTCAAAAACCCACTAGCAACTATTTCCTTCACACTTACCACAACTGGAATGAGTAAATCCCCCATTCCAAGGAGGGTGAAAACATAAATAACCTGAGACCTCATCAAAGTATCTGTACTTAGAAAACTGAGGCTCCTATTCAAAAAAAGGTGGGGGAGATAAAAGGTAAACAACCATCGCCATCTTCTATCCCAATATTAATTATTCTTAAGGAAAACAGAGTTGAAAAAAGTAGGGTTTTTTGTTGATGGGGAGGAAAGAAAATTAGTACATACTTATTTTCAAATTTAATATTAAAATATGATTACCTAAAACATGGGTTCTTAATTAAAATGATCTGCAATTATGAATCACCACAGATTAATCAAGCATCTAATTTACCCATAACAGCCATGCTATCCAAAATTGCTTTTATTGAATACAGACACCTGCACTGAAATAACATGTGATTATTCTGCCTGCCACATAATCATGCTTGGCAACTGCTGAAGCCTTTTTGAAAACAAGCCTAATATACAGCTAATGCATTACAAACTTTGTACCAACAGTAAACCTATCCCTGCTTTTCCATTCCAGGGTGAGCAGAACACATACGTAGTGAACAGACTGATGAGAAAATCGGATTTATTGTAGTATCTATCTGGTAAAAGGTAACAAAATAGCGCAAAAGATTCATTTGGTTAAGGATGGCAAATAAGCTGCATATTTCCCCCCAAGGTCTGTCTTGACGCAACCTAATGCCTAGAGCTGTCTGAATTTCCCATCACCAGATTATCCTGCTACTCTTCTCACTGAAATTGTTCAAAAGAACCCATGATCTAGCTTTGAGTTTAAGCTCCCTCTTCAACCTTGCATTTTCATACCAGGTAACCACAGTTCTACTAATCTAACCAGTTCACTGAGCTCTTCTGCTGCAAGGTTCTAGAAATCCACCTCCCCGCAGCAAACATTTCAAAGCTGCACCACAAGTCAAGTCTGTCCCCAAAAGCTTAAAAGTACGGTATTCAAAGAAAAGGAATGCCTAGAGAGCGGAAGCCCACATCACTGGGTGGAAAACCGCAGAGGAAGGGTCTGATAGGCAGCGATAAAGGAAGGCGAGGGATTCCCCGGGTTTTCCTGGGGGAGGGGGGAGTGGTGTCTGCGTGCTCCTGCAGTTACCATGCCACACGCTACACAAGCGATCATGGCTCGGTCACGCCTTCCCAAAGCCCACCCGGCACACACACAAGAGATACACGCGGCGACATATCTGAAGCTGCGGGCGCGCCTCCTGGGCAGGGTATGCCCCCAGGCTCTGCGCCTGTCCCAGGGCAGTTGCAATGCAGCAAGCCTGTTACTGCTACGAAGGAGGCAGGAAAGCAATCGCATTCCCACACACGCACACTGCCTAGGTGGCCTCATCCGCACAGGATGGGCTACAAACTTACCTAGGCTTGCATTCCTTCCCCCAACCCCCTCCAGACTCACAAAGTACGACCCCCGCCTCAAAAAAATAGAAAAAAGCTAAAGCCCCTTCCGACCTGGTCTCCTTCTGCGCCTCTTCTTGGAACCAAAGAGTTTGACCCGGGAAAAGACATTTAACTTGTTTTTGTCGCAGCTGGTCTTGCCTTTGCTGGGGCTGCTGACACACTTGCAGGCATTGGATTTCTCGCGCTCGCGGGCTTGTCTCTTCTGACGGATCAGCGAGCTGGCGATTGCCGCCGCCATGGCCACGACGCCCACCACCACCACTTCTTCAGCTGCCCCTCTTTGGGTTCGCCTCCTCCTCTTCCTCTTTCTGCTTCTCCGCTGCTCTCCCGCTGTCTCGCGCCTTGGTCGCCTTGGTCTCTTTAGCCTGCGTTAGCCCGGGCGTCTTCGCACTCGGGCTTCACCAGAGGAGGGGGCTTCGCATGCCTTCCGAGCTCCTCTGACGGTGGTCCGGCTCCTGCGCGGGCTGCTGGCTGCCTGGGTCCGAGCCGACGCCACAGCCCCGGGCCGGGATCGCGGGCGAGACGGGCAGGCGAAGGCAGAGCTGCGCGACTGCGTGCTCTCGGCCCCAGAGCCCCGAGGACACTGTGCAAGTCCAAGTGGCTTGGGTCCGAGTTTCGCCGCACCCCCCACCCTGTGCCGCGTGGAGGGGGCCAGAGCAGGGAGGCGGGCGGAGGGAGAGCGCGCGGGCGGGAGAGAGGCCGGGAGCGCGGGCGGCAGGAGGGAGGAGGGAGGGGGAAGCTCGCGGGGGAGCGCGCCCTCGCCCTGGCCCCTCCGAGTCTTCCACTAGTCCTTGCAACTTCTCGGCTTGACGATCAGGAAAAGTTGGCCCGTGCCGGCCTTCCGGCAGGGATCAAACAGGTAATGGCCTCTCATCCTTGCCGCTGCTGCTGCTCTGGGCGCGGCACAGTCGCAGCACAGGAATCTGGTCGCTGCAGGCACCCTCCGGAAGAGCGCGACGGCCTCCCCGAGGCCCCCTCCCTTGGCGGCCCCTCCTCCTCTCCCCGAGCAGAGCGTGCTGGCTCCCGGCCGCGGGCCGCCCCCCGCAGCCCCACCCCCCGAGTCCCCGGCCGGAAGGGAGCTAACACCTGTAGGGGTTTAGGCATTGCCCCATCGCCCAAACCCTTCTCTCTCTCGTTACCCGAAAGCAGCTTCAGGAGGAGACGGCGATGGAGGAGGCACTGGGTTGAACTAGTTGGATTGAAGGAGTGGGGCTTTGCTCGGCGGCGGCGCTGGGGCGGGGGGAGGAGGGCGGAGCGGGGAGGGGTGTTCCGTTAGTGTTTGACTCTTAGCTGGCCGGATGGAGCCTAGGCTGGAGCCCTCCCCCCCCCCCCCCGCGCAAAGTTCGGCTGACCCGCGCCCCAGGCTCAGGCTTTCCAACACCCCGCCCCCACCTGCGCCGAGGTATTTTGCATGGCGACACTTGTAGCCATTCAGGAGTGGAGGCCAGGACTCCCAGACGGACTCAACCCCCGCGACAGCGGCAGCAGAAGGCACTGCAGAGCTGCGCCCGCACACCACGCTGCCACCCAGTGGTTTCTGCTGACTTTTCATTCCATGCCAAGTCGTGCGGCCAGAACCCCGTTTTTCTTCTGTTCCCCTTAATCCGTCCTTTCGAGTTTGGGGTTCAAAGAGCTTAGGTCATGTGCCACGGGCAGTACTTGGGAAGTCAGGGTGAAATCTATTTAACCTGGGGCACGTCTCCAACTCTCCCAATGTCTTCCTTTTTTTTTTTTTTTCCCTGCTCCTCCAACTCAGGCAGCCTCCCTCCTCGCAATTCAGGAATTGAGTCTGGCTTCTTGTAGGCTTCACTCTATTCCCAAGTTCTCGTCCTTCCTGTTTTATACTGTAAACAATGGTAGAAAAAAGAATGGATTTGGGGGCAAAGAATGCAGTAAAAGGGAACTGGTCCGTCGACATCCACATTCTACTTTCAGGTGCACCACTGTTTTGATGTCCCCGCCCTGGGATTGAAACCAGGGCTAGCACAAGCTCCCTCAAGCCCTGGGTTACTTGATTCTCTGAGGCCAAACAGGGATGTGCAAATTGTAGGGCTGCTCTATCTTGGAGCTGCCACTACACTCCTACACCTTCCTTATTGGACTCCTCCTCCTCCTTCTCCTCCTCCTCCTTTGTAGATTTTTTTTCAGAAGTGATGTAGATGGAAAACCAAATGCACAGCTTAGCCTTAGACTGAAACACTCTTTTCTTGCCTGACCTTTCAACAAACTCAGATTCAGAAACCTGGAATATCTATCAACAGGGAAACTATCAGGTTCCTAAGCCCATCAGAACTGAATCACCTGAGCCTTCTGTAGATTTTCTTGCTTCAGGGTTCATTCATGCTGCTACTCTTTGCTTCCACTCCCCCCAGTCTCGAAATGTCTCCTGCACCACACTGTGCATCTCCAAGGGAGGCTGGGGTGAAAGCTGCAGGAGTGGGCTACAGAATTTCCCACCTACTCCTTCGTGCTTTTGGCCTTCCCAAAAGAAAGGAATGCATCAGACTGTAAATTCTCTGGTCTGCTCCCACTGGGACTTAAATGCCTTGACAGTCGGGGCTGTGTCTTATTCACCACTGTATTTCCATCCTGGCACAGATCTTGTCACATAGTTCATTTTCAGTAAAAATGTGTTCAAGACAATTGATGAATGGCTGATTTATATTGATTCTGAAGGGTAGGAGAGGTTTCTTGGCTCAGAATGTAAGCAATCATTGGTTAAATTCCAGGAACCACGTAGGAGAGTAGTCCCACCAAAAGAGGAATCAGAAGCTTTGACCAGGGTCAGATATTTAGGGTGTGGATGGAGAGTTAAGAGAGCCTTACTCACTCTGCCTACTTTTACTGTCTGCTGAGCATCTATGCCAAAGGCCCTGTTTTTTTACTCATGTTTCTCTCTCAGGCTCCTGAACCAGAGAAGTCCTCCTACTTCCTCTAACAAGCCAAAGGATGAAGTTCTCCTAAAGGCAAGAGAAAGACTTTGGAAACAACAAGAGGATGGTATTGAGAAAATGAAGAGGGCTTTCTCATATTCCTTTTTTCTCTGCTTCCCTTCTAGAAGAACTCACCACATGCTCTTTCAAACACCATCCATATGGTGTTTTCAGATACCATAGAGAATTACTGATATGGCCATTTGAAACTAGATATTGTAGGTAAACAGCCCCAGAGAATATGTGGGTAATACTCAGGATACTTATCATTACAAAGTTGCAAACCAGTATGTAAATACATCATCTCATGCCCCAACCCCTATCTACCATCACAACACTTTTTGATAGGAAAATAGTCTATGACACATGCTCACCTGCTTGTGTAACCAACCAGTGGGCCAAGCTGGCATCTTGATTCCACATGTGTTTGTAGATGCCTTAGTTACTGTAAACCTCTCCCCCATTATGTTTGATTTTTAACTTATACAAAAAAGCATACAAATAATACACATCAACGGGGTACCATGTGATGTTTCAGTGCATGGGTACATTCTGTAATGTTTAAGTCAGGTTCACTATATCTCCTCAAACATTTAGCATTTCTTTATTATGCACATGTGAACTCTTAGCTTTCTGAAAGGTATTGTGTTATCATTACCCATAGTGACCCCACTGCGAAACAGGGCATTAGAGCTGCTTGCCCCCATCTAATGGCAACTTCATAACCATTGATCAGCTTCTGCCCAATGCACTTTTATAATGTTGAAAACAAAAAGAATACAGGGGTTACCAGACACGTCCCTTGTCAGTCCTCAAAAGGTACTTCTGCTTTTTTATATCCCCCTCCTGTTCTTCCACCTCCATGGACAGGAAACTATATGGCATATTGTTGATCAAACTAGAGTAGAGACCCTCTAAATTTCTTGATCTCTTTGCCTATGAACCGCATGCATTGCCCTCACTTCTCTACTAAAAGAGCTCCACAAAGGCCTGTGACTACAGGGTATATTCAGTCCGGGGCAGAATATGAAATAAGAGATTTGAACATGAGTGTACCCAAATAATATTATCCAATCAAGCTTAACCACTAATAAAGCACATATTTTCACACTTTCCAAACTCTTATGTCTATTTCCCAGGTACCTAGCAACTCCAATCAAGATTGTGAGTATCACTCTCAGATCCTTGAAGGGGAATTGTGTCAGTCCCTATCCATCACACAAAGGCATAATGAAGGACAGAATTGAACCCTATGCTGAAGAAGGATATACTTTTCTTTCTAGCCTATTGCCTTCTCAGAATAGCATTAGAATAAAATGGTATTTTAGTGAAAGGAAGAAGAAAGAGCTCTCTTTTGACACCTAATTCCAAAACCCTTTCTCTCCTGTCTTGTTTTATTCATAGCAATACTGCTATGGAATTTCTTGATCTCCAGGTTCCTAGAATTTCAATGCTCTGCTTAACCTCTGTGGTTTCTACTCCTCTAGGCTTAGTAGGTCTACTCTCCTATGTTCCTCCTAGACCTCTTCTCCTCCATCATACTACCTGCCAAAATCACTTCTTGACTGTATTCTGGAAGAATTCATTCTTAGTTATTTTTCCCATTCCACACTTGCCCAAAGAGTTCTAGCTGGCAGGAGGCATATATTTTAGTCCTATCTCTGCTACTAAGTGACTGTGTCACTTTGGGTATGTTATTCCTTCTGTAGTGCTCTGTTATCCCACTTTTAATGTAATGCTTGAGAATACTGAAGGTTTTCAAATTGTATTCTGCAGCACCCCAAAAGTACATGGACATGATATAAGTTCCATCACAAATGTTTCACCTATAGCACTTCTACTTACATCTATGTACTGCGGCTCACTGTATGAATTCTAATAAAAATAAAAGGGTGCACTACTAAATATAAAATAAAATGTTTGAAAACATCTAGATAAGCTAGTCCTTGAAGACCTTTTGACTCTGGGAGTCTCTGATTATTTTGTATACAATCCTGTGCCTTCTACCTCCTTGTCTTCCTCTCCTTATACTTCTCATGTCACTATTCCTTTCCCACCACACCAGAACATAAAGTGTAAATTCAATTCCAAAGAAGAACTACAAAAGCCCCTTTGGCTCCATTCCTGGAGGGTTCACTTGAGAACCAGGTTTTAGCATTCTTTTCAAAGGGTTATGTGAGTTATCACAGCATAGAATGCTGATCTTTCTCTGCCAATCTCTTTTGGCAGGCCTCAGATGAGCTGTAAGAAGCTGAGAGGACCTGCTCTCAAGAGGCATCTCCGGGAGAGAGACAGAAACCCAAACAGATGTGACTGTGATGAGGAAAAGCGAGCGCATTCAGACAGCCTAATCAGGAGCAGTCTCAGTACCTTTGGAGCGGGAAGGAATTGGCTGTCTTTCTGAAACTCTGAAAATGAGAGATTTCAAACACTCTTCCTTCGAGAAGATAAACATAATTAGAGCCACTTGCCAGTTTGTGCTCCATCTCTACTAACAGTTCATCAAAGCCTCTGAGTGGCCCTTTTCCAGGTCAAGGACTGATGATGAGTTCAAAGGGAACCAATGGGGGTTCATTCAAGTGCATCAGGGTCAAGCAACACTGGGACCTCCCCATTCATGAGTAAGGCAGCAGGGGGAGTATTTTTAACAGATGGAGCACCAAGTAGCACCTCTGTGGTCTAATTATGTCCAAATGCCCAGAGAAACAACTGCATAGAAATACAAGTGAGATTAGGGAAAAACCATTAAAATAGGCTCTTGCCACTTAACCCTAAGCAGGAAGAAGAAAAATGCAATTTAAAGCAAGCCTCTCAATGTTACAGGGGAATTTCAGGGACAGAAAGGTTGACTATTGTATTCTGTAATATAACTTCACATGCTTATTAGCTGGTAAACAGTCTCTGCTAGTCAAAGTTTGGAGGAGTTCTTTAGAAACAAAGGTCTAAAGAATCAATTTTCTGGAAATTCATTGGGTTTCCTCATTTGCAGTCAGCACGCAAAACCTTGGAACCCTTGGTTTGAACTGTACTAGGATAGTAGTTTGGTCTTTATTATGCCCCTTCCCTGAGATTATTATGAATAGTTAAGCTACAGAATGTATCAAAGCCACCTCTGATTAATATTTAAAATCAATTGAAAAAACATTGATTAATCCTGATCCTTAAGAAGAAAAATCCTATAACCCAAATATAACTTTTATAATTTATGAAAGTTAAGTTTGTGAACATTAAACTCATAGTTTATGAACATTAAAACCATAAAACACCCTGGTAGTATCAATCATATATATGAACTGAGCTCTTCAACCTTTAATTAGTCATATCAGCTGCAACATCGAGAGTTCTAGAAGTCTGATTACCTCCCTGATCATTTAATCAGGAAAACCAAAACAGAAACAGCAAGTTGCTAGGGTGGAGATTTCTTTCTTAATCATAAGGAGAAAACACAAGGAAGAGATCTTAAGCTTCAATATATGTGAGATTTACATTTTATAGGAGGAAAATATCCTTTTCAGTAAGGATAGTTGAGTAGCATAATTTATTGCTGGTTTTTCTTCTGTAGAAGCTTCTCTGATATAATAGAAACTTTATCCATCTAGGCGGTGTGTGGGTTGATTTCCCTCAAGAGTCTGATTCTATCGTGAAACTATACCATTTTGATCACCTGCCACCTAAAAGTGGTCACAGAACAAGGGGAAATATGCAGCAGCACCATTACTGATAAAGCTTAATGGAGCATGGAGATAGTGAGTGCCTTTGCTCTTGGAAGATAACACTGGATGAACTTGGAGCATGGTGGGTCAAGGAAGTCATGCTCTTTTCCCAAACTTTCTTCTATCCAACCTGTGCAAAACGCTTTGTAGATATAACAGATGTATTGCTAACAAAATAGGTTACTTCAGTAGTGACTGAATATCCATAATGAACAAGAGCATCAGGTTCTCTAAATTAGTTCAATTCCATTTTATTCAATAATTTTTGAAGGTCTTGAAGGAAGAGTTGTTATTTTATGTTCTGACTGGTGGCTAACAAACATAAATGAGGAATCTCTATTATGAAACATTTATGGAAGACTAAAATTGTGTAAGAGTCAGAGGCAAAACATCTGTAACACTGGGTTCATTTCTTGCCCAGAAAACTAAGTAATCTAAATGAAAAGCTGGGGGAAAAATCATGGAAGATTAGAGGCAAAAACAGACAATCTCATTTTTGTAGACCTAAATTGTTACAGGAAATAAGGTTACTGGAAGAAGGTGACCTTAAATCAGAATTTGAGGAGGGGAATGCAATGTTTTGCAAATGAACATACAGGGAAGGACTCAAAAGCAGCAAAAGGAACACTGGATTGATTTTCTACTTGCCAGTGGCACTGTTGCTACTAATTTCCTATTAAGAATTTTAATTTGTTAAGGGAGCAGAAAAGTAATGGGAAAATACTTCAATGCTCCCTTAGGTTTAACAGTCTTAACACTTCTCTTTTTGGAGACCTGGCCAGGATTTCGGCAGGATGAACCTACTTAATTTGGAGAAAATATTCTTTAGAATCTAAGGATGGAATGAAGAACAGATCCACTGCCTACTTGAGAGCTGTGCAGATGCCCTAGGTCAGTGGTGGTGAACCTATGGTATGCATGACACAGAAGGGTGTTTGTTACCACTGAAAGCTCTAGAAGGTTTATCATTACTGCAATATGGTTTTAAAACTCTCCACTCTGCTTTAGCTTTTTGTTTCACCAAAACTGGGGATTCAAGTAGTGATCATGACTGCAATAAATACCAAGATGATAATTGGGCAAATAACTTTTAAAATATTTCCTTTACTATAACAACCCATAAAGTAAGTATTATCATCCTTGCCATTTTGAAAGTGAGAAAAGCAGGTCTGGGGACAATAAGTAATATTTCTATAGTTTCCTGGCAGTTGCAGAGGTGGCAATGGCAGTATTTAAACTAAGCATCCTTAGCCAATGCAATTCGTATTTACAAGGCCAGCAGATTAACTACTACATCTCTCCTCCTTAGCACTGGGTCTAGAATGTGAATTGTTGAATAGTGGTCCTGGATATGGCTATTTCTTGGCTTGAGTAACTGAAAAAGATGGAATATGGTGTGATCTCAGTTGAGATCTTTGTTTTGTTTTGAGACAGGTATTTACTGTGCAGTTCATATGGTGTTCGAACTCACTATGTAGTCCAGGCTGGCCTTCAATTTATGAGAATCCTCCTGTCTCAGCCTCCCAAGTGCTGGGATTATAGGCGTGCACCATCGTGAACTCAATATAATTCTTGAACTCAATATAATTCTTTTTCCTCTCCTTACCAAGTGAGTTGTGAAATAAGATGGAGATTACTTATGCATAGTTATAAGCATAGTTCATAACACTGTAACTTCTGAGAGTAGATTACAAACAAGCTAACTTTCTCAGTAAAATTAAATGACTATAAATCACTACTTAATATATTCTGGGACTTCCAAGCCCCCTCCTCTCCCCCCCAAAAAACAGTTTGACATTAGGATGTTGTTTGTCTCAGGTAATCCAGGGTTTTGGAATGCAAGGGATACCACAACGACACTCCCCAGCCTTTATCACTACTTAGCAGAGTTAAGAAATTAAAGTATGACACTCTCAATTCTCTGAGTTTTTTTCATATAGGGAAAACTGGCAATCTACACTGTAAGCTTTTTTAGTGCCATCTGTGCTTAGCTATAGGAAGATTGAGTTCAGCCAAAAGAGAGAAAAACATTACACACAGCATGTTTATTTCCATGGTCTGAAGCCCAGGACTACACATTTGCAATCAGAGGTTTCTCTAGTTTCTATTCTAACTAGTATGCTCTCACTTTTTTCCTTTTGATCAACAGTAAAATGTATCATAAAATGGTTGAGCTTGTTTAGTGACTTCTCTTGAAACCAATGAAAGCCCTGAACAATTTCCGAACCTTATTTCATAATGGTGAATTGTATAGTCACCTAAAGGTCACAGTTTAGAAAAGAGATATGAGGCAAGAGAAGTTAAATACACTTGATCTGGGACATTTTTTTTCACTAGTTTATTCATTTGTTTATTCATTCAAGGTTTACTGAGAATGATTTGCCAAACACAGAGCTAAGACCTAAAGGATGCCAAGATGGTAATGCTATAAACTACTGAGCATTAACTCTGTCCCAGACACTATATTAAGTACTTTATTCTCATTTATACATCCAATACTCATAAAAAACTTATAAACTCACCCCTTTGTTACAGATGAAGATTTTGAGGCAAAGAGAAGGTAATGAGTTTGGTCAGGTAGAAAGTGGTAGAATCAGGATTCAAATTCATGCATTCTGATTTCAGTTCTCATGTGCTTAACACTATTATATTTCCTCTTCAGTGACTGTCCCCGGGCTCAAGTGGATGAAAAATATAAGTGAATGAATAAAGCATAAACATGATAAGCAATGTAAGTATGTTATCAAATCTACAAAGTGTTTAATGAGCCCCAAAGAACGTAAAGCTAGCTAGCTCTGTGTGAAGAAAGGCATGAACTAACTGTGTTCAGCCTCAGGAAAAAAATCTCATTAACAATGATTTTTAGAGATTGAAAAGGAGCTAGGAATTTAGGTAACTTCAAATCTGGATCTAAACTGACTCCTGGGCTACAGCCGTGGGGTCTCCTTCTTTCTCTCTCTTTCAGACAGAAGCTTTCTTTCTCTCAATAAATATATTTTGCTCTTAACATCTGTTGTTCCTAAAATTTATTGTTCACTTTTAGAGAACCCAAACTCATACTAGACATCTATTAGGTTGGGAATTTTGTACCCCTAAATCACTTAGAGGTCTTCTACTGAGATCATTGAATGGAGCTAAGAGTTTGCATTTGTTTCATAGACTCTTGACTGACACTCATTTAGGTATCACATTTTTATGCTTCAAATTTTGTTATGTCTTTGCCTTTGCTTATAACTGATTATAATTTGTCTGTTATAGTTTTGTTGAAATGATGATATATCTAAGTTAAAACATGGGAAGTTTATAAGGTTTTGTTCTTATACATGCTGCACTTAGTTACTAAATTTACTGGTACTCTTTACTTCAACTCTATTTAGACAATAGTGCTAGAGAGAGTAATATTAGAATGCCCCTAGTAGCCTTTAATATAAAGTTCTGTAAAATGGGTCTTCTTTAATAAAATCTAATTCAGACTCAGAAAATATATATGCCTATAAAACATGGGACGCCTTCCACCTTTAAACAGTACTAGGCTGGTGGTCGGCTTTAAGAAATGGAGGATAGGTTTCACTGGGAAAGACTGTCTCTGATTCTCCTATACACTCTAGAAGAAATGTCAAGTGTTCTGCTTCAGTTTCCTTTCTTTGGCTTTACCGCTAGTCTCTTGCCCCACTTTGTACTTTCCTTTTTAGAGGCATGTACAATAAGAAAAAAAAAAACCCTAGACAGTTCCAAACTTTTCCTCCTACTAAGTTAAGTCTACAGAAAATGAGCATTTCTTAACACCAAAGAGAGGGGAGTCATCTTAGATGAGGGACATACATGCCATCTCTGGGTCAGATATGACACTGGAATTTTTCCCTTCCAGGAGAACACACATAAAAAAGCCATGACCCAGATTAGTGTTCTGGGCAAGTCTCCCTCAGATGACTAATCCTGAGACACAGTGGAAAGAACCAACTTCTGGGTGAAACAAGAAGGAGTTATTTCCAAAAGCAGCACTCTTATAGCACCCAAACATATTTAAAGTAAACCTCCAACCTTTGATAAGAAGTTGTGGATTTTAAACCTTTAGTATAAAGCACTAGGTAATGATCTTGCTCAGGCTTTTAACCATCCCTTATAGAACTTTCACAAACAGTAGTTCCTCTACCAGCTAAGTAATCACTCTTTCAGGAGCTGCCACACTTAAAGCAGAGGACGTTTCCCCAGCATCTCTGGTGAATCCCCATTGAAACCAATGGCCAAAGGAATATTGACCAGACATACAGCTAGATTTATTTCTGGAGACCAACCTTTGGTTGTCTGGGCCAACAGAAACTGAGAACAACTGAGAGATCATGGCCAGGTGTACCTTCTGGCAGATACCCAAAGGTTCTTCAGTGGAAACTGGCACACAACCACAAAAAATCTCCACTTACCTATCTACTTGTATTTCTCTGCTAGTATACTAAAAATGTTCCATAAAATTTTCAGGCAATTAAACTACCTCTCCTTTCAGAAATTAGGATAAAGCATCCTGCAACAACTGCTTACATTTCAAAGAAACTAGTAGGGGGTGATTTGCATTTGTGCCTTATATATATTAACTAAGAAGAAAAAAAGAAAACAATTTTAGTCACCCTTTTCTATATGCATAAAAGACTGATGTACCTTTACTAGCCTGTAAAATGTAATTGGTAGATGATAAACATGTTAAACATTTGAGGTTCAAATAAAGCATAGCCATGTCCCATTGCTAGAAAAGATTGCCTAGGTGATTAGATAAATGATACAAATGCCTTGGAGACTTTGTCTGAGGGCCCAGAGTCAAGTTCCTCAAGTTTATTTGTTGTCTTTATCTATCTCCAAAGAGAATCTCCTTCATAGCACTGCCAGAGAAGTGTGCTAACTCATCTTTTTACAATAAGCCAAAAACAATAGTTTACTATAAAGTTATGCTTCCTTCTTTAAACATTCCTGTCACAATTAGGCTTATAAAAACAAAGTTCACAAGCTACCTGGGAAGATAAGTTTGAGTGACAGTTTGAGGATGGATAGGCTGGCCAAATATTGTCTTCTACTTTCTCCAGATGCATCTACCTTCCATGGAGTGTAATCAACCTGAGGGAAACCACCTTGAGGACATTATCAAATAAAATTAGAAAGGGATGCTCACATATTTCTTTTTTACATAGATAGGAGGCTCAATGTCAAAGTTTGAAAGATGTTCAATGCTTACAAGTTGCCTTTTGCCTTACAGATCTGGGTAACTCAATGCCAAACACCCTTATGCTTTTGGAAGGATTTCTCTGCATGTGTGTGTGGCCTACCTACCCCCTAGAACCAAAAGGGAATGCAGAGGGAACTATTAATTATGATGTTCTTTTACAACTAAAAATCATAATGAAAAAAAGGGAAAAATGGGCAGAATTTCTTTCCATTCAGACTTTCTTTAAATTAAGAGATAATTCTTATTTATGCTCAAGGTATAATTATAATCCTTATAAAACTATCTCCATTCATAGGTCTCTTTCTCTCAGTGACTTAAAGCAAATTAAGCTAGAACAAGGAAAATTTTCAGATGACCCTGATAAGTAGATTTATGTCTTCAGAAGATTTACTCAGAGCTATAAGCTAGGCTGGAAATATCTTAAATTTTAATCTTAAATCAAACATTGACTTCTAGTGAGAGACAAGCAGCATTGCAAGCTTCCATTGCATTTGGAGGTGAATATCATATTGTTAATTTTACACAGCCAGAAGATCAAGAGCCAAGAGGACTACCCATTACCATGGATGTACAATAAGTTCCCACACAAGACCCCTTCTGGCCTGACAGCAAGACAGGAGATTGAACCAGCAGACATTTTCAAGTATGTATTGTTGAAAGTCTAAGAAGGACAAAAACCAAGCCTTCTAGTTATTTTAAATTGTCAGCTATTTTTCAGGAGAACGATGAAAATCCCTCTGACTTCTTAGATCGTGTAGAGGCACTAATAAAACATATGTAAGTAGATCCTGATTCAATAGGACAGATTTTGCCTAAAGACATGTTTGTTACCGGTAAGTCAACCCTGGATATTAGAAAAAAGTTATAAAAGATAACCTTTGCTCCAGATAGTTCACCTGGTACTTTAGTAAAAACTTCCTCCTTAGTATTCTATAATCAGGGCTGGAAAAAAGCTGAAGAAAGTAAACAAAGAGACCAAAAAGTAGCTGTCTTTGTTGTGGCCATAAAAGAGATAGACTTTAGGTCTGATTTTTGGGGCTCTAAGAACTCAAGGACTAGACTGCTATTTCTTTGTAAAGCCAGGCCACCTTAAGAGGGACTTCCAGAAGATACCTCTCAAGCCATTTCCTGACTCTAAAGGCTGCCACTGCGAGTGAAACTGCACTCTGAGACAGAGACCACAGGGCTCATATTTGTCTCCCCAGGTGGTATAGCAAGACTAAAAGGCCTCAGGGCACTTGTCTTCTCTCTCTGGCCAGACTGTCATCTCTACCTGTCATCTCCTCTGAGGAGCCATGAGTAATCATGATGAGAGGTAAAAACCTAACCTATTACTGGACAGTGGCACATTTTTCTTTGTTCTGAACTCTGGCCTTCCTTCCAGGCATCATACCTAAATAAACAGTCACCAAAATATATGTTGCTTAAACTGTAACTTGGATAACTTTCTCTTCACTCATTCCTTTTAGTTATACCTAAAAACTCAACTCCAATTCTGGAGAGATTCAATCCTGTCTAAATACTGTAATATAGATATCCAGGTTTCCAACTGATCAAAATGATACTGAAGCTGGTTTTTACAAATACAGTACATACTATTGTTCATGCGCAAAAATTTAAGAGAGTGTTTCATTGGTGAAAATAATGTATTAATCTGGTTTTTGTACATTATCATCAATTTAAAGATAATTATAACTAAAGCTAGAGGGATTTATTAAAAATGGCAGACTCTATCTATAAAGTGACCTAAGAGCCAGTGAGTTATAATTGCTATCCCTCAGAAAAAGTTTCTAAACTTACCTGTAAGCTCTAACGCTCACGATTTATTATACATGCCTTTGTGTACATACTTTGATTATACATGTTTTGATTAAAATTTGTTCTTGCCTAGAAGATGCCAAACCCCAAGACATCATGCATATAAAACCAATAACAAATATGCTAGATTTCTTTTAGATTCCTGGAATGTTTCAGATCTTTTCTCGATAAAAAGTTGTATCACACATATCAAGGCCTTAACTAACTATATTTATTTAGTAGACCTTAAATGACAATGCAGCTGGTCTTAATCTCTCTTAATTGAAGAAGTAAAATTAATGAGACAGGCCAGCCTCCAAAACTGGATGGCATTAGATATGCTAACAGCAGCACAGGTTGGTACTTGTGCAATTTTAAAAACTGAAAGTTGTCTATACAGTCCTGATCCTCTTGCTAGTATTTCAATGGCCGTTCAAGATATTAGATGACAAATCAATGACATGCCAGACTCTAAAATTCCCTGAACCTTATCCTTATCCTCCTTAAGGAAAGCCATTTCTAGCTCTTCTTGGTGGAAATCTTTGCTAACTGTACTCATAATTACCCTATTGATGCTATTATTTGGCCCATGCATACTTCATTCTTTGTCTTTGTCTCCTCCAGACTTAAACTGCATGCCTACCCATGATAAAAAATGTCTGGTGTCTATCAAGGGCTTTTAGATAGACTCTCTTCAGAGTATTCCTGACTGCCTATTAACAACTATGACCCCCTTAAGAGTGAAGAAGCCAGATCGGTCATTGCCCATTACTTCCTCATTGCAGTTTGGGTTACTTTTTCAGAAGGGATTGTTACAGGTAGCTGAGTTAGACAGAAATATTATAGGCAGTCACATAGGGCTAGGCCCTTGAAAGAACCAGTGCAGAAGATGAGATGCCAACTGCGGGGGGGGGGAGCCATTTCCAATGTGTTCCAGACTTCAAACAAAAGACAAATCAAGCTGGGCGTGGTGGTGCACTCCTGTAATCCCAGCACTCTGGAGGCTGAGGCAGGCAGATCATTGCAAATTGGAGACCAGCCTGGCTACAAATTGAGCCCAAGTTTAGCCTAAAATGCATAGTGAGACCCTGTCTAAAAAAAGACCAAAAAAAATCCAGTCAAATCAAATGCATTCACATACTTCCTAAGGATATGCATAAGAAATTGTTATTCTAAATATTATCTCTATCACCCTCAGGGAGCCAGGAGTCACTATCCCAGTCCCCTACAAGAAGAGTCACTGCTGTTTATGTATGCCTCCATGCTACATGACTCGCTTCTTGTCCCTGGTTTAATCAATTTTACCTGAGCAATTGATCTTATTGGTTGGCCATAGTTCTTTCCCACCTCATAATCACCTTGTGAGTTCCCATGTTTTCCCACCTTATACCTGCCTTCCTTTGTAGTTTTACTGTATAAAATCCCTAAAAAAAGTCAGCATCTTTGGCAAACCACTTGGGATTCCTTCTTGTATCTCTCTCAGGCAGAAACTTTCTTTCTCTCAATAAGTGTATTTTGCTCTTAAAAAATAAAAAATAAATAAATTGACTCCTGATACTAGATTCTTCTCACTAGGTCATGATTTTTTTTCTTCTGAGTTGAAAGAACATACAAAATTTTGGACTTTTTAATGGCCTTACACATTGAATGACTTGACAATAAGTTACTCTAATGTTGTAAGCCCCTCTAATAGTGTACTTCTCTGTCAAATGTTGATTACAGGTATGGTCAGGAAGCATTATGAGAATTAGGGGAAAACAACTGTGCTGTGTGGCCATTCTGATGAACATTTCTGAGTTTATTTTCCTTGCTTGTGACTGTCTTTCCTTTCTCATTGATTACATTCAGCACATATTATCAATGCTGATCTTCAAGTGTATAGCTGTTATCACTTTATGACTACCATCCACAAAGGGTTTAGCAGAAGTAATCCCTTTAGAAAGATGCCAATAAAAATTAAAATTACATTGGCCTGTATCCAAGAGTAAGTCAACCATTCTCCTGATAAATGGGGTGTCTTAGTTACTTTTTACTGATCGCTGAGACAAAATACCTGATGCCCAAAGTTGGGAAAGGAAAGGTTTATTTCTTACAGTTTTTGGAGGTTTCAGTCCATACTCAGTTGGCTCCAAGGCAGGGTGGCATGGCGGGGCTGCAGCTCATGGCGGCTGCAAACAGCAAGGTGGAAACCGGCAAAAGAGACACACCTTCTTCCTGCCATTACATCACATCCTGGCTCCACCCCCTAGGAGGGTGTAGCACTGACACCATCAATCCAAGCACTAGACAATAAACCAGTCACAAATGTACAATGCAAATACATGAGGCCTGGGGGCCACCGACATAAACCATGACATGGGGTGAGCTCTGAGACTAGATATTTGCACATGGGCATCATTAAATAATTTTTTTAAATGGTGATCAAAGTCTAAGTTAGCAAGTGAATTAAAGATTGCAAAGAAATAACTCTCCAAAGTCAAGTAATCCTAGCAATTTCTCCATTTATATTTAACTATTTCTATTGCAAAATATTCTATTGGGAAAGTAAAGTTTCGACTAGTATTTGAATATATTGAAAACATCACAAATTTTCCTGTTCACTACATTCCTCTTCCTCCTCCTACAATGTAGTAGCTGCTTTTTCTGCTGGAATGCTGGTATTATTTGTTGTGAAGAAAAAAAAAATACATAAAGAATTGTTAGGGGAAACAATGGACCATTTCACTACACAAAGAAGAGAGAGAGAGAGAGAGAGAGAGAGAGAGAGAGAGAGAAGAGAAGAGAAGAGAAGAGAAGAGAAGAGAAGAGAAGAGAAGAGAAGAGAATATACATGCCTCAGGCATTTCCATACAGCTAGAACCTTATCTCAGATACTCACTGTATTTATAAAGCTATATAAGTATCTACTCTTCCAGAGCTTTAGGTTCCTTAAAGTAGTCCTTTCCTGTGTCCCATCTCTGGGTCCTGGCCTTCCAGTAAGACAGGTTGCTAATCAGATACTCTTATCTGTGCCAAGTGAATGATTACTAATATATCTTAATCATAAACTGCCCCTGACTGGCTTGTTACAACAGGGAATTTATGCAGTTAACATTATACCACAAAAGAAGATCCTAAAATGATATTTGAACTGACAGAATGGACCGCTGGAGGAGGTTTCAGGGAAACAACAGCTTCAAAGAATTCCTTAATTCAAAAGTCCTCTGCCAGTTCATTCTACTGACTGTTTAAATGTGTATATTTGTGACCACACACATAAAATTGCTGTAATTTTTCTGATACTAATATAGAATAAATAAATGTCAGACAAGTTTATTTAGCTCCAGCCCATTCCTTCTTATCCTTCATGGCCAAGATTTTTGAAAAATATTTGTCTTAACCAACAATCCCTACTCTTTAATTCACCATGCACTCTAATTTTATTATGCATTCCCAGCAATTCCTTTATGTATATTTCCATATACCGACTAGAGTGGAACAACAAGGATTTGGTTAGTATTTAAATATGGTTTTGAAAACATACTAAATATCTTCCTTCTTACTACATGCCTCTTACTACATTTGTCTTTGTGCTTTTTCAAATGTTCAGCTGGGTTTTTCCCCATTCTCAAAATTTGATCCATCGGGCTATTATTCCTTTATCTTTTCAATTTCTCTCTATTCTTCTTCTGTAACTTTTATTAAGTGTATGTTAGACTTCATTTTCTATACTGGGATTCCTCACATCCCTAGCCTGTTTCCAACTCTTCATCTCTGCAGAACCTAAAGCTTCACTGATTCCCCTCTAGCTGAACATGATCTATTGTTTGATTTGTGTAATTTCTTTGGCATACACACATACCATATGCATGTTACATGGTAGTACTTTGCATGACATAAAATTACATATACATACATATACTGTATATATTTTATAATGTCTGTTTGAATTTTGTTAATATGTCTCTTTTTTCCCCTACAAGGTCCTGTTCATACCTTGTGGGTCCTATTTCTTCCTTTATCCTGTGAACATTTTGAAGATATCTAGTTTAACACAGTCCCACAAGCTTGAATCACTGATGATACATCTACAACTGTCCCACCAGATAGCATAGGATAGTCCCATTGGGTAGGACTGTCATGTATATACCACCAGTGGTACAAGCTGCCCACCAGTAAGCCATATGAATGAGGGCCCCGTCGTGAATGTATTAAAGTCTCTTTTATATTTCCTTGTCTCTGGAGTACTGTCCCATCTACTCTCACTTCTGACTTGACCTGATGTTTGATTCTCTGCTTCCCCTGCACATTTGAGTAGGGGCTTCAGCAGGAGAGCTGTTTCTGTAGAAGTCTCATAGCAACACTGGATGGCAGAGTAGTCTATCTTTCTTGTTTTGTTTTCTTTGTTTGCCAGCACTCTATGCATTTCACTAGTTCCAGATCAGGTTTTATTTCAATTTCTCAGCATGGTATCACAAAATCAGAATTGAGCTCCACTTTTCTACACTCTCATTACACTTAATTTTTCTCTGGGTCTTGGGCCCTGATTTATTACTTACTAGGTAAGACTTCTTGGTTTCTAGTTGGACACAGAAAACTCAGAGCTCTGTATCAACAATTTTTGACTTCAGCCCCAGGCTGTGTGTATGTGCATATAGGTAATATGCAAGCATATTATATATATGCTAATATATAATAGTAATTATTTCTACAACTCTGGATGACCATTTAGCTTCCAGTAGTTTCTTTTTTTCTATCACCTGGACATTTTCTGGTTTTGATTTTGAATTCTTTTGTGTGCTACTGAAAAATAATAGTAATATTTTATCTATTGTTTCATGATTTTGTAAAAGAGCAGACAGTCAATGCACAATACATATCAGAGTCTGTAGTACTGAGGCCATACTCCAGTTACAAACAGATAAAGGCAATGTTGAGGCTTGAACTATAACCATGGGTCTGCTGCTTCCTTGTGAAAGGGAAAATGGAATCGTAATGGTCATTGTTCTATACTTTCATCATAGTCTCATATTACAATAACCTTTAGTGAGTGCACAACACTTTAAGGTTCGACAAAGTCTTTTTATAGCCATTGTTTTATTTTATCCTTTTGAGAGCTGGTGAAGTAGCCAGAGTAGGTTTTCCTGGTTAGCACTGTCTTATAAACCAGAAAACTGTGACTCGAAGGGGGCATAATTTGCCTAATATCACGTAATTTATTATTGATTGATCATTGTAGTCCCTACCTTATTCCAAAAAGGAGTCACAGTGGTTTACAAAATGGTGCACAAAACAATAAAATTAAACACAAGGGACATTGGAATGAAGGAGTCAGAGTCAGTAGAGGGGGCCAATGGGGTTTCAATCCCAAGGTGTTTGACTCCTTATCTCATTCTCTTTCACCCCTATTAGGCAGCCTCCAAAAGCTTGTGAGACACTGAATGATTGGCAGCAGTTTTGTTGGCATTCAAGACAAAAAAAGCAGTATCAGTTTTGACCTCAGAAAGCAAGTAGCCCAGAATCTAGTTGAATAATCTCCAATCAAATGTAAATACTGAAAATCAGGCCCAAACTTGCATTGCCACAAACTACCCTTCTTGCACTAGAAGCCTAAACAACCCCATAGATAAGGCAGGGTGAAATGAACTGAAAGAATAAAATTGGTCTGAGAGATCACAGGAGGCTCGGTTTGCTTTTCAAAACTAAATATATATTATAAAACAGGTGACTCTTTCTGAGGTAAACTAATTCACTTTTGATTACATAACATTTTACAGATATCTCCCTGTTCCTACATTTTATAAGAGTTTAAACAATAATGTGGTTTTTACTTAAATCCTGGGCTTCAACAAGAATTACAGTTATCATTTTCCTAAGTTGTTCCACTGGAATTGAAAATGATAATACCTATAAAACCTCTCCAGTGCTGACATTTCCATGTCTCTTTTCTAGCACAAACAAAATTAAAAAATGGAATGTATAACCTTTCTTACCCTGTAGTTTCTTCACAAGGTATATAAAAAAATGAAACCTAGTCTATATTCCAGAATCATGATAAAATATCATGGTTAAAATAAAAATGATGATAAGAGTGATAATAATACAGTAACTAACATTTTCTAGGCTAACCCTAACCCTAATGCCTACATTAACACTGGGTTAGGAACTGTTATGTAAGTTACCTAAGTTAACTTAACGTATCCAGGTTTCACAGCAACCCAATGAAGCAGGAACTATTATTATCCCCAAGTCATAGATGACGAAAACGAGGCACTGGCCAAAGGTCACACAGCTAATAAATAGTGGAGCTAGCATACTAAAATAAGACAGTCTTGCTTTGTACAGATATACAAATAATCCTAATTTGCAGTTGCTTGGTCAGATGGATGGATTATGTATTTTATGGGTTTCCTACTCCTTCTGTTTACTGTTTATATAATTATCAATTGACATTCCAGTAGCAGAGGCTCAGGGATGTTAAGATACCATTAAATTTTTAGAAAGTTCAATACATTACTTCAAGAAGTGAAAGCACTTCTCTCCTCAGGTGTTGTTTTCCCCTTTATGACCACTGCAGCAGTTTCTGGTATCATTTAAAGCTTTGCAATCATTTCTTCACATGTATATAGCTAACCCTCGTGTTGCCATGGTGATTTCAATCAGTGTCACAAGCCAGGGTCTAATTTACACATTCTGTTGAGTAGCAGGGGTATTTGCTAATTCCTGCCAAACTCTCTCATCCACTACCATGGCTAATCTCACCAGTTGGTGATATGTAGGATTCATGCATGTTAGGAACTGATTCTCTCAGGTTATTTAACACTTCAGTTCTATGCAGTAACAGCTTAATTAAACCTCCAAGGAAAAAAGGTCAATAGAAAAATAAAATTTAATCTTTTAAGAAGTGAGTTAATAAGAACAGAACATTAAGAATTCACTGCTATCAGGAAGAAGAAAGAATAATATAACACAACATAAATGGTACATTTCTTCCTGGGTATTCAAGAGTGGATCACCCAGACTGAAAGTTAACTATCATTTATTAAAAGGTTTCTCTGTGCCTGTTAATGTGCTAGGTGCATCCATATGAGCTGTGTCATTTTCATAGCAATACTATAAGGCAAATTCTTTTTTTTAACAAGTTATAAAAATTAAAGCTTTTAGAGACTGAGTCATATACCTAAGTTGAAACATCTAGCAAACAACACTATGTGAACAAAGTTTGGACTCACCAAGCCTGGACTCCTTCTACAACCATGCAGTGGGACTGTACCTAGATGTTACCTGTAAGTAATATTAATGAATCTCCAAAGGACAGAAATAGGTTCAAATTAGGGTTCCTTTTGATGAGGTCATTTCTAACATTAGTGACTATCCAAAAGTGGGTAGCATGGATTTGTCTTGGGAGGTGATCTATGTGCTTTTACTGACAGTGGCTGGAGGGAGGCCATAGTTCTATGCCAGTGCTTGTCAGATGTGGAAGAGATGCTTGAATTTAGCAGGATTGAGTCACATGATCATAGACTCCTTTGTCAAAGTCACTGTACAAAGACCACCAGATAAACCCTTTAGTCATAGAAAAAGACTGGGCATGTGAAACATTCTGAGCAAGAGAAAGTACCAGCAATCAAACATGAGTTATAAGAGTACTTATAAGATTTGAACCTATTTCTGTCCTTTGGAGATTCATCACAGGGTAATTTTAGGGCAGTTTATAAGCATGGTTCTTACAAATTCAGGTAGAATGTGCAAACTGGGTGATTTGCAAGAACAGCTAGTGGTTTTATCTTTGGAATACATGAGCCTTTTGGAGTTACCATTAAAATACTCTGCGCTAAGAAAATACATGTTAAAATATGAGGAATCCATTCAACCCAGCTATTCCCCTCCTGGGTATTTTCCCAGAAAAACTGAAAAGGTCATATTACAGTGATATATGTGCACCCATGTTCATAGCAGCACAATTTGTAATAGCTAAATCTTGGAAACAACCAAGATGCCACATCAACCACAGAGTGGATGAAAAGATATGGTATTTTTATACAATGGAATATTACTCAGCTATAAAAAGGATGATCTTGAGGTCTTCATAGGCAAATGGAGACAACTTGAGACTATCCTTATTATTGAAATAAGTAAGAATCATATTTATAAATATCACATTGTATCTCTGTTGTAAAAAGTAGTAAGAAATGTAGGAGCAATAAAACCCAAAATGTGTAATTGCTATTGTCAAAAAGAGGAAAAGAAAGTGCTCTAAAGGATGTAACTGCATGTACGTTTAAGTGTGTAAGACAGATGACCATATTGCTAAGTTTTTGTTAGATCATTGAGCAGAACTGTTTGCAGTTTCACTCTTTGAATGTCTACTTTGTATGCTTTAATTTTGTAACTTGAACAACTATTTCCAAGATGACAGTATGTAATTTATCAAGTAGTGATTTCTTAGTGTTTTTTTTTCTTTTCTTTTTTTCCTTTGGAATTTTGTATTGTTGCTACCCTTTTTTTTGTTTTGTTTCTCTTTAAATAAAATTTTAAAAAATAAAAAAAAATATGAGGAATCATCACAGGTCAGAGGAGAATAAGGAGGCATAAAACTAAATACAATGTGCTATCTTGGATTGACTCCTGGAACAAAGCAAGTGTATTAGAGGAAAAAGTGGTAAAATCTGAAGATAGCTCTGTGGTTTAGTTGATAGTAATGTACTAATGTTGATTTCCTAGTTTTCACAGATGTCGCATAGCAAGTGAGATGTTAATTTTAGAGGACGCTATAAAAGGGTATATGGGAATGTTTTACTATATTTACAACTTTTCTTTAAAGCAAAATTTATTCAAAAAAGTTTACTAAAGAACATTTTAAGATTCATTTGTCCAGCACATCATGGTTTGCTTCAATTGTTCTATTTTGTGAGTATAGTTCAATGTGCTATATAATTGCAATTGGGTTATTTTGTTAAATGAGAAGCCATTTCTCCAGCCATCTAATCCAAATAGAATTTTTAGCTTCACCTTTGGGGAAATAAGTAGTGGGATTTTATGAAATTGGAGCAGAAGTGTTTAAAATAAGATCTAATTTTCACTCATTTGTTTTTAAAAATTTTCTAATTTCCTGAGTTAAGGGGACCATCTTGATTTTACCAATAATACTTCATGAACAGGTCTTTAGGGAGAGGATGAACAACCTTTGTCACTGCTAATAGAAAAGCAACAAGCCCAGACTACTGAAACCCGTAATATGGTTATTTACAGAGCACACAAGTTCCTGAATTTACCAAGCAATGTACAAGAAGGAAAAACAATTTAATAACAGCTTCTGTATGTTCCACTGAATCAGAATCTGCACCCTTATTTTTCCTAAGCTGTACCATGAGATTTCTTAGCATTAGAACTGCCAGCACCAAACGTTATGAATTTCAAGTCTTTATCTCTTTAGAGAGTCCTCTGCAGATATTGTTCATGATTTGTTTAGAGGAATGCAATTTAGGGCACAGAGTATTGATAATATAATGGCTTCTTTCTTAGCTGAGGATATTTGGCATGTGTTTGCACTGATACTTTTATGTGCTTATAAATCTTGGTGCTTCTTCCCCCAAACTCCCTACAAAAATATTGTTATTTTTGGTAATGCAAAAAAGTATGACTTTGCATTTGCAAGAGTGGGGACTAGGTATTATAATAAGGGAAAATTTGTTACAGTTTTTCACATGATAAAAACAGTATTTAGAGTAGATTGTTAATTCCACTTTTCAAAATGTGGACTTGAGAGAATGAGGGAGACAAGCTTCCTGTGTTTCCGTCTAAGTTAACCTTTTACCTGGTCTTAGGATTTTCAGAAAGTTCTATGTATACCCTTGGATTTTCTTCCACATATATGAATTGATACTTATACATTGTATGACTTCAAGACCTATGAATATGAAAATTCTTTGAATTTAATCAGTCTACCACTAATCAGAAAGACAATGATTTACAATCTGTCTATTATATTTAGCTGTTTCATCAAATTGGAAGTCATGAAACAGAAATGCGAAAGCACTGGTACAAGTGCTACACTTAGTGCAGAAATTAATAGACTACACTACAGAGTGGTTAGGAGGACAGGCTTTGTAACCAGGAAACTTAGGTGACAATCTTTATTTATTAGCAATGTTATATATGTGATTTTCAAATGCTATGTAGCCTTTCTATTCCTCAGTTTACTCTATGGTAATTGAAAATGACTGTCACATCTATCATCTCCTGGTGGTAACAATGAGGACTAACAGGTTAACATGTGTAAGGAGCTTAGCATGTATTGGCTTGTATACATATATTTTTCAAGAAATTATAGTTGTTTTTTCATTGTTTTTCTTACTGATAGACAGCTACATTTATCGGGCACATATCTTGGCAAAACCTGCCAGAACCTCTCACATACTATAGACCAATTAAATTGAATGATGCCCAGTTGAGACTATCAATGGTCTCCATCTCCTCAGCCTGCCATGGTCTGGGGTCTCTGGAATGGAGAAGAATAACAACAAATACATGTAGTGCATTTACTCTATGTGGCAAACATTGGTCCTATCCTATACTAATTAATCTAATACTACAGGTGATACAGAAATTTCTATTGCCCCTAATTTTTAGAAGATACTATTGAGACATGGGGGTAAAGTAGCTTGCTCTTGAATCAAGTAGGAGATATCAGAGCAAGGATTTGAACCTAAGTAGATTGATCCTAGAGTGCCTACTTTTAACATTTTGTTTTGCTACCATAATAATATCTTATATTTCTTAAGTGTTTACAAAATGCCAACATCATTACAAACCATATGTTTAATGTTTATAATAACCCTGCAAGGTAAGTATTATGTTTATTAAAATTTTTACAGATATGTAAGTTATGGTCATAAAAACAAAATAAATTGAAGTGCTCCCCATATGTTTTCAAGGATGTGGAGAAAGGGAAACCCTTAAACACTGTTAGTGAGAATGTAAATTAATACAGCCATTATGGAAAACAGTATGGATATTTCTCAAAAAACTGAAAATAGAAATACCATATGGTTGTGCTATACCACTGCTTGATATATACATGCAAAGGAAATGAAATCAACATACCAAAATAGGTACCTAGACTGCCATGTTTATTGCAGAATTATATACAATAGATAAAGATACAGAACTATCAAGATGTCCATTGATGGGTGGTGTTCTAGTTTAGATCTAGACTGTTTGGCAACATGTGTTCACAGGTATGGCTTTGGGAAGGCGATTGGATTGTAAGGTGTTATGGCTTTTGTCTAGATGTCCCCTGAAAGTCTCATGCAGCTGCAGATAAGGAGTTTTAGAGGTTACTGAATATAGAGTATGTGATGCTGGGATCAAGCGTATATGATAACTAAATTAGTCTACTGTTTGGTTTGGCATAGTTCTGGGTAGAATTAAGGGTATTCTAATTCTACTAAGCAGGAATGCTACCTACCCTAAAGACCAGTAACCTGAATAGAATATAAAGGAAAAGACAGAGTTGCTGTGGTCACTTGTCAAACTGTTTGATGATTTGCTGCATTATGCCTTCCATGAACTCTTTCTCCTCTGCAATGACCCTGTGCCATGTCACCCTGCCTTGAAGAAAGCCAACTACAAACCTATTTACTGCTCCAGCTGGCAGAAAACTCTAGAATAATCTGTGTGTTGCTTTTAGGTCCGTGAGGAATGCAAGCATCATGGAGTTAGGAAGGCTTCCATCTAGATTTCAGAAGAAGGCCTGGGAGGCCAGGGAGTATGTCCCTGATAAGGCAGTGTGTGAAGCTGTAAGTGAAATGCCCAAGTTGCAATGGAGACCCAAGAAGGCTACAGAAGTCAGACAGTGAAGAATCTGAAGGAAGCTGCAAGGAGTGAGCAAAGCAAGCCAGAAAGAAGCCATAGGAACAACCACCACCAGAAGTGCCATAAGGGTGGAGCTATCAAAAGTCTTCAGAGTTCGCAATTTGCCACAGATTTCTGGGCATGCTGAACGTGGAACCATGGGATTTAATGTTTGCCCTGCTGGATTTTGGTCTTGCTTTGGTCCCATTCCTTGCTATCCCCCCCTTTTTGTATCTTTTGGAATGGAAATGTCTATCATGTACCATTGTATATTGGAAATGTTTAACTTCTCTCATTTATGCAGGGGTGTTATAGCTAAGAGTTTGCATTAAGCCTCAGAGGAGAATTTGGACTTGAATTTTTTAGCAATCCGGAATTTATTAGGACTTTGGTAACTCTTGGAGATAGACTAAATGTTTTTTGCATAAAGGCATGTGCATGACTGGGGGGGTGCATGGATGGAATTTTATGGTTTCCTCTAGATGTCCCCCCAAAGCCTCATGGTCATGGAGGGGGGGCTTTATAGGGGTGGTTGGATCTAAATTGTGTGAATCTGGGATTAAGTGTATGATTCTGGGATCAAGGGTATGTGACCACTAAATTAATCCACTAATTGGCTTGGAATAATTCTGTGTAGGATTAATGAAGAGTGCCCCACGCTGGGTGTTTGTGTCACTTGCCCTAAAGACTATAATATAAAGGACAGAAAAAGAGTGGCTGTGGTCACTTGTTGCATTGCTTTCTGATTGCCTTCTGCTTACCATGAACTGTTTCTTCTCTGCCATTCCCCTCTAACATACTACTCTGCCATGGAGGCAGCCAACTATGAACTGAAGCCTCTATAAACCTGAGTCAAGTAAACCTTTCCGCCCCTAATGTTGACTGTTGGGTATTCTGTCTCAGCAACTAGAAAACCAACTAAGACCTAATGGCACTATGGGGGTCAGTGGGTTAATCCAATGATGTATTTATAGTTAAATATACTCTTAGGAGGTAGGACCATGTTGGAAGAAGAGGATCACTAGAGGCATGACCTAGAATGATTTAGTTACCTACCTGACTCCTTCCTGTTATGCCCTCTAAAATTCCACTTCTCCCTTGGAGCCAGCTGACTCTACTTGTTAAATGAAAAAAAAAAAAACTATCTTCTTTTAAATCGCAGGTATTGATTGTTTTGTCACACAGATGAGAAAACTATTATAGTAGATTTTGGTACTAATTTGCATTTTTACTAATAGTGTATAAGGTTTTTCCCTTCTCCACATCCTTGAAAACATATAAGGAGCACTCAACATTAGTTTTGGGGTCACTGCAATGGCTATACTTGACCATGTGGTTCAGAAGTCTTTGGAATTGAATTGTAGGAGCAATTTGGGAAGGTTTGGGGATGCTGCCCATAAAGGGGCTAGAGAGCTGAGCATGGTGGTGCACACTTGCAATATCAGCCCTTGGGAATCTGAGGCAAGAGGATAGCTATGAATTCAAGGCCAACCTGGGTTACGTAGTCAGACCCTAGCAGAACGAAGTCCAGAATGCTTAGTCAAGCTTCGTAGGAGATCCTGGGCAGAGCTCAGAAGACCACAATACTGATAGGAATGCAAAGAGTTAAGGCCAGAATCAGAAGGTTTGATCAGGGAATAAATATTAGATTGTCTGTTGGGCACAAGACCGTGTGTGTTATGCTCTGGCCAAAAAATTGCCTATATTTGGCTCATGTGCTGACATTTTGAAGGAGGCTAAGATTAAATGTGACTGACTAATGAATTTGGTGGAGGAAATTTCAAGGTAGCTCAACATTTAGGTTGTGACATGGATTCTTAAAGGATGCTTTCAGTCATGTTTGCAGTGAAAATAAATATCCAAAGGAATATTTAAAATTTTTCAGTTTTGTCAGAAAGGAAGCCTGCAAAGTTGGAGAGAAAGAGAGCTTGGTTGCTGATAAGATTAGCTTTCAGAAGAAGACAAGTACTTCACATCAGGATAATAGAAAACATGGCTTAAATGAATTTCAGGAATCAGCAAGACCCTCTTGTAAGGCTCAAGGTTGCAAAACTCTAGAACTTTGATTTGCAAAGAGCACGGCATGACTCCTTGATCTAGAAGGGCAGCATAGGAAGTTGGTTCTCCAGGATTTGTTTCACAGTGCTCAGACACTCATTGTCTTCTGCAGCCATGACACATGGGGCCTGGATACTGCTAGAGCTGGCAGCAGACTTTGGCATCAGTCACATGGTGCTCGTTTAAAGGACATACAGAGTTGAGGAGTTAGAGAGGCTTCCACCGAGATTTTAGAAGAACGTCTGGGAAGCTGTCCAGGCAGTGAACTTCTGAAAGGACAAAATGTGTAGTGGTGAAAGTGAAGCAGAAAGTGTCAGTGAGATGGTAGCAAGGTATAGAAGCCAGAAACCTAGAATATCTGCTGAAGAAAACCACTGACAGGAAGCAAAGCTAGTCTAAGACAAAAACCACGAGGGCTGCAATGACAAATGCTTTAGAGGTAAGTTTGCCTAAAATTTTTGGAATTCATACATCTCTACAACTTGCTCTTGGTGCTGGACATTCAACTGTAGGATTTATTGTTTGCCCTGCTGGGTTGCATAGTTTCTTTGGGCTGATTTCTTTCTATCTTGTTTTTCTCTTCTAAAATGGCAATGTGTGACTTGTGCCACTGTGGGCAAGTGTTGTCAATCTTTCTTTTAGATTTTTGTAAGGGCGCACAGCCAAGAGAATGCCTCAAGTCTTAAAGAAAACATTGGACTTTGACTTTTCATCAAACCTGGATTCATCAAACCTGGAAATGTGAGGATATGGTGATTTTTAGAGATGGACTAAATACATTTCACATAATAAGGTGGACAAGAGAGTCTTTTGGATGTAGGGACAGAATGTTATGGTTTCGAACTAGGATATCCCCCAAACATCTCAAATATTCAGAGGTAGGGTTTTAGAAGGTGATTGGATTCTGGGAGCAATTACTCATCAATGAATCAATACACTGAGGAGTTTATGGCTAAATCTGCTTTCAGGTGATAGCGCTTGGTCAGAAGAGATACATCCCTAGTGCCCCAGAAGGGTATATTTCCCTACCCAGCTCCTCCCTGCTCACTTTACTTCCTATCTAACAAGAGGCAAGTATGTTTCCTCTACTGTGCATTTCTACCGTTCCATTTCTGCCTTGGAGCCAGTGACCACAGACTTTAACTGTGAGCCAAAATAAATCTTTCTTCCTTTAAATTGTGCATGTTGAGTATTTTCTCCTAGCAATAAAAAATAACTAAGAAAAAAATGAATTTTAAAATGTGTTATACATATACTTTGCAAATACTATTCATCCACAAAAGGAATCATTCCTGCCATTTGTGGCAACATAGATGGAACTGAATGACATCAAGATAAGTGAAAAAAGCAGGTATAGAAACACTAACACTTTATTTCCACTTATTTGTGGAAGCTAAAATGGTTGATAATAGATAGTAGGGAGTAGAATAGTGGTCACTAGAGAATAGGAAGGAATGAAGATAGAGGGGACTGAAGAGAGGATAGGTAATATATACCAAAATACAGCTAGAAGGAAGTATTTCTAATTTTCTCTAGTATAGTAGGATACGTAATTAGATGAGACCAGTTTAAAGATTCCCAACACATACAATGAAAATATTTCAGGAGACAGAAATGCTAATTACTTTGATTTGAACATTACACATGGAATATATGTGGCAAATTATAATACTGTGCCTCATAAAGAGATACAGATATTATATGACAATTACAAATAAATTTCATTTTAAAAAAGAATGACTAAATTGCCAAGCATCATAGAGCTAGGGAATAATTGAACCTGCGTCTAGAACCTGAGTTCTCTCCACTCTTCCACATTGTCTTTTAGTAGCATTGAAATTCATTTTTTGTTTTAACTCAGAGGCTTTATGGTGGGACAGAAAGGCAGCTTTTAGTTGGTGTCAAATTTCTAGAAGCATTAGATTACTGCAACATTCTCTCTGTGAACTATGATTAGTACTTCCTACTAATGAGGCACAGAGAGCAATAACCTTCGCTGAAAGACCCAGCTGTTAGTCCAGGACCCACATGCCCTGGGGAGATATGTAGATCACTCTAACAAGAAGATTTTTTTATATATTAAAGGAGAAAGTAGTGTAGCACATAAAAAAGCTATCATATGAAATTCAAATTTGTTCAACCTTACTGAATATGACTGTCAAGTTAACAAAATAACATTCTGACCAAAGCCCATAATCACATCACCTTTTTACATGATGAAATATAATGAGATGCATAGAGGAAACAAATTCACTCTAATTAAATATATGAGAGAACGGTTCTTCTAGATTTATCCTAGGTGTACGTAAGATATCAATAAGGCCAATACATTTTTATGATCTGCTAAAGAAAGCATTCAGTAAAAATGGAAAATTAATGATTTATATGTTCTCTTTTAAAAATCATATGCTTGAAAATACTGCCCATAAAATACTAATATGAAACACCGTAATGCAAAAGGAATTATAGCACACAATAAAAGCCTGAAAAAACATAAATTTAGTGATTTTTTATGCTTTTCCTATTGGATATTAATTTAATGTAACTCCTTATTTCAATTTTGCATAAAAATATTTCCCAACTTCAATGAGGTTATAAAGCTAAATATGAAAAAGAAAACAGACGGGAAAACATATTTTAACATTGACTTTCATTCACAAAGTATTTTAATATTATAGTATCTTTTCCAAAGCCACAGTTAGCAAAAACTGAAGAAAAATGTGTAAATTCCTACTCCGCTGAGGATCCTTATACACAGTCAAAATATGAACATGTTTATATTCAATCAAAGCCTTTTACAAACCATAATCCATCATAGAACGGCTTATTTGCTTACTTTCTACTCTAAACCGATAAATTATTTTTAGCTTTTTTAGCTTTACTGTTTTGACTCTGTGCTTTATAACTCCAGATTCTTCGAAATCTCACAGTGGAATATATCTACCATTCAGCATCTAAACATGAGTAAATGGAGATCAATTTTTCCTTCTCCAGTTCCCCAAAATTCTATCCCTTGAGCCACGGCCCCTTACATCTTTGCAGAATTTTCTTTTAAATTTTACTATGAACAAACTCTTACATCCAAACTGGACAGAGAGTTTAACCAAGTTATATATATATAATTATTGCTCAGTCAAGCATGCACGAGATAAAGGGGTAGCATTTGGTTGATGGACATTTTATTAATATTATATAGAGCTCTCATACTTCTGTAATAGGGGGTACTCAAGCGTAAGTATAAAATATAGTGGTAAACGAAACTAAGAAATTATGATTCAGAGTACTCCCAGAGTCTAGGTTTTCCAGTGAGTGAGTTCACCGAGCAGTACAGAACTCTAATAATCTGGACACATGAGACTTTAGGGGACACTTTAAAACATAACATTGGATTAATCTACTGACATTCACAGCTGAATGTGCTGGTAGGGGGTGGGGCCTGGCTGGAGGAGGAGGGTCACTGGTGGTGTGCCTTTGGGGGTTATATCTCTCCCTGGGATTCTTCCTCTGATCTTTACTTCTGGCCACTATGAAGTGAACAGTCTTGCTTCATTACACTTCTTTTACCATAATGTTTCTACCGTGGAATCAGCCAACAATGGATGGAAGTCTCTATGACCATGAATCTCACCTAAGCCTTTCTTCCTTTAATTTGTGTATGTCAGGCATTTTGTTCCAGTAATGACAAAGCAGGCTAATATGACCACTCTGGTCCTTTACTGCTGTGTGGGGCAAATGATAGAAGGGAGAGAACTGTCTCTTGCTAGGGTACTAGGACACAGAGCATACAGAAGTATGAGAACAGAGACAAACCAGCCAGGTCCTCAGATCTAAAGCCATACTGAAGATAAGGTTGTGATCCTGCCCTTAAAAATGTGAAACCTGTGGTGACTTGAATGTAACCAACACAACAGAAAAGTGCAGATCCATCTGACCCTAAGAGTAGGTCGACATCTCCAAATACTAATGGTCTAAATTGATACAAGTTACTCTCATTTAAGGACACTGCCATTCATTACTTCAGTTTCTGTTCTGCACAGTGATTTATACTCAAACAAATTCAATAAACAAGAAAAAAGAATTACAAAAAGGGAAGAAATCTTGAGTATTCTCCAGAGACATAAAGTCAATAGAATCAGTCCCACACGTGGCCAAATAAAGGAATTATCAAGCAATGACTTTAACAATAACCATGATAAATATTTTAAAAGATTTGGTAGAAAAAGTAAATCATATGAACAAATGGATGTATAATGTCAGCACTGTGCTGAAAGCTACAGAGAAAAATGGAAAGGCTAGAATGAAACATAGAATATCAGATGATGAATTCTTTCTGTTGACTGGATATAGCACAGATAGGAATTTGTGACTTGGATACATTCTAAAAGAAAGTAACCAAACAGCAACAAAATGAAATAAAATAGTAAAAATCTGGAAGAGAGTGTCTGATGTGTCTGGCACAATAGTAAATAGTAAATGTAGCATATGTATAGTTAAGAGTTTCAGGAGGAGAACAGACAATTGGACAGCAGAAATATGACAGGAATAATGGCCGAGATTTTCTTCAAAGTGTATAAAAGTCAGCATTCTATATACCCAACAATCTCAAAGAATCCCAAGAAGGGTTAATAAAACAGACAAAATACAGCTAGGCATGTTATAGTCAAACTGCTAAAAAACAAAGACAAAAAAGAAATTCAAGGCATTCCGAGGAAAGGAAAAGAACTACAAGCAAGGGAATAATAAGAGAAGCATAGAAATTCTCATTGAAATAATGAAACACAAAAGACAAATGGCACATCTCTTCTTTAAAGTGCTGAAAATAGCCAGGTGCATTGGCTCAATTCTGTAATCCCTGTACTCGGGAGGTTGAAGCAGGTGATTATTGAGAGTTTGAGACCAGCCTGGGCTACAAAGTAAGCCCAAGGCCAAGCTGAACTGCATAGTGAGACCCTGTCTCAAAAAGACAAAAACAAACAAATAAATAAAAATTTAAAAATTAAGTGGTGGAATTAAAACTGTCAAATGGTAATTATATGTGTATCAAAAATATACTTTTCAAAAATGAAGGTAAATTAGATAAATTTTTAGGACTAAAGAACCGAAGAATATTTTCTCCAGTAGATGTAAAACACAAGAAATGAATAAAAAAGTTATTTTAACTGAAGAAGAATTCTACCACAAAGAAATTGAATTTTGCATGCCGAAATGGAAAACACCAGAAGTAAAAATTGGCAATATAAAGGATCTTTCTCAAAAAATCATTCGTGAATGGATGCAGAAATCACAAGACTATGGCCTGGCATAGTAAAAAATAATAAAAACCTAACGAGGGCGATTATACCACATACTGCATAAAGTACATGAGAAAATCACAAAGGCTTAAGGTGGGATAATTAGAAGAGTAATGCTGTGAATGTTCGCTTTGGTTTTTTTTTCTTGCTTTGCTGATTTAGTTTTCTTGACTCAGAGTCTCACCATGTAGCTCGGGCTGGCCTTGGATTGTATATGTAGGCCAGGCTGGTCTCAAATTGGAAGAGACACTCCTACCTCAGCCTCCTGAGTGCATGTGCTCCATCTGACCTTACCTCCTTTGTGAAGCAATAGAATATGTTTTGGAAGAAGCAAAAGGTACATATTTTTATCTTAAGAGACTATGAAAGGGAATACAAAGAAGATAATTTGAAAAAATGTTTGTTTCACTTCCAAAATCCCAGAAAAGAAAAGCAGAGGGTCACAAAGGAGATGGGACACGTAGAACTCAAACACCAAAATAAAATATTTATATCCAAGTAAAACACCAATATATTAAATATAAGTAGACTAAAATAACTAAGTAAACGACAGAATCTGGGGGCTATGAGGCAAAGGAAGACTCGATTATGCAGTGTTTTCAAGACACACACTTTAAACACAAAGACACAAATGATGAAAGTCAAATGTTAGAAAATGTGTGCTGTAAATAATAAACCTAGCAAAGATCATTACACTACTATCACATAGGACCAGAAAGCATGAGGCAAATTTCTTAATTATAAAAATCTTCATTCATCAATAATATAGATACCTATATATGTTTGCAATTGGTAACAAAGTTATTACATACTAAAAGCAAAAAATTGATAGCACTAAAGGATACATATATGAACCCATAATCATGGTTGAAAGCTTCATTGCTCATTTTGAAGAATTTCAATGCCCCTTAAAGAACTAACTGAATATATAAACCAATTATCAGAATAGGAAAGAATTGAATTGTGCTCTCAAGAAACTCCACTTGATATAAGTTTATAGAACTGACCAACTGAAAAAAAAACTACATTTTTCCAAGCATACATGGAGTATTTACCAAAGAGGCCATAAAATGGGCCATAAGTTTGAATACAACAAATAGGTGATATGATGTAACTGAAAAAATATAGCAGGAGTGGTGGGGTATGCCTGTGACTCACATTCAGAAAGCTGAGGCAGAAGGACTGCTGTGAGTTCAAGGCTGGCCTGAACTGCAGAATGAGACTTAATCTAAAAAAAAATTCTGGAGATTTAAATCAATATCAAGAATGGAAATCGTAAATAAAACATCACAAAATAATGAAGTCATAAGAAAAAGAGAAATTCAGCAAGGAAGTTGAAAAATATTCTGATTAGAATAAAAAAATAAATGACAGTATTTCAAAAATGAAATTTATCTAAAGCAGTCCTTACAGGGAAAGGGAAATTAATAATTTTCAATGGCTTTATTTAAAAAGAAGAAAACTGTAAAAGAAATGATTTCTTTTTCTATCTTGAGAATCTAGGAAAACAAGAAGTAATTAAACTCCAAACAAATAGGAAAAGGTAATAAAAGTAAGAACGGAAATCAACGACACAGGAAGCAGACAAAAATAATCACCAAAGCCAAAGCTGATGCTTTGAGAAAATTAATAGAATTTCCAGTCACTAGCAAAACAGATCAAGGAAAACAGGAACTATTGATATGAATTCCTAATGCACAAATGGTTAATATAACAAATAGCAGAGAGAATGTCACAGGAGATACTATAGAAATTAAAAGGATATTGAGGAGCTATTGTAAACAACAGGATGGTAAGACAAAAACAGACAAAAGACTTTAATGGATACTTGAGGATAAAAGATAATATTTTAATGAACCAAGCCCACGAAAAGACATTCAATACTATTAGTTATTGGACAGACGCAAATTCAAACCAAGATGCAAGACTGTCATTATCCATACACATATTCATATCGAAGGAAAACCATTGAGAGCCATGAATGTTGAGGATTATGTAGAACAGTCAAACTTCTCATAATTCACTGGTAGAAGTATAAAATGACAGTCATTTTGGACAATTTGTTGATATAGTTTAAGTTAAATATGTGTCAACCTTTTGAACCCCCACTTTAAGGAAGATTTGTGAAAATGCTTAGAGCAGCTTTGCTTATTAAAGCCAAAAGCTGGAAACAATCTAGATGTCCCTGAATTATTCGTGAACAGATAAACAATAGACTACTCCTCCTCAATAAATTGTAAAGACTTACTGATACACAATTAACCATGGGTGAATTGCAAAACATTCTGAGCGAATGAAGCCAGACACAAACAAAAAAGCACATTTGCTTTCTATTTGTATGAATGTTTCCATTTATATGAACTAATCTTTGGTGATAGGAATGAGCTTTATGGCTATTTCACCTGTCAGAGGGACTTTGGCTAGGAGGAAGGGAATAAGAAAACCCTGTGGGGTTATGAAAATATTCTGTATCTTGATATAGAAATGGATCACATAAGTGTGTGCATTTTTCAAGCTGATCCCACTGTCTTCTTAACATCTGAGCACTTTATTGTGTATAAATTATACATAAATAGCAAAACAACTTTAAAAAGCAACGCATGCTCAACTTTTTGTGTGTGTGGATGGGTGAGGCTGGTGAGCGAAGAGTGACAAACACCGGTAAGAGAGACATCCATGGAGATGAATCCTTATAGGAGATTGCTAGGGATGATACATATGGTCTTCCTAAACCAGAATCACATGCCATGCCTATTAAATGTAGAATCTTGGGTTCCCACCAACTCATCTTGGAATCTCAAATTTTAACCAGTTTCACAGAAGATACTGATGGCACATGCTAAAGTTTTGGAACAGCTGGGTTGCAGAATTTTTAGCCCAGAATGCAGAATTTTACTATATAGAAGTACTGTAGTTAGACAACATTGAATCTAATGCTTGAAATGTGATTTTGGATATTTTCATGAGTTATGAGTGTTATGAGTCAGCTTTCACAGGTCTATAAAATCAGATTATTTTATTTAATTCAGATGAGTCGACATTAATTTTTCAAACTCTGAGCATCTTACAGAAACCATAATTTAACTGAAATTCTAAATCTTGCTATGATATTTACATGAACTGCCAACAAGTATTCATGTAATAATGTTTGAGGGAAGTAAGATATATTGCATCAGAATAACAGCTTTGCTTCTATTAAGCATAAAGCATTCACACAACTGCCAATAGGAACATAAACATGTTTGTTCAGGATTGATAGTAACCAAAGACTAGCAACTACTTTCACTGAAATTTTAATAAACAAAGATCGATCATAATGGTACCAATCAGCTAATCAATAAGGCGATATTGACTAGAAATCTGTATTTGAGATAGTATAGTAGTATTACATGTGCTTTCAAGACTGGTTCCATTGTTCACTAACCTGGGACCTCGGCCTAGTTATTTAACCTCTCTGAGCTTCAGTGCTCCTTTACTAAAATGAAGAAAACTGCTAAGCTCCCCTTCAGGGTTATCGTAAGAATTAGAGTTCTATTTGTGGAATACTTAAGCTGGGTACTGGTCATAGCTGATGCCTAAAAAGTGGGAAGTATTATTTCCTGGTTGCACAATCTAATCATTAGGGCAATTATTTAGCCTGTTCTTAAGAAGAGCAAAGAAGCTTTTGACTAAGAACAGATCAAGTGGATCACATACCTAGAGAATGAAATATTGTGGAGAGGTTAAAAAAAAGTACCAGATTTGTCATTCTTGGAGCCGCTTTCTCTTGTGTTTGGAGTATTACAACAGATAGGATGGGGTTATCCCCTCAGGAAAGGCACCAAAAGAGCTGCTTGAGTTGCTTCTACAGAATACAATGCATGTTCTATTCAGTACTACAAACCCAGAAGCTAGCACAGTGCCTGGAACATAGTAAGTTCTTTACATAACTGTTGAGTGATGAAGAGGGCACAGGATCTCCACACCTTATATGCAGCGCGGTCTATATTGCCAGGAGATTTTTATTAAGGCTTTGATTAAGCTCCCAGCTAGTAGTTGTAAATTTGACATTTGCCCCCCAACTATCCTGGTGTACTTTTGTATAGAAGTGGTCAGCTAAGAAGTCAAATAATTTTCAGGACTCACCCAAGTGCTTATATATATGGAAGGAAATAAAGGGGTGTTGAATATGAGCTTGGTCTCCTAGAAATTTATAACCTAGTAAGGAAAATAAGTACAACCATGGGATAAACAATGTGAGGGGTGGTGGATTAACTAATGGTCAATTTAAGTGAGAACACCCAGCTGAACTGAGTCAGCCTGATTCTAGACACGGAGGATTCACCTGAGGATTGTTGCCAGCTGCATAAAAGGAGAACAGGCGAGGACGACTGCATGCTGCTAGCTTTCCTGGAGAAGCTTGCCATGGCTGGGTTTCCTGATATGCACTTCTCCATTCTCGGCAGAGGACTTTGGATCCTGGCTGTTGCTGGGGGTGGTTGCTGTTGTCTTCAGGGGAGCTCTGTTCTTGGCCTTGAGCGTGGCTTCCTGGCTCCTGTGCAGATTCTTCTGCCTGCGGGCACAGATCTGTCACCCCACTGGCGCACACTTTCGAGCTTCCACCACTGGCTTTCGGGCCTTCCCCGTGCAGATCCTTGATAAGGACTTGTGTGAGACACTGTCGTGGACTCTAGGCCTCTGGATTCTGTAGGACACTGATATGGGATCCAGGCCCACTGCTGGATTCTTTTGGTCTCTAGTGCATGGATGGATCTCTGGCCCTCTTCCACATTTGACTTTTTGGGTGAATATTATAAAATAATCCTGTAAATTGTATGTCCTGTATTACGTATTTTCCCTTGCAAACTCTAACTACAACATGAGGGAATATTTAGGAGAAATACCATGATTGGTTTAGCCATATGAGATTTCTAGGGTTGGGGAGAAGTCTTACTTGATTGGAGGTATAAGAATGGCCTATCGAGGACATGATAAAAGTCCTCATACATTCAATTCTCTGGTAAAATTATACCACCTCAATGAGGCCATCTCAAATTGAGTCAACAGAGGGCATCTAATATCATAATCCTAATCCTGTTCCCCTGTGGCTTTTTGCATTTTAATTACTGTACATACCACAGTGTATCTGGTATTAAGCTAACTAGGCAACCAGACTGTATCATCCTTGAAGGCAGGCTCTTTCATCCGGGCATCTTCCTCAGTACCTAGCTCATCACAGGGAGGTAATTGCATAGAGTGTACATTAATAAATTGGACAAATCCCCTGGGACCAGTGAAAGACTCAGGATTGGCTAAAGAAGTGCTACTAAGGAAGAAGGAAGGAGATATGACTAGAGAAATATGATGAACCACATGTTTATAAGCTGTGTTTACAGAATGAAGTCAACCATCCTCTGCCTTCCTTTGGTTAGCATTTAAAATAAAGCCAGAAAAGGTTTGTATATAAGAAAGAACATAATGAATATGGCTTCATGAGTCCACTTTCCTGTCACTTGACCCAATACCAAACACACACCTACAAGGTGAGCCAGGAGAGGTTTAATTTTGCTCACACTTTCAGGGCCTTCGGCCTGTGGTCAGAAGGCTCCAAGGCAGTAAACAGCATGGTGGAAGGGCGTGGCGAAACAATGATGCTTAGTTCATGGCGACAGGGAAGCAGAGAAGGGGAACAGTGCCAGAGGGAAAGTGAGGAGAGACCAGACACAGGCCTCCAATTCATGTGGCCATGACCCACTCAGACACACCCAGGAACATGCTGTACTAATGTGCTAGTGTTTCTTAATCCACAGTTGATGGGATCAATGTTTGCAATGACATTTGGAGGCCTTATTCAGATTCCGTTATATGAATTAGTATTAGAACTGGAAAAATATATTTTTCTTGTTCAGCTGTGCAGTTAAACCCAAATGGAACAAAGGATATTGCAAAGACTACTGTTATATTTGGTATCTACAGAGAGATGCATGCACATCACAAAGAAAAAAAAAGAAGAAAGAAAAAATGTCTCAGCAAACATCTTCAACTCTAATTCCTCCAGAGACCTGGTATATGTCCAAATAACATTCAACCTGCCTGGCAAAGACACGCTCCCGAACTGTAACTCAGTCCTCTGAGAACAAAGTGAAAACTGGAGTGCACTGGAAACAGCTAATATTTAAACACCATAGCTGCCTCTTGAACTAAACATTGAGAATCTGTATGGGCAACATATTAGAGTCTTGGGTCCAGGAAATATTTACATGTCCTATTTAAATGTGTAACTGACCATACCTGCCATTTACGACTCCTTTGTGGGAGGTCTTTAAAAACTATGTCAAATCAGATAATAGCTCCTAATTAGTAAGGAACACTTGCCAAACCTGGAGAACAAAGTAGGCAGATCTAAATGTAATTATTTTTTAGCCTTCTCACAAATGAAGCATTATTGCATTCAAATGTACATATGCTTAGCAAGCTCTAGCCAAATAATTCCTCCTGAAAAGAATGTAGGTATCTCATTTTCATTCTGGTATAAAAAATACAGCCTTTTAAATTGAGAGATTAAAGAGTGATATTTTCAATATGTCTATAATACACGAAAGCCTCACTTTATAGAAACACTCACAAAAGGCTCCTATTCTTACTGCGTACCCCTTGTGGATTTCAAATGCATCTCGATTTATATAAAATTTTCTGGAAACAATCTTATTGTATAAAGCAACACACACTTGTACTGCCAATTGAGATATGCTTAAACTTGTAGGTTATGCTTACTGGTACTGCTAAAATTAAAAAGGAAATTTATGGCACATTCATCTTTCTCTCATGAGACGGGTATCCTAAGAGGATCTTAGAGAACTCATCTACCCCAGAGGCACTTGCTTCCTATGGAAACTATGCGTATTTCACCGGAGCTTAGCTGCTTGGATGAACTGTCCTACCCCTTTCAACGTTCCTGCCAACTCCAAAGCCTTCAGTGTTCAAAGTAAATGGCTAAAAAATAAATATGGACTTCCATTATATGTTATAAAGGCCATTTTGGTTTGTTTTATAAGAGTGACATAGACTGTTTAATAATTACCCAAATACAATATATGGCAGTATCTTTCAGTGTTCTATGCAGTCATTTGGAAAACATGCAATCATTCAAGAACACAATGTTTTCACGAGCATAAGCTCAGGGCCAGGCAATCAGAACTGCGCGGTATAGAAAGGCACCCTGAGGCCCTGTCTAGGTGACAACAGTCTCCATGTCTGGAATAAGAGATCTATGGACTCCTGAAAGCACACACCTGCATCCATTGAAAATGAACTAGGGAATCGTTGATTAAAAAGAATAAATCTGTCATTTTCTATGTGGCTATAGGTAAGACAATGATTTTAAATATATTGTTTGCTACCGTCCCCTAAGAGTGAGAAATCTGCCTTCTTGTGCTCTGGATTTTGGACACTCTGAGTCAATATGATATGTAGACAATTAGCCAGAAACAGAAGGGAACCCAAGAAGACCTTGACAAGATGAAGGAGTCACAGACAAGCAGAAGCCAGCAAGGCAAGGATGGAAACACTTGGAGAAGTAAGTGGGTGACCCCAAACTTTGTATGTTAGAAATGAAACCCAAAGGACAGACTAATAAAGCTTGAGTTTTTTTTAACTGACACAGGCAAGATCATGAGAGCTTTAGGGCTGTGAAGTCTACACGAAGACAATTATTGTCTGTGGCTCAGCTTCCCTGAAGACCAAATGAGAAGCAACAGACGCGGCGATTGTTCTTGCTTTGATAGCTGTTAAAACAAGTTCTCTAGAGGGCTCACGGGTGCAGTGGCTGGGCTAGTATTATTTGTATGTAAAGTGTTTTTCTGTCTGAAAGCAATGAGATAAAACGTCCTCACCTTTCTTGGGACTTGCCATTCTCTGACTGCATCAGCCTCTCTTGGTCTTATTTGCATTGTGCTACCATGAATCGAGAGCCTACCCTACATAGCATCTTTTAATATTCCTTTCAAAGAGGAACACCTGCAGCACGCTCAGTCACGGCTGCTCTGTCCCATATTTTGCGTTCATTGCCACAAAGGGGCTAAGTTTCCCATGAGCATACATCTACTAAAATGGACATGTCTATTTATAACATTCCGTCAGTCAATCCAGAAGTCTTTTGTAAGCATAAGGTTGATTTGTGCTTGAATCTAACCCAATGGCTTAGAAGGCAATGTTGCTATTTCAAATTAAGAGATGCACATGTCAATGTAGTAATTGTTTGGTGACAACATAATGTCTCTATCACAGACCTTATTCAGCAAAGAATTAATGTATGCATTGCACTCAATTACTTTATACAGTGACGGAAATCATTGTTTCAGCTGCATATACTATATCCAGAGCTTAGGGCACTGAGTCTGTTTTTCTTTCCTTTAATAAAGACGGGGAGGTGAAAATGCTTAACAGTTTTTTAGAGCCATGAATTGGAATAAAGTTAAATTCTATACTGATTTTCATCAGTACTATCACCTTTGCCACTCTAACATTTCAAGTGAACTGTGTTCTCCTTTCTTAAGAAGATTAATTCAAGTAACCAAATAAATGACACCAATGTGACAATACAGATCAATCCCAGCCATTTGGGGTTGTTCTAGGACCACTTCAAGTAGCTCAGAAGGTCCTGTAAAGTACTCTGAGAAAGCCTATTAATTCCAGCTAATTATATGCATCCACATATGCTACTCAGCAGTTTCAGGACGGTAGGGAGGATTTTGAAGAAATAAAAAATGGCAATGAATAATCACTCATCTGAACAAAATGTTCTCACAAAATGAAGCATTTAAAGAGGTTATCATTGCCTGTATTCTCTTCACCTTCAATGACAAAGAAAGTGCAAGGGGTTTCAATGAAAGTATTTGCTTGATGAGGTTATTTTGTTCAGATAATGTGAGCACTGGCAAAAACTTTTCCAACAAATGATGTCATTTTTTTTCATTTACCTGTTAAAATTTCCCATCAAAAAGTAGCCAGCAGAGTGATTTTAACAGTCCAAAAGGACCCCTGCCCTGCTATTTTCAAAGATGCTTAAAAGTGGCTACTGGCTCTAGAAAGCTTCTCTCCATTTGCTTCTCTCCCCGAGCTGGAGGCTCTGGGGCGTTGGTTCCCTTAGCTATCTAGCTGCGGCATCTCCCTCGCCGCCATGGAGGAGCACACCCTCTCCTACTTCCCTGAAGACGTTATGGAGTGCCTATTTTCCACAATCTCCCTCATACGCATCTCAGGGTTAAGCGTGATCGAGTCCTCCAGTCTGTAGCACTGTTACATTTTCTTTCTTTCTTCTCACTAAGCTAACAGTATATGCAGTTAAAGCCAGTTACAGTTACTTATTCAGTCCCTCATAAATTAAAATTAGAGTTGTATGCGTAAAGTTAATGCAAGTCTAAAGGCAGGGAATGTCTTTTGAATTAGCTAGTACAGCATTTTCTAAATACAAATAGAATTTTAAATAGATATACATATTTACTTTTTCATAACAATATCTTAAAACAAAAGGAAACAAAACAAAGGATGCATTTTTTTTTCAAAGAGCCTAAGTTTAGTAGTTAAACATTATGGATTACAGGGTCCCAGATGGAGAGAACAAAGATCTCAATAGAAAGATCCCCAGCATAAATTTGTTAATTTCTACAAAGCCATCAGTGTCTAGGACAAGCTGTCAAATCTATGTCCTTCAAATATATTACTTAAAGAAATCTTACCTGAATACGATTTCCTTAACAAAGCCATGCTTCTTTATAAGCTGGTCCTACCCAGACAATTGCTGTCTACATTTGGAGCAGACACAGAGAGAGAGATCAGAGAAAGTTTAAGGCATATCTAAAGTATTCTCCAAGGTACTGGCCAGAAACATCAAGCCCATACTCGCGGTATAGAGAGATCATTAATGGGCATTAGTGACAGACCATTATGACTCTCACAGATCATTAATGATTCATCATGTAGCAGTATTGTTCTGGCAGTAATCAGACCATTGCTTGGATGCAGATGTAAGCTTTGCTCATACTATTTGCCTAAACTTATTATTTCCAAGCATAAAATTTTATTTCGCCTTCTAGAATTACGAAAAATGGTCTGTAACAGGATCCTTCAGCACGAGATTTTGTTGTGAGCTGACTTATTTGGTAGATGTTTCTACCACGGTCAGGAATCTTGTAGTCTGAAAGGCTCCCCAGTAGCCTTGGGGATGTAGAAATGTGTCTTTTATTTTTAAATTGAATTATTGATGAATAGAAAAATGCTACAAGCAAAACAGACATTTGCAAGAATTACAGTTATTCAATCCTCTGAAACAATTACTTGTAAAGTGTTGAAATTCTCTCTGAACTTTTAGATCTTTGCCTAAAAAATATACATTCTTATCAAAGATCTTTGTTAAAAATTCAGAGACTATATTAGCCACCTCCGAAGAGGGTTTCAGCTAATTATAACAAAAAGCAAGAAACAGCCTATTCTAGTATTATATCATCCCCACTACTGAAGCACCCAATAGCGTTAACACAGGAATAAAAAGTTTAGGGAAAAGCAAAACCTCAAACAAAATTGCCATTCCTTTTATTTTTGCTTTATGGAAGATCCACTATTTTGGTTAAAAATGCAAATAGAAATGGAAATTTAAGTTATTCTGGGAGCAAACGAGTCTTTCCTTTTGAACAGATTGGATTCTCCTGTGTGGCTCTGGGAAAACTTCCCTTGAGTCAGTGAGAAAAGAAATCTGTCTCAAGTTCTGAATATTGTCACTATCAGTGAATATTGAAGAATTACTGACACCCACAGGGAGTTCTATTTATGGAGCCCTGTCACCCGTATTCCGTGCTATATGGGAAGAAAGATAATGTATATTCAAAAGCATTCTATGAACTTACATATTTTTCCTTAAGCTTCTCGGCATAATCACAATTGCCGTGTACGCTCTCCCTCCACTCTTCCACACAACACTAAGACTGTAGCAGACAACAGCTGCGAACGTTAGCCCCTCCCAAAGGGATTCAGCCTCTAGCACAATTGGTTTAGCTCTGAGGATGGGATTTCAGCAGGAGGCAGAAGATGGAGAAAATTTGTTCTGCTCTGACATCAAACACCCTCTCCTATTGCCCACCAGCTATCTACAACCTGGGGATCTGAACATCAGGAACCCTTAGAAGCCAGAAGTCTAGGAGAGCTGTTCCTCAGCAGGGCTGATGTCCTGGAGGAGTGACCTATGGGGTCCTGTATTTGGTTTGATGCTGTTCTATCACCAGTTTGAAATTCTTGAACACTTTTTGAACAAGATGTCTTTTGCCTTCATTTTCACATGAAAACCTACAAATTATATAGCCAGACGTGTCCCTTTGGAAAACCATGTACTCAACAGCAAATCATGCTTCAGAGGACAAGATGATGAGTTTCACTCTGTGACCCTGGAGTCTTCCCCCCTTGTCCTCTGACTGGGGAGCCAAGCCAGCGCTCAGGCTACCAGGCAGACAGTTGCATACACTCAGATCCCTGTTTGCAAACCAAAATGGCTAATGGAAGAATTTAGGCTTCAGTGGACTCCTTACACAGAGAGATGCCAACTTCCTTCAAACTAAAATAGAAAACCCTAATATGGAGGCAGCTACTCTTGGCCAATGTAAGAGCTCTTTAAAATAGGTGGTTCCCAAGGGACAAAATTAAGTCATCTCCATGAGAGTGGTCTTATCAGGTCTGATCAAGAGAGTCAGTCTTTCAGCTGTGCCACAGCTTCTTATAATGGTCCTGCAGGGTCTGCACTGGTCAGTGCAGTGAAGAGCGGGGCTCCCGGAGATGGGAGCAGCTCACTTTTGATGTCTAGACACAGAAACAAATAAACCGAACGTTGACACAAAGCTGAACTGCAAGGCAGATGAAATGTATTTCTGCTACCCATTCTCTCTTTTCTTCTAAACCAATCCCAGCTACCCAGGGCCTTTGTGCTACTCTCTAGCCACCTATAATGCCAGCATATGAGTAAACACTGCCCCCTTGGTATCCCATTCTCCTAGCTTCTCTTGCATGCCAGGTCGTCCTGTTCTCCTAGTCATCTATGTGGCTGGACTTGGTTAGGCAGTATGAAAGAGCAACCTGATTTCACAGTGCACACTTTGTCATTTTTTACAAAAGTATTTGCATTTTGGAAGCAAGTCACTTGTTCTCTGATCAGCATAGTCTTGGGTAGTGTGACAAATGGGAGGAGTCTAAGCAACAAAATGGTAGCACTGACCTGCTACATTTAGTCTTAGGGAGTGATATGTTTTGATGACTTCATCATTGCCTGATTGATTACAATTTCTACACCTCAGGACTAAGGTGCTCCACCCTTCAAAAAGTATGACAGCATTAAGTATATACGGAAGGAGACCCTTGGCTCAAGGTATGACCTGCAACTGCACAGTGTAAGGGGAAGTTGTTTGAATATACCAAGATTCTTCCGTACCTTCACTGGTTTGCCCAAGATCTTCTACCTGTTACCCTTTAAATCTTCTCTAGGAAGACTTTTGTGCCAGTCTCTTCATACCTCTAAAGTTGACAGTGGCTTCTTTGGTCCCCTCATTGTAACCAAAAAACCCTTATATTGTCATACCACTAAGTGTGCTTGCATCCGGGTATTTACATGATCCCTAACTTACTGGGCTGTGAATGGCTAAAGGACAACGACCAAGTGATCCAACAATCACTCATAACTAACCAATAGCAAAAGGTATATCCTAAAAGGTGAATGCACTCGAAGCGGGAGACTGGCTGCCATAATTGTGGCATACATACATTCATAGGTGACAGAATGCAGTTTTGCATTAGTTGACACAAACAGTGACTACATGCAACTGGTTTAGTCCAATGGATGGGATCCCTCTCTCTCTCTCTCTCTCTCTCTCTCTCTCTCTCTCCCTCCCTCTCCCTCTCCCCCTCCCTTCTCTTCCTCCCTCCCTCTCTCCCTTTTTTCCTCTCTACAAATCAGCCAACAGTGCTCTTCTCAAGTTCACAATCCGTCATCTGTCCCTACAGGCAGAGTCTAACTGAAGACAAATTGACAAATCTAGTTAACTTTTGGGCAGGTGGCCTTTAATCCCAGCCCAAGAGGTTGCAGGTCTCCAAGCTTTCATTGCTTTGTGGTCAAGCAGCCCAAGCAAGCTTCCTGCCTTCCTGGAGGCCTTAATCAATACTCTGCCCTCTTCTTAGAGCCCAGACACATCAAAGGCAATACCGCCTGAGATTTAATCATTTCCCATTAAAATGCAAAGCTCTGTCTCCAGGTCCTCCTGATAGTTTAATTGTTTTCAAATGTCCTCAGAAGCTGATGTAAACAGATTAGTAGTACAGTGCATACTTGCTCTGCCACCACAGTTTCTTGGTTAATTAATAACAGCATTTTGTTACAAATTGGGGATGTTGCCTGCACTGGTCCCTCACTTTAGGGAAAGGTTATGGGAGGCAGGAATCTATGAGAGTAAGGATATATTGAATTTTCAGAAAAGGTAATGAGTTGAAATCCAATATCCACACACCACCTCCCTCCCACGAATGTTTCAGCAGTCTCCTAATTGCCGGAACCCGAAAGCAACCAAGGCACCCTTCGATAGGCAAATGGGTAAACAAATTGTGTCACATCCAGACAAAGGAAAATTATTCAGCAATAAAAAGAGATGAGCCATCAAGCCATGGCAAGACATGGAGGGGCCATAAATGCGTATTTCTTAGAGAAAGAAGCCAATGTGATCAGTCTATGCACTGTGTGAGTTTAAGTGTAAGACACCCCAGAATAGGTACAACTACAGAGCCAAAAAAAAAAGGTCAGTGGTTGCTGGGGGTTGGGAGGAGGCAGGATGAATAGGCAGAGCACAGAGGATTTTTAGGGCAGTGTAACGATCCTGTGTGATATTTGTGTGGCGGATACATACATCAAAACCCACAGAACACACAGTACCCCAAGTGGACCCTAAGGAAACTGTGAACTCTGGGGGCAAATGACTCATCCACATAGGCTGATTATTGTAACAAATGTAACTGTGAGCATGGCAGCGTACTCCTATAATCCTAGCATTCTGGGGGCTGAGGCAGGAGGATTAGGAGTTTCAGGCCAGCCTGGGCTACGAATTGTGTTCAAGGCTCGCCTGATACATAATGAGACCTTGCCTCATAAAAGATAAAGCCAAATAAAATATCATGTTAGCAATGTTAATGGGGGTGTGCATACGCTAGCTTTGCTGTGAACCTAACGCTGCTTTAGAAAAGAAAGTCTATTTAAAAAATAGTTTTTTAAAGTTTTAAAAAGTACAAAGTCTGTTCAGAGCACAACAGTAACAAAGAAAACCTAGTATGTTCCAGGAGTACCTGCTTTTCTCATTACGCAACCCTGAAGGTTTTCGGTTTTTCCAGTTTTCTCCCGCTGGCAGATGAAGGAAGTCTAGCTAGGAGAGAAGTTCTTGGTCCCAAGTCACTCAACTGGCAACTTGCTGGAATGCTGTCAGGGCTTTCAAAATCTTGCCTGGTGGTTGAACCAGGTATGTTTCATATCTCAGCACAGAGCCTTCATGATTCCGTGTCTGTCCTTCTCCATAAAGCATCATCCAGCAAATTCCACTACTCAAAGCTGTCAGCACTGCCCAAGTCTCTCAAATGCTACAATGTTAAAGGGTTCCATTGTCACCCAAACAGTCCCCTCCACCAGTCGGAAGACTAGAACTCTTAATTGCCTTCTACTGCAGTTCTTCATCGCAACCACCAACACTCCTGGACACACACATTTTGTCGTAGTAAGTGACCCCAGGGCCTTTGCACTGAGTTGTGCTTCCAGCTTCTTTGCTCCTTTTTCCTTTCATACCAAGGATTGAACTCAAGACCTCACACTTGCCAGACATGTGCTTATGCTGCTGAGCTCAATCCCCAGCCCTGAATTTTTTCTTTTTCTTTTTTTTTTTGTCTTTTTGTGACAGGATCTCACTATGAAGTTCATTCTGTCCTTCAGTTCACTTTGTAGCCCAGGCACATTTTGAACACAAAACAATCCTCTTGCCTCAGCTTCTCAAATCCTGGGATTACATGCATGCAACACCACGCCTGGCTCCAGCTTCTTTTTAAATGCTCTTTTTTTTTTTAATTTTGAGACATGGTATTAATAAGTCACCAAGTTTCCTGGGCTGAGCTCAAACTTGCAACCCTCTTGCCTCAACTTCCCAGAGTTCTGGGATAACGGTATGCACTACCACACCAGGCTTACACCTCCCTCTTACTTACTCTGAGGGCCACAGAGGCAGTGAGGGTATTCGAGAAGATCCCTTTCCTCTAAAGAACACGAGAGTCTGCTTCAGGAACAGAAACTCCCAGATTCTCTGACCACAGACTAAATCCCAGTCAGTACCACGGAGGTCCTGAGGTGTGGAAGGCACAGGTAAAGCCTTCTAGAGTCCCAAGCACGCCATCTATTTGAGTATTTCAATCTGACAGCCATAATCATGTTTAAAAAATAATGGGTGATGGGTGGTAGGGTTGAGTTAGCATTATGATTAAACCACATATTCATATAAAGTTCAGTGTCGGGCACCTAGTGAGCAGACAGTCAAAGTTAGTCCTCTTCCGTTACCCTTAGTCCATTTTTGCCCATTCACTTGTCTCCTCTCTAATCACATCCTCATCCTTCCCAACATTTTTGGCAGCATTTTGGTGAAAACAGATCGATAAGCAAGCACTTGAAAAACATTAACTTAGTCCTTAGGATGCACTAGGACCTTTGCCATGTACAAGAGTTACAAATACACAAAACACACACACACACACACACACACAGCCCATTGGCTAAAGATGAGTCTAAAGAGGGAAATAAATATGATTATATCTCAAAAACTCAAGAGTCTAAGGCCTCATGGGGTATTTGTTGAGGACTCAAACTGGAGGTAACTTCTCCCAATATTGTGTTTTGTGTATGTTACCCATTACAGTCTTGTAAGCAACAAATCTGAATTAGTGTACATAGCTTGCACTAATGCATCGGTGTACTGTTAACAATAAGAATTAATTCACGTCCCATCTCTGATATTTGGATGAGGCTTCTCAAATACACTATTCTATACCAGGGGTAAAAGCAACATAACAGGTATTTTGATCTAACTCTGCTTCTGACATTGTAGTACCTAGCGCCCAAATTTTCCAATGGTCAATTTCTTTACATACCACTAATCATATATACGTCTTTAAATCTGATGCACAGAGCTTTTAAAGGTATGTGTGTGTGTATTTACTCACGCTTATGTTTGCATCTAACTAGCAGTAAATTTTGTTCGAGGGCATGCATAATTTTCAGGCTTGATGGGAGAGTTATTAATTCCTAGCACAACTGTACGCAATGCAGGGAAAACAAAAGAGTTACTTGGTTTTCTGCAGTTCCTTTTTGCCTTAACAAATTGATGGAGAAGTTTATTTTGTGTTTGCAGCACCCCCTGGTGGAGAAACAGCATATTTCAGTTGCACACTAAACCCTGCAAACACATAGATTTTGCCCTTCAATAATCTCTTTTATTTTCCTCTCAATAATATTATGGAGAAAAACATCAAATATTTAGATTACTTTTCCAGTTTCACATCATGAATATAGAGCCAGAAGAAAATCAAATCATGGGGCTCTGTTTATTTCTTTTCAAGACTGTCTTGGCCAATTTAAAAATTAACGTTAAAGACTTGATCTATCTTAAGGAAATTTCCCTTTCATATTTTGATTCAGCAAGTATTTTGTCGGTGTGTAGTAATTGCTAGGCATCTTGTGGGTGCTTGGGACACTGGAATAAACAGGAGAGGAGAGGGTCCAGAGAACAACCAGAGCCATCTTTAAAGTGCCAAGCTCAGAGCTCTGGGCCTCAAAGAAGGTGAAAGTGAGCCAGAAAGCCTTCAAAGAGCAGGTGACACTTGCACTGTGCATGGACTCCAACAGTTATCTCCAAAGCAGATGGGCTGGTTGGCTCGGGGAAGAGCAGGTATTTCAGGCCAAAGTGGAGGGATCAAGTAATCAGAAGTACAAAACAATTTAAATTCAGGAAAAACACACTCGAAACTGGAGGTCATTTGGCGTGGCCACAGGCTAAGCGGCGGTAAAGCTGTACATTGATTTTATGCCTATGTGTTTAATCCTTGATAGTCAGGTGAAGTTTGCTTTGCTTTGTGACAACGAGTTTTATGCTTTCTGCCAAGAGGGCCCCGGGGCACTTAGCGCCTGTAACCTGTCCACTGTGTAACACTGTATGTCAGGAACTATACTGGGGCAAACTAGTGACAAGAACAGCCCAAGGAAATAATGATCTTTGTTCTTGACAAAGGAGGATTGAAAACAATTCTTATAAATGGATGATTAGAATGAGATGTGTGTCATGTGGTCACAGGCCGGCACTTGGAGTGTGTCCATCAGTCTTCAATAACCCGTGATCTGTATAGATTACCCCCAAATTAGCCCACTGGCCAAATGGCCCATTGAAGACTAGTCCTCCATCTTCTAATGAGCCATGAGTGTAAAAGATCGTTCTCTATCAGCGCTTTGCCTCTTGACCAGCTGGTTTCCATTATGGAGAAGGTACCTCAAGGCACTGTGCAGTAATAGAGAAATGCACGTGGAGGAGAGGGTGTGGCTGGCACACACTGAAGAAGTGCACCGGGAATACTGAGGGAGCCACCACAGGAGACAGGATTCTACGCAAACACAACTAGGTTTACATACAAACGATCAATCTGCTTTCAGAAAGGTGACCAGGGCTTGCAGTGTGAGAAATGTGACGAGGTACAGGTAGGATCTGAGGCGGGGAACTCAGCGAAGAGCTACAGGCCAGAGTGACAGGCATCTGAATCAATGCCTTACTGTAAGAGTGGAGATTAGAGTGGTGGGTTTTCTCTGAGGATCCTACTAAAGCCTAGATCGATCTCCAAAGAACTTAGTTCTCTTGCTTGCAACACAATTTCCTGAAAACGACTGGCTCTTGGTTTGGGGGAGGGGTGGGGAGTGATTATTTTAAACACAGACATTCCTCGATTAAAGATAGAGTTACCATACGAGGTCCTTCAATGAGGAACTGTACGTAATAAGGACGTTACAGAGAAATGGTCAAAGGAAATTCCAACTTGTTGACTTTATTTGCATGACTCTTACATGCAGTACTATAATGTATAACAAAACATAAAAGTACAGTACTGTATGGTACATTCCAACCACCAAAAATCACAGTAGTCTATAAACAGGGTGTCCTGTGCAAAAAAAAGCTCTGTAAATGAGATGTATGGCCCTATACAAAAAAAGGCCTCAAGTCCAAGTGGCGAGTCAAAAGTCCTGAGGCAGTTAACTGTGAAGGTCACTAAAGGAGTAATATCTGTGATTATCTAAGGTACGATTTGATGTGGCCAGCACAGTGAAGTGGGAAGCTACTTTTTCTGTAGATCCACAGAGCAAAGTAGTGAAGAGCAAGGACTGCAGGGCTACGCAGACATATACTTGAACCCTGGCTCTGCTGCTCACTGTAAGCGACACTCCCTTGGGCCTGCCTCCTCATCTTTTTGCACATCCCTTTGCTTCCTTATGTAATGGATATAGGAAGTGTATCTAGCTCACTGAGAAATTGTATGATTCAGTGACATAATTTATGCCAAGCACTAGTACCGGGCCTGGCAAATAGTAAACAGTTGATAAGGACTAGATTCCTTGTCTTCCTCTTATTTGGCCAGTGTGCCCAGGGAATTTAGATTCTTGTCAGATAGCTGGTACAGCAGTCCCTTCGTAGCTGTCCAGGGATCCCTATCCCGGACTGAAGAGAAAGCTCCCTCGGAAAGGTGTCTGGTGATTTCATGAGTTTGCTTTCCTTTCCTAACCAGGATACAGTCTCAGCGCCTCAGATGGCACTGGAAATAAGCCAGGTTCTCACAATCCCAAGGGCCTGGTCTGCACACCTGCCAGCCCTGACCAGAAGGCACGGAGCCTGGAGGTAAAGCAGGCAGCAGAACCCTATGGGACTTTTAAGTCAGTCAAGAGCAGGCAGGCAAACAGCAGAAAGTGGCCCTGCCAGACTGGAGGTCGGATGCTCTTGGTGCTCCTAGAAAAAGGAACGTCAGTGGCACAGGGAAACAGCAGGGACAGACCCAAGTGGATTCGTTGAGTCACGTTGTGCCTGGCAACAATGACTTTTCCATAAATTTTTCAGAGTCGGGATTCCTGAGAGCCAGTCCTGGGAAATACTAATCCTATCAAGATTATCTCCCCCAAAAGTTCCTGTCATCAGTAATTTTGGTAAAGGTTGCCTGTCATAGCCCTATCTTGGTGATTCATATTAACATTTGACTTGCCAAAGTTTCAGATAAAACTTACAGAAAATAAACGTATTTAATGTGGGGAGATGCTAGGTTAAACATATTTGACCCCAGAATCCTTTGTTTCCAACAAATGTCCCTAATACTAGTATTCCATGTGAAATGATTGAAAAGCATGCCAGGTTCATGTCTCTTGGGTTTAGGCTTCCTTACCAGAACCGACAGAGTCACTCGGGGAGGCCCCCTTAGTGGGATCTCCAGATTCTTCATCTCAGACTGGCACTGTATTCTGCCTCCAGTCAGAGGAACACACCCTATTGTTTCTAAGCAATTCCATTGCCTCTGATGTTCCTGACTTCCAGGCTAAGGCCCTCTTGGGGAGGTTTTTGATGCCTGGTACCTAGAAATGATAAAACTGAAGTCCTGGACGAAAGCAGTCCACTTGACCTAGAGAAAATAGAGCTTCTGAGCCTACTGTAGTGATTTCAGGCTTTAGGAGTTAAGACACAGTACAAAAAAAGGGAGAGAAGTCAAATATTGTTAAGCCCAAGGGTTCTCTGGGCTGCCCCTAATTCCTGCCCAGCACAACTGCACCAGCCTTTCTGCTGACACGTAAGGTAACTGACACCAAGGGACTTTGCTTATTTGTTACAAGCAATTCTACTTTCTTGTAAAGCGAGTTCAATAGAACATTTCATTTACTTGCACAGAGTAGTGATAACCATGGGGAAATGTACCTGGTATGAACTTAGCTGGGTCCCCTTGTGTATATGTTAAGGCCCTTGCCCACAATATGAGTGCATTTGGAGATATGGTTTTTAGGGAGATAAGTAAAGTTCGATGACGTGACGAGGGTGGAACTAAATGATGGACCTGCATCCCTATAATACAAGAAAGAGACGGGAGAGATTTCTCGGTCTTATCATGAATGCACAGAAGATAGGCCACCTTCGCCAGTAACAGAGGCCTCACCTGAACCTGATCATGGGCATACAGTGCCTTTGAAGGTCTAGGCTCCAAAGCAATAAGGAAATCTCTGCCACCTGCTATGCATTATTTTGCTATGGCAGCCCTAAGAGACTAATGAAGCACTGTTTTGAAAGTGTATAGCCATTTCTTTTTTAAACAACCCCACCTAGAGGACAAGATAGTAATCTAAACTTTTACACTTACGCAATGCTTGGAAAAGCTCCTACGACGGAGAAAGGTTGAAAAATGAAAATGCAAGCTACAATGCTGTGTCAACAATACTGTATTGTAGGAGGGCAGGCCTCATTCTATGTGTTGTCACCATAATTGAAATGAATTTTAAAATGGATATAACATTGTAATGGGAGATAAATCTGAAGCTTGGAATCTCCAAAGGAAAAAAAAATAAATCGACACACACTTACTGGGTGCCTCATCTGTCTCTGGCTCTTTGTTGGCTGTAGGAGGCTAGCATGGGAACCTTTGCACAATCTACACCCTTTTTGCAGTGTTTAGTGTAGGAGAGAGGAAAGTAATGAGGCACTTAGAATGCAATGAGCTATGTGTTATAGACAAGGATATGTGGCTCGTTGGCAAGAGGATGGGAAGTTGAGGTCAGGGAAAGCATCCCAGGAGAGGTGATAATAGCTGACACCTAAAGGAAGAACATGCAAGTTAGTGAAAAGAGTAACTGCTCTACAAGTTGGCATAACCCTGAGAGAAATCACACAAAGCCTCAGCCCTTAGTGGCCTCTTAGCACCCAAGGAAGAGACTGATGCATACACACACAAGTGGGAACAGAAAGTCCAGCAGGAACCGATCCTGCTTCAAAAATCTTTTTCTGATATGGTTGGAATGCAACCATATCAAATAGAACACAAGGCCCATAGTCATAATCAGTTACATGACAAGGGCAGGGCCTAAACCACTTCATCTAAAAACTGAAGAATTAACCTTATTGACCATGCTAGCCTTATCTTCAACACCACAGCAATTATTGTTGGTATTTACTGGTTATTTTTTCACAGCACATCCTCCAATACACAATATTATTTTTAGTACACTGCATAGGTGATTAAACAAAGGCACAGAATGCAGACAGCAGTATCTACTCAGGCTCACACAGTAAGTGGCAGAATCTGGATCTGAAGCCATTTAATAATTCATGATCTGTAATTAGTACTTAGAGTGAACCGTATTCTAGAGAAGAGTGCTCCAAAGTGGGATGCATGAATTTCAGGCATGGACAAGAACACTGGATATAAAAGGAGCATATTGGGACATCAACTATATTTATTTTCCCCATCTTTTCAAAATGTGCATATCCATAATACAAATAATTAAAATACATTAGTAGATACAAACACACACGTAACTTATACATACACAAATAAGCATATTCAGGTGGAGGCATATTATCAGATGTTTATAGGTTGTGGGTCAAGGGACATTGGTCACGAGACCTCACTTGCCCTGCTTTCTTCGAGTTCACACATAGGCCTCTCTGGCCCCTGAGCCCAGATATCAAACCTCTCAGGTTTAAACTACCTTGAAGTATACAACTCCTTCACACTGTTTTGTCTCAAGCATAAACCACGGATTTAATCTAAAATACGTTTTTGTGAACAATTTATTTTCCAGACATTTCTCCTCTGAGGCTATTTCTCATTGTCAGAAAATATCAGAGGTATCTATGTTTGAATCAGCACCTTCCATAACTCATTTTTATTGATTTTTTTTATAGCTGAAACACAAAAAGAATCGTAAATGTGAAATACATACCCTGCAACTGACCGTATTGCACGTTGGCTTCATTTGTCACACACTCCCTAGGCACTATTTTGAGTTTATGTGTTTACTCTGGCCATTTCCTCAATGGATATTTATTACAGGCTTACAGAGTCCCTGGCACTGTTCTAGGCACTAAGGAATTTAAGCAGTCTCGCATTTTCTCTATCAGTATGGCTTGGACTTCTGTCATTTCCCAGAGCAAAATGCTAGGGAGACTTTTACGTCTCTGGAAGCTTTCTTTCTCCTTGGTGATTCTTACTCATCCCCAGCAGAGAGGGAGACACTGTGAGTGACTTTGCTTTATTCATAATATGACGATGTAGTAAATGCATAGGGATGTACTGTACTTATTGCATTGGTAGAAATGAAGCCCCAGGTCCAGATGTGCTTTTCCACTCCGATGGCTTTGTGATTTTAGAATGCAGACATGAGGATGTATCTGATTTACCAAGTCTCTACCCTGTCTGTATGCCTGAGTTCTAAAAGAAAATAAAGTTCAAAATAAACAATGCCGAACTGTAAGATTCCTGGAGCCACTGAGAGAGACGAGCATTTGAATCCTATAACCACCCGGATTTCTCTAGTTTTGTGGTCAAATCTGGGCAGTGTTTGAATCTAAGACTTAATCCTGTGAAAGTAAAATTTATCTTTCATGAATTATCTCAAGTTAAGCTGAAGGCCACTATGAGGGGCACAATACAGAGAGAGGGTTGAGATGTGACCTGGCTGACCACACTACGAAGTTAAAAAGAAGAGTGCAGACAGTTAAACAGCAGCATTCCCATGGACTCGATCAGATGCTAGCTCAGATGCTAGGACACTTCTTTGGTTTGAACAAAGCTGATGAATCTGCTTCCTGGACTGGTTATGTCTCATTGCCCTCTGAGGACCTAACAGATCGGTCATTCCTCACTCTTGTTAACAAGAAGAAAAGCGTGCTGTCATTATATCAGATCTTGGGACCCAAAACTGACAAAACATCAAGACCTCTGATCAAAATATCATCAAATGGCTTCCTCTTAGCTGGACACAGTGACACGTGCCTGTAATCCAAGCACTCTGGGAAGTGTAGCAGGATGACCACAAGTTCAAGTCCAGCTTGGGCAATTCAGTGAGATGCTATCTGAAAATACAATACAAAAACTCCTGGAGATATTGTTCAGTGTAAAGTCCCTGGCTTCAGTTCCCCGTATGACAGACAGACAGACAGACAGACAGAAAGAGAAAAGGCAGCATCCTCTTAAATCTATCTTATCAGCAATTAGTGTGTTAAGTGTAGTAAGTTACTAACATGCAAGCCTAGTTCCAATCAGAGAACATGCTAAATATATTTCAGTATAGATGTGGTGCCTGAAAGTGGATAAAGTGGATAGACAACTTCGAATAAAATGAATGTCTTATAATTTAGCATATGCACATAACACGTACTGAAATGCAGGCTCCAGGAGGACACACATTTGCTTGGTTCTCTGTTGTGTACTCAGTGACTCACATAATACCCAGTACGGAGCAGGTACTCAATACACATTCCTTGAATGAATGAACTAATAAAAGCATCACAAAGACTGTTGACTTGATTAATTTGACACTTTTGCCCCCTCCTCCCAGGCATATGGAGTTTCTCAGTTTCCTGAGTAAACCAGGTTTTGCAACTTCTGTTGCTGCTGCGTGTTATGCTCCATTTCCAGCGCCTCCCCCCAATAGGACTCCAAGTGCACTGACCTGAGACCGCTGTCCTCAGAAAGGGCTGCTTGCACAGCTGGCCCATGGCTAATGTCTGGGAGCTCGGCTGGTAAACATTTTCTACTCTGATACGAAGCTTTCTCTACCTGATAAAAGTGGCTCACAGTTTTACACATGCACTACGGTTTGTGCCAAATACCTACTAGTTTTCCTTCTGGGCATCTAGAATTTTGATGTATGACAGGCAGAGAGCACCTCTGTGGCCAGTGCTCAGTGCAGTCCCTGGCCACTGAGTCTCTAGCGAGTCTCCCCGGTAGGCGACATTTTATGTGTGTTGGCACGTGTGTTGCTGGGGAAAATAAGCATGTCCTGTGTGACAGCACTGGGACACGACTCTTGCAAGCTTGCAACTTTTCCCTTTGTGGAGTTTGCTTTTGCCCACTACATGCAAACAAAATCATAACCATTAGCATAACTATATGCTGTGTCCTGTGAGTCCTTCTAGAGAATCACTGAACATATTGTGGTCTTGGGAGCCCCAACATACCTTCTGCTGTATGTTCACCGTATTTAATGATGTGAAAGAGCCTCAGATTCACTGCAAACTGTGGGGCGGCAACCATGCTGGTTTCATTTAGTATCCCCAGTACCTTGCTAAGTGCCTGGTCTACCACGGCTATTTTAAATGTCCTGCAATACAGGAATCAATAAAAGAATAAATAAATAAACCAGAAAACTCTGTATAGGGAATTAAACTTTCAGACTCTATGCTTCAAAACCCATTACTGAAAGTAGAATCACGGTTAAACTCGATTAGTTCTGATTTCTATGCCTCAGGATTCAGTACTTTCTTGTTGAATACATGTCTAAAATTGTGAAGCTAATTAGAAAATATGGTCTAATGTGTTCTAATGTATTCAGCTTTTTCCCCTTGCATTTAGCCTACCACCTGGCATATGAATGGCATTGAAATGATTATTTAATAAACAAATTAAAACATATAGCAAGTTCAAACTCTATAATAAAATAGATGCATTAGTTTGATAAAAAAAAAAAAAACCCTGCATGGTGAAAATCTGTTAGCAATTCATTACACATTTGCATTTTTTTCTGAAAATTCATCTGGTCTTTAAAGTATTGCTTATTTTCTTGACAGTATTTCTAAGCTCCTAGCTCCAGTCCATTTATGACAATGATCGGGAAGCGAAGTTCTAAGAAAAGAAAGCAAGGGGGCATGCTGGAAACTGTATGTATGGTGTTAGGAATTCAATCACCTACCATTCAGAGGTGGAAGTCCCAAGCCCTAGTACCTGAGAATGTTACTGTGTTTGAAGATTGGGGCATTATAGATGTGACTGAGTTACAATGAGGCCATTAGAGTGAGCCTTCATCCAGTGTGACTGGTGTTCTAAGGAGAGATCAGGGCCACACAGAGACACCAGGAATGTGTGCACACAGAGGAAAGTCCTGGCAAGGACATAGTGAGAGACAGACTATCTGCAAGTCAAGCAGCGAGGCCTCAAAAGTAACCAAACCTGCCTACCCCTTGATTTGGAATGCTTAACTTCCAAAACTGTGGAAAGATAAATTTCTATTATGTTACCTTTTTTTTAAAGGTAGCCCTTCCAAAGGAACACAATGGGTTTCTTACCCTTTGGATGATAACTTGCGCTTCAGGAGCCTGTTGGACTACAGAAAGAAGGCAGCTGGCAGTCGCAGATTCCAGAAACCCTGCAAGGTTTCTGCCTCTCTCCAGCTGCCCAGCCCCATTTCAGGCTGAAGAAGCCAAGCCAGCAGTGGAGCTGGTGTGGGGGCAGGGCGGAGCCTGCCTGGGCAGCCAGTTTGAAGCAGGCCTGCTGTGTGCTGATTATTAGCAAGCAGCTTCCTGGAGATGGCAGCATTAGCTAATGATTACTCCTTGAGGCAGTACAGCTGCCTTTTTGCTTTTTCCCCAGCAATTTGTGGCAAAGAGAAGATAAGCAATGGGTCCAAATAAAGTAAGGATCTTTGCCAGGGCCATATGTTTCTAAACAGGGTGGGGAAAGCTAGAAAAGCACTGAGACAGAACCTCTTTCTCTTGGCTAATTGCAATCCCTCTGCCCCATCCCTTTGACAGAGCACAGCCCTGGTAAATGCCAGACGGCCTGAGGAGCAACTGTATCCTTGCATGGCTCCATCTGGGCTGCAGATTCCTCATTTCAGTTATCCCGTTGAACACAGGCTTGCTCGTCCCCCTCCCTGCACTCTCCACAACATGCTATGCATATTTCTGGCTCTGGGGTGGCGTTCCTACTGTATACTCCACATGTTCCATTTGGAATGCCCCTCTTTCTTTTATCTCATTCCAGGCTTTTCCCTATTTCTAGGCCATCCATATGGCCTTCCTTGGGCCTTACAACCTGCAGTTCCCCGAGTGAAGTGGCCCCTCCTAGAGTCTCAGTGATGCAAAGTGGTAAGAGACCTTTAACGGAGGTGCATACAAAGAGCCTTGGAGACAGAGATGGATTAGAGACAGAGATGGAGACGGAGGTGGATTGGAGCAGGGGGTGGAGGAAATGAGAAACACTCCCATTTGTACACCTAATGGGGCATTTCCTGACTTGGTACCCAATCTCATGCTTCCTCAGGAATTAGTATGGCATCCCTGGTTGACTCAGAGGTCGTATTACATTTTATGTACCTTGATCAGCCACCAATTTACCCTTTGCCTTACTCAGTCCCACTTCCATCCCTGTCCCCATCCCCACCCATCATTCGAGCTTTACCTGTACTGTTTGCCCATCAGCATTCTCCTACGCTGCTTGAAATGCTCTGAGATTTGTAGGTGTTCTATATATATATATACATTTATAGGCGAATTTAAATCCAGCGTGGCACCTCAATAAGTTTCTGAGCAAACCTAAAAATAAGTATTTCGCTATTGTTTGCTGTCATCATTGAAATGTCAGTCAAGCGATTAAAAGAAGATCTAGCTACTCTCCGAGCTGTGCTGTGTCTATAAATGTGTGCGAGGCAACAGAGAGTTGGCAGCATCCCTGATAAGGCGAAGGAGCAGGCAGGAGGCGAGACAAAAGCCTGTAACTCGGCATCGCTGACCTTCAAATATTTAGATTAGTGAGAAACACAATGCGCTGAGGGCTACAATGAGAAAGGGGCAAGGGGATGCAGGGACAGAGGGAAGGCAGAAAGAGAACTGGGAATGAGGACCATTTAGGAGAACCTGCTGTATACCGGGTGCTGGGGCCGCTGCTTTGCATGGACTACACACTCCCACTTCTCACACTGGGAGTGTTATTGCACCCATTTCAGGCATGAGACAAACCAAGGTTAATTAACCTGTCCAGGACCACACACTGAAAAATCACAGGGGCAAGATTTGAACTGAGGTCTGGTGGACTCCAGGGGCTGCACTGCTGACCGCTGTGCTGAGTGCCAGGTGCCCCACTGAACATCATCTTCACGTTGGGCCACAGCTCTGACTGCGGTGACTCAACTCTTTCTTGGTAGGAATAAGGAAGCAGAGGGTGCGCCTCTAAGTCACACTGGAAGGGGAGGAACAAATGCAGGGGGGAAGTATCCAGAGCAACCTCTAAATGTCAGCACCATCACAACCTCTTCTTCTCCACCAGAACTCCCCCTGGATGTGCAAAATTGGAGGACCCTCACCCCCGGGGAGGCCAGGAAGGTGCCCTTAGGGCTGCTTATCACAGAGCATGCGTTGTAACTCAGTGCACTTTCCTCCCATGCAGATTTGTCTTCTGGGGTGCTGTGTTTTCACCCCACAAAGCCATCCTTGCCCTGCAAGTTCTTCCAGATACAACCTAGCTGGAGGAAAAGCTCAGAACTAGGCCATTCTCCTGAGAAGGGGCAAAGAAAACTCCTAGTTTTTAGTGCCCAACATCTAAGCCCTCTGCTCTCTTCTGTGCTGGCCCTTAGACCTGTCCTCGGTGCCCACTAACAGTGGAGGTGAGTCCAGTTGTCCTTCCATGCCAGAAGCATCAGCCAATCCCTCGGCACACCATTAACTCCCTTCCCCACCTGCTAAGCTCCCGCAGCCCGCCTCGATGAAGCGCACCAGGTCCTCGGCTCTCTTTTGCTCCTCAGCTAGAAGAATTTTGATTTCAAAAACTCTCAGAAGATAAATCATTTATCTTTGCTAAAAGACACAGCCAAAATCAATATATGCATTCTATTCTATGTAACACTCATTTCATTTATGCTAATTAAATAACAGATCCACAATCCACTATTTGTCTAGTTAGGAATTCAAAGTACTGAAAGGGACTCATGGGAATAGGTTTGTGACCCGCTCTTCTTTTCATCATTTTAGGATGGTCTCTGCACACTTTAACATACCATGAGCTAAAGTGGGAGGAGGGTCCCTTCCTTGAACAGTAAAGCAAAGGGCAAGTTGCAGCTGTTCTGTAACAGGTGGCTGCTGCTGAAAGGGTAAAACTGTTTTCTCCACATGATCCATACTCAGGGCTCACTGCAGGTCGGTCTAATCATTCTAAGCTTTTGTTCCTAAGTAAAGCAGCAAGTTCTTGGTTAATAGTGGATCACCTGGCCAAGGGCTTGGGATGACATCATGAATCCATGGAGATCACTTTTGCTTCAAGATCTCAGCATTCCTAACCTTCTGTGATAGATTGGGAACACTGACTGCAGACACCAAACAGGTATCAGTGGCCTGGTATCTCCTTAGGGCTTATTGCAAACTGGTCACCTTCCCTGTAAAATGCCATTTATGGCAGCAGGCTGAGAGGGAGCTATTAATAGCAAGCGAAGCAGGGCATCTCTCCCACAGACACCTCAAGTGTGCTTTTTTCATCACCTGTTTCTCTGGACAAGCAAAAGAGGGAAGAATGATGCTCTAGTATAGCCTGAGGGGAAAGGGCATGCATGGGGGGGGCGACCAGGGTCCAGCGCACTGTTCGCAGGTCCTCAGTCACAAGAGAAATGGGATGATTTTGACAGCTCATCACAGGGTAATAATTCATATGTGTCACTGCCGGGCAACTCTGAAGCACTGGTGGCCTATGCACGGCTGCAGGAACATGTGGGGACGCGTTACCCATTCGGTGTTTGAGTCTTGCCTGCCTCACTCCATGGCTTAATCCGGAGCAGTGTGGCCTCTGTTCTACTAGTGCATAAGTGAAGTGTTGAAAAAATGGAAAGAATACAAGCTCTGGAGTTAGAAACCTACACTGACTCTGCCACTGAGTGGCATGCTGACTTTGGCCAATTATGTCACCTATTTGACCTTTAGTGCCTCATCTGTAACTTGGGGCTATGCAGGGTTGTTGTGAAGCTAAGAAGTGTAAAGTGGCTGAGACCCTCAGGAAATGGCAATTGTCACTGATAATCCTGAAGGCCTAAAGCCTGTGTTTCACCTCTTCTCTAACCCTAACAATGATTTGCACAGCAATTTCATGAATGAAAACTCTATGCCAGGCACTAGATGGTTTGGTTGCTTTGTTGGGGTATGTAAGGGTGGAGCCAGGGTAAGCAAAGAGATGACAACTATAATGAAATGAATTACCCGGTTCCTAAACTTCTGTCATTCTCAGCAGTCATTGTTAATCTTGGAGATGTCATGTCAGAGTCCCTAGATGATGCATAGTTGATTCAGATACAAGCTCTTTACATCACTGGAGTTCACCTAACACATTTATTCTCTCTTCCATTAACTCCTTGCATTCATCTGAAATGGAACTGGTAGGAATGTGGCACTGTAAGGTTTGGATGTCTGAGTATATAGGTGCAAGTGGGTCCACGCTGGTGTTGAAGTAAAAGGCAGAGAGTGGAAAGTCCTTTGCAAGTGTTTGAAAAGTGACTTCTCACCGGGCGCCTCTTCCTCCTTTTCAGTTGTAGACTTGATTCCTAGGAGAAAGCCCAGGCGGTTGCTACAAGCCTGCCTTGATAAAAGCCTCACTTTCCACAGAGAATTGAGATTCTGGAACTGGACCTCCCCCATTATGGCTGATGGAGGGTGTCTTAGTTACTTTTCACTCGTCGCTGAGACAAAATACCTGATGCCCAAAGTTGGGAAAGGAAAGGTTTATTTCTTACAGTTTTTGGAGGTTTCAGTCCATACTCAGTTGGCTCCAAGTCAGGGTGGCATGGCGGGCGGCTGCAAACAGCAAGGCGGAAACTGGCAAGAGAGAGAGAGACACCCCTTCTTCCTGTCATTACATCACATCCTGGCTCCACCCCTAGGAGGGTGTAGCACTGACACCACCAATCCAAGCACTAGACAATGAACTAATCACAAATGCACAATGCAAATACATGAGACCTGGGGGCCACCAACATAAACCATGACAGAGGGTATATGGGATATGGCCAAAACAAAGGAAGAAACATTTATATAGAATTCTTTACAGGTTAGAAGACTGAGGGTTAGGGGCTTTCTATTGTCCCTACCTCTCCTCATCTAGCTCTCAAAAAAATCTGTGAAGCTCAGAAAGGCTAATTACCTTTATCCAGGTCACACTGCTAGTAAGAGGCATAGCCAGGACTGCACTGCAAAGTGATCTCACTACCAAGGCCTCCAGATGTCCTCCTGCATCATAATGTACCACAGGGCCTTTCTCCACAGGTCACTCAGTCAACTGCAGAGCTGGCTTAGAGCGCGCATCTAAATGTGTTAACCTGGGTCCTCTAACACTTAAGAGATGCTTGGAAAGTTATAAGTAAGCAAAAACCTGGAATAATCAAGTAAGGACACATGAAAGTGAAAGCTAAACTTTCTCCCAGCTTCTAGAAACATGCTTGCAGTCATGCATTGCATTATCTCAGGCATTAAATCTGTATCCTGGAATGCAGATTTACATTCCTCTCTGGCCCTCATCTCAGCAGAATCATCATGTTAATCATGCCTTAAAAGAACCCCGAGGGTAAATTTAAGTCAACTGAAAGAGTCTTTGCCAATACTTTTTTTATAGCTCTAAAGATTTAATACTCTCTATGATGCTGCCAGGTCTCTCTCACTTGCCATTCAGATCTTATTAATGATTACTTATGAATTTGACAAAGGTCACAGATGTGATTTCTTACTCAATATCAAACTCAGGCATCACTTTTGAATCGAACAGTACTCTACTCTCAAAGCTCTGAAGCCTTGGCTACTTATGGGATTGCTCTGGAAATCTTCAAAACAAAGACCTTGAAACAGCTACTGAGGCAGCAGGTAGGTGAGGAGACATGCTGCTATCCACAGGGTTAAAGCAAGTCAGATTCAAAAAACAAATCGATAGTGTACTTCGGCTGGCTGCCTGCCCGCTGGTCTTGAGAGCAGTAGCTGGGGCTTTGTACCTCCACTACCCAACACAGTAGTAGTTATATAGCAGCCCTATCACCAGTGCCCACCAAAGTGGCACCATCTCTCCACCTATCAAATCCTAAGACTATTTTTCAACTCAAACTCCCAAGACTTTTCAACAGCATTTTGATACAGAGAACCACACTGCCTTCTTTGTTACTTTCCCCTCCATCCTTGGTTTTCTTAACCCTGTAATATCCTGGTTATCTTCTACCTCTCCTCCTTTGTGTCCTTTCCTACCCCAGCCTCCATTTCCAGAGTCCTAACGGTAGGTGCTACTCAAATTCTGTCAACAACTATCTATTGGTTGTCTTCCTTTTTATGTAAATCTGTGCTCTTTAAGAGATGTTCCGTGATGATAGATATGTTCTCTACCTTTGTTACCAATATGGTAACCACTTGCTACATGTGGGCATTGAGTAATCAACTCCACCCAGTTGACATGACTGAAACACTGAAGCTTAAATTGTATTTAATTTTAATTAATTTATTTAGGGGATGGTGCCTGTCTTATGGGACTTTGCATTTCCGGACATTTGCGTGTGGTAGTCTCATCTCAGCCCATGGCTTCGGGTACCACCTCAGTGTATAGGGTTCCTCCATGTCCTTGGACTTGATACCAAGACCCCAGTACTTTTGCATGTGAAAGGGTTTCATAGATGCTGTATCCAACAAATCTCTACTACAAGCCTTGCACATACACTGAAATCCTGCTGAATGGAAAGATGAAAAAAGGACAGTAATGTTAGCTTCATCTATTTTTGTGATAACTAGATTCTGGGAGAAAAAGCATGATGTTGAAAAAAAGAACAAATTAATCAGCTGCCTATACGTCAAAGAAAAAGAACTATGTTCGTCTCTCAATTAGTTGTATCGCTGCACCAAATCTATTAACTGAATAGCTTAGATTCTGTCCTCTAGGGAGTCACTATGTGCACTCACATTGCCTGGGCAAGAATTCTGTCTCTATCACTTACACGCTGTGCAGCAACAGGCAAGGGTAACCGCCTTGTGCCTCAGCCACCTCATCTGTAAAATGGGGGTGATAATAGTACCTACCTGATGGGCTTATGCTATCATGCATCAAATTGCACCAAATAAAGTATCTGGCATATAATAATGGTAATAATAATAGCTAATATTGACATGGGTCATCATCTTCCTACATGCACTACATTTGGCTTGGACATACCATCAATTATGAGGCCCAGAGACTCTGGATCTCGGATCTCAAATGAAGAATCCTCAAAGATGTCCCTAGCTGCAGAAACTCTAAGTAGCAGAACTTCTGAGTAGGCACAGTCCTGGAGATTTATTTTTGTAGTACTCTCAGCCTCCAGGGCTACAAGCCTTGTAGTGACTGCTAAAAATTAATATATTGTTTCTGATAGCCAACTACAAACTCCTGGAATATATTCTTGACCTGTTACGGAGAGTTCTGGTTTTTTATTATAACTGACTTAAAACAAAGAACAATGAATACCCCAGTTTAGTTCACAGCAGACCTCAAATAACATTTTCAGGTATGTAAATATGCATATGCGTTATGTAATTCGTATATATTATGTATACATATGCAAATTTTTCCAAATTTTCTGTGAGTTAAACAGGGGCACTATTGTCACTAGCTATTTCTTATGTAATGCATATTATTAAATATATATACACATGCACACATGGCCTGCAAATATGAGGCTTTCCCTAACTAAGCAGATCCTTAATAACTACAGCTCTAGCAGGGAAATCATGTGTGTCCTTGCTGGTTTGGGTACAGACAAATGGCTCACTCCGCAAGTGTGTGCAGTCATTCTGAGTCATATCCAACACCTGTGCTTGTGCACAAAAGCGTGGCTATTGTATCTGGAGAGACACTGTGTGTCTTACATGGCAAGCAAGATAATTGGATGCTAAGACACAAAAATCAACATTTAATTTTGAAGTGAGCACACTGGTTAAGAGTCAATTAGCATCTTGCTGCACAGTACTACCCTTTATCCCAAATTATGAACCTTCGCATGAAGGGCTGCTTCGGTGAATGCCAAAGAGCCATGGGCCACACCGTCCCCTCTTCAAAATCACCAGTTGTAAAACAAGGCCTTCAGTTCTTTTTCCACATGGTGAGTTGCAGTTATGTGCTACACTTTGTGCTAAGAATACATCTTAATGATGGGACAGCATCGCCATTTCTGTATTTATATGTTAGTGAGAAAGCAGATCTGGGGGAAAGGCTATAGTGGGCACCATGAAGACAACAACCATTCACACTGGTAGCAGGTCCTCTTTAGAAAGAAGTAAGGGGCTCTCCTCGAGCCAGCTGATTATCCACCCTGTGCCTGAGGCACTGGAAGAAGTGAGACTATCTATCAGTTCTGCAGGTGCAAAGTTCCAAGCCGTCTCTCTTGCCCCTGCACAGAGAGACTGGCTACCTCGAGCTGACCTTGAGTTAAGAAGCCCCCTCCACTCCCAGGGAGCCCCTGATGCAGGGCCCCATGAAAATGCTCCAGCTGTTCAGAGGCAGACTATGATTAGGCAGAACGTGAGTTTTGAACTTGGCCTAGTATACTCTTGGCCCCTCTTTCAGATGAAAGTGGTAACCCGCTGATATACCATAGCTAAAGACAATCAAATTCTATTTACGCCCTTGCAAACGCATGGTCCTGAGTTCAATTCCTGGTACCTATAAAAAAAATTCTATTCACGCTGGAAATAAACTTTGAGAATGGGACAAACCTCTAATCCTTGCTGATGTAAACATCCAAATATTTACAAATATGTAACAGTTACTCAGCAAGAGCTCCTGGATGTGCTACTGAACCTTTTCCTACTGGACCAGGCAAACTGTGGCCAAGCTCAAATTGGGTCCAATACCATCTGCTTCTATACAGTAGCAAGAATGGTTTTTATATTTTTCAGTAGTTAAAATCAAAAGAAGAATAGTAAGTGGGGATATGCGCAAAGCACATGAATGCAAATTTCAGAGTCCATTAGTACAGTTTTACCAGAACGCAGTCATGCCCACTCATTTCTGTACAGTTCGTGGCTGCTTTTCAACTCCGTGGTCAAGCAGAGTAGGTAGCACTGGGACTGCAAAGCCTGGAGTATTCGCAGTTCAGTTTGTCGCATACAAAGTCTGATAACCCTGTTCTAGCAATTTAGCAATAAAACACCGTTTCAGCATTTTTGGGGGGAAATGCAGTAGTTAATTAACTCTATTTTTAAGACTTTTTTTCCCCACAATCCAATGAGATGATGTATATAACTATAGCTTTGGGGTGATCTGAGAGGCAACTTGGAGGCAAGAAAGAAATATGGGCTCATCAGAGAGATGGGTGATACTTAGTCTTCTCAACCAGCTACTCTGCAGTGACGCTGAAGGTCTACTCAATACAACAAAAGTTCCTAAGATCATGAATGGGGGGGGGGTTGGGGGGAGAAGGAGTAGAGGTAGGAGAGGAGGGAACAGGAAGAGAGAAAATACTAGAAACTCAGGAGTCAGAGAGGTTATGCTTTAGATATAAGTCCTACCACTTACTTAATAGTTAACTTGGCAGTCTTGTGCCCTCATGAGCTTCTTTCCTCTCCTGTAAAATGGGGGTGATAACACATCACCCCGTTTAATGTTCACAGCAGTCCACTAAAGTAGCACTTGCTTATGGTTTTTAAAATACAAAGGTTACTTGCATACCAGTGTGAGTATTATTATGTATTTTATCTTTTTTCCTCTGTCACTTGTTTGGTCATGTCTCTCCAAAATGTCAGATCTATTTGTTATGGCTTTCCCTTAGAGAAATTAACTACACATGTTGCCTTTCTGTACATAAGACTCTGCAGTTACATCCTCTATGGATTTTAAAACTGTCAGCTCATTTGGCATGGACAGGTATACACACTTATCTCACTGATAGCGCACCAGACACTATCCCAGTGCCCGCTGGCCACACAGCAGAAAGCACCTAGGACTTTTGCAGAACAAGCCAAGGAATAGATTGGATTAGGGGTGATCTAAAGCTTCAGGGCTAAAGGAGATTTCAGATAAAAGCATGAACACCATAAAAAAAGGCTAGAATAGTGTGTGATACAGTCATGGTTAAGAGAGCAGGCCTAGCAGTCAGACAGGCTTGGATCTGAATCTGTCTCTTATAGCTGGGAGGCCTGAAAGAAACCTGTGGACCTACTAAAACATTTAGAGGTCTCTTCATTGCCCTAGTGTGTCAGCACCCCACCATGTGACCAATCATGGCAGCCTGTAGTATCTCATTTATGGGCAACTCCTCTTGTAGCTCTACTCTTAGCCCTTACTGAGCCTTTTGGGCCCTTGAATACTCCATGCTTTTCTCACCAAAGGGACAGTGCATGTGCCAACTCCCCTGATGGAAATGCAACTACAACGCTTGCTCTCCTCTCTCAGCCACTTCACCTCATTATACCCATTCTGCTAGCAGACCTCAGCTCAACTTGAATGGCAATTCACCAATGCTACAACTGCTTTCTTCCTCTGCACCCCACCCCAGCTTCTGTGCATTTGTACTTGACACTAATCCTCCCATTTTTAAAAGTGTGAATTGGCCATTACTTGTTAAATGTCTGTCTGGACCAAGAGGCCAGCAACTGGGTCTTGCTTATCACTGTCTGTAGCACCTAGATTTGTGTCTGCTGTATAGCAGCTGGTTAGTAACGGTCAGCTGAAATAGGGAATGAGTGACTCTGGGATGGGCTCTTGTTACTGTGACTACTTAGAGGAAAGCAACTTTACTGTCTCCCAGAGCTAACAAGCTCAGAGGACACCAGCTGCACTGTGGTCGGTTGGCTGCTGACAAAACACCTTGGAGAGCAGGAGAGAACTCTTCTCTGAGTAGCCATCCCTGCTTCTCTGCTGATGCCATTTTAGTGCAAACCCATCTCTCTTTGCTGTTGCTGGTTAGAATGTCTATGGAAGCCAAAAAATGTTGTTCAGACTTTAGAGAGCTTAAGTATCTTTTCCAGGCTGCACATGATTTATAACGTCTGTAGCCAAGATGGCTGATGCTTCCTTACACTGCAGCAAATGAAGGGGTCTATTTTCCCCAGCAGGTGTGTGACTACTGTAAATTCAGTTAATGCTAATGCAGCACGTACCTGCACAGAAAGCACAGAGAGCAAAGTGAATGAGGGAGGTCATTCCTATTATAATCATCTCACAACCTCCCATTGCTTCAGCAAGTCAGTGGTGGAGGCTTTGCTTCTTGAAATGAGGAAAACCATAATTTCACCACTTCTGGAATATCTTTTACGTGCAATAAAAGCTCTGCATAGGAGTAGAGTATACTGAACTCTTGTTTCCAGGCACCGATTAATGCTTCTCCAGCTTTAATGTGTATACAACGCCATTGACAACTTGTTTAAGTTCAAATTCTCACTCAGGCAGTGTAGGATAGGGCCTAAGATCCCTCATTTCATGCTGCTGGCCCATGGACCATACTCTAGAAGTAAAGCCTTGAGGGATACTTCAGTCTTTTCTTGGTATCATCAGTAAGAAGTGATAATGAGCCCTGCAAATTCATTCTGAATGAGCAGAAATTCAGAACATTGAATCTGAAATCCGGGAGACCACAGTCTAGAGTTATTCAATGAAGCAACCCTCTAAAGCTGCCAGATTTTACAAGTTCGATACACAATGTCGATAAGCAGGGGCTTCAGTTAGTGCCAACATAGCCTTGTAGCTATGTTGTATGTAGCTAATTATGTGACCTGGCCAACATATTTAGTCTCTCTGAGCATCTGTTTATCCTCTGTAAAAAGGCATAACAATTCCAGTGGGGATTCAGGAGACTTAGAAACTAGAGATATGGTGCGCAGTCTGGCAGTGATTGTATCAGCACAGTTCAGTCCGGTAAAGCCTGGCTACAATTAAGACCCCCACTGGCTGGCCAACTAAGCTTCCTCAGTGGTAGTTTGAACTTGTGGAAATACCTGTACTTGCTCCAATAGCCCTCTGGAAGGACCTGGACTCTATAGAGGTTTATAGAACTTGGCCCTTAGTTCTTTGAGTTCAATACTGTAATGAGTCCCTAAAGGGGTGGCATTCCAGATGTCTGCCATCACCCCAGGCTGCCTTTGTCACCTGGATACTCTTCCAGGTTTGGCTGTTCAGGCCAGTGCCATTTTATCTTCAAACACCATGAAACAGCCTTTGAAAAATCAGAAAGATTCTTCCCTCCATCGAGTCCAGAGAGATGTGTACTCACAGGCACGCGTTATCCATGGGTAAGCTCTGGAGTCAAGTGGTTCAGGTTTCATGTCTGCGATTTGAGCAGCTGCTCCCCACTTTTAGCTCTCCTGTCTTTTGTGCTGTTCAAATTCAGGATAGAGTTTACCCTTGGGGATTAAGAGGGCAGAATGGCTTTTGTCAGGATGCTGGTAATGTCCTGCCACTACATCTGGGTGTTAACTATTTAGGTGTGTTCAGTGTGTAAATATTAATCATTAGGTAGAGTATGTGCCTCCTTGTGTATGTTAACTTCGTCAAGACACTGAAAACATGCCATTTCTCTTAAGTCATCTACAAAGACTATGCAATAATCTGAATAAATGCTTCTGCATGTGAAAAACAAGAGTAAGAATTATAGTAAAATATCTCAAGTGGCCAGTCTCTCTGCCAACAGCCGAGATGGTGGCATCTCATTAATCCTTACAACCAGCCCACATCCTTCTATTTTTGGTCCATGTGTGAAAAGATGTAAGCTGCAGAGTCATAAAACCCTAGAACTTTGAGGGAAGAGTGGGAGAGAACAAGTAGTTTGGGCCAGCCCAGCATATTTCTGACTGGCCCGCTTCCATCCCAGTAGTATCGCACTGTCTTTTGCAGTGAGTAGTTAACATCCCACACAAACTACCAGCATGAATCAGAGCCGAAAGTAATTTAGCTGACTGAGTAAGGCTGTCAACATGCCCCATCTAACACAACACAGCTATGATATACGATCAACACATGACCTCTTGGATAGTACACATACATGACCTTATCTCACGGTTCCAGTGAGATTAAGATTTTCTTGAAGACACATTTGGTTAAATGTAGACAGGAACATAGGCCGAAACAAATAGTGCCAGTCACTATTCATGGCACTAGGAGAGGTACAGCTGGAACAAAACCATGCTGCAGGCCATTGTGTAACTCAGCTTTCCTCAATCACTTCTCTGTAAAGACCCTGACAATTTCAGTACAGCTGAAATGACCATCTTGAGTTCTCCAAAGAATGGCATTCCGTTTCACATCCCTATGAGTCTGGGCCAATTTTCCCCCTGCTTAGAGTATTTTTCTACCCTCATCCCTCCCGCTTCAGCAGTCTCATCCTTCCCTTTAGATTCTGCTCAAGCTTTGAACTCTGAGAATGTCTCTCAGCTGCACATCATAGGCTGAGACAGTTATTTCTCCTAGTTGCTCGCTCTCAGCCATCTTGTGCTGGTCCCCTACCATGCCACATTTAGTTATGAACTCTCTCCTCCTCTCTCCCTTGCCAGATTCAGATTTCCTAGAAAGAAAGGACCATGCCTCATCCACCTCTGTATTCCCAGAATTTAACATGGTTCTTGGCCCAGTAGTGGCTTTGCAAATGAGTGTTACTGTGTGTGTGAATCAGGGCCAATAAGCGAGTCACAAATAGACACCTGCTCCAAGCATGAATTGGCAAGTGCAACACACATATGTGTGTGTACGTGGGGGCGAGTAGGATGGGGAAGTGGGGAGAGAGAAACCCTTTGGGGTGTAGATCTTGAGAAGCAGAATATGGGTCAATCTCCCGTCTCAATGCCTGGCACCTTTCTTCCAGTATCCTGGAATGAAAGAATGGGGTCACAGACCAGAGTAGGAGATTTCATTATACTAATTGATCTCTGCAGCCCTTTCCAACTTTAAAATACGTAAGTCTGAAAAGAATAAAGAAATATTTCTATGCTAGTATATTCATATATTCATACAATGTTACCTTTCTCCTGCTAAATTTAGACACCTGCCCTCATCTGTCTCTAAGGATGTGGCCACTATTTGGCAGGCAGGATCTCCACTCCAATAAAACAACTTAAATTTGGTCTTACTTCTGTCTCTATATAATCTGGAAATCATAAATAGCATTTAAGGTTGCCTGGTAAACAGGGACGTCCAGTAAAATCTGAATTTTTGATGATGAACAATGATCTTTTTGATATTAACAGTGAATTTTTTGTTGTTGTTATTGTTGTTTATTTTTTTCCGAAGACAGGATCTTTATATGTAGTTTAGGCTGGGTTTGAACTCACCCATGGAGCCTGGGTTAGCCTTGAATTTGCAGCAGTCCTCTTGTCTAAGCCTCTCAAGTGCTGAAATTATAGGCATGCGCACACCAAGCTTGGTTTCAACAATGGATTTTGAAACTGTAAGTCTGACCTATGCAATACTTGGAACAGAACTATAATTCAAATCACTCTGCTTGTTTATCTGAAATTCAAATTTAATTGGGCATCCTCTATTTTTGTCATTAAATATGGAATCCCTATGTATATGATGATGTACTGCATTTTTTGGATGAACGTTAAAATAGGAAAAGATCTTCCTGGTACTACCCCTCTAGAAAAAGGTACATCTGGGGCAGTATTAAAGACACATGAGATCACTCTCTGTTCCTTCCTCGACTGCAAACAGATTTGATAATGAGAAGGGCCACAGTCACGATTCTGGAAGACAAAGCAGCTTTTCTCTCAAAAAGGAAAGGAGACTCAATTTGCGATAATTTAATACACCAAGGTTGGGCTGCTAAATTCTGTGGAAGCTGTGATTTCAGATGCATTTAAAGTGAAAACTAGGGCCAAGGATTTAGCACAGCAGTGTAAGCCCCTGCCTGGCAAGCGTGAGGTCGCAAGTTTGAGCTCCAGTACCAAAAATAAATAAATAAATAAAGTGAAAACTAGAGGGTAGCTTCATTTTTGCTGTGGATTTGTTAGGTTTTGCTCTCTATTTTGAGATAGCTTATACATTTGTTTTCATTAAAATTAAATTTTAGACCATTGCTAGAGAATGAAAATAGAGATGTCTAAGAGTTTTATAAAAACAAGAAATAAACACGGCAACATGTTTTAAGCACCTGAACAGATGAAATGATCCCCAAGCTAGAACTGCTAATATTCTCACTTCTATTGTTGTTAATTAGTTCTGTATGTTGATCGATATATCTAATATGAGCTTCCCATGTCCAGATGCAAAACAGGAAGGTGTACTCCTCGGAAAAGAGATTTCTGTACCTTGAATTCACTCTCAGATTTGTATTTATGCTCTCAAATTTCAGCATGCACAATGACAACAAATGCTTTACGCAGAAAGAATTTGGGGGGTGTTTATTTTCATTCTTTCTTTAGTTTGTGTGTCAGTCCTTCCATGAATGTTGTTTTTAATCAGGTTTTATAACATTGACATTAAGAAAACTTTGCCAAGTTTTGTTACTGAGTCACAAACATGGGTAGAGTTTGGGTCTTACTTTGTATTCAAAAGCATATTCTGATTAGCAGATTGAGAATTAGAAACTGGAATTCTATGATAAATAGGTCTAGTATTGCTATGGTCAAGCTTTGGAACCCTTTAAATCCATGAAGCACTCTAACTACAAACAGATCCTGTGTTAAGCTAGTGTGACCTCTTGTATGATTAGTTCCTAGCAGGGATCTGGATAAAGTATTATTCTTTGGGGCTTACAGGCAGAACTAGCTATGGAAGTATCTAGGAAGGATCTAAATCACAGCAACACAGAAGAATATTCTGCATCACTGACTGTACTAATTGCTATGCCTCTTTTTTTAATTTCAAGCTGATGGTTGCTCTACATTTAGCAAAAAAAAACCTCATTAAAACCAATAGATATGATCAGTTAAGGTACAGTACAAACAAATGACCGCTGCCATTATTTAAAAACATTAAAAGAAGGTTTAGGACTCTAGGAAGCAAATCAATTAAACCAAACTATAAAATCAGTTATACCCAGAAGTGTGTTAAAGCAGAACCCGTCTGTTCTGGTGCTGATTTTATTGAAGTCACATGCAAGCCTTCCAGAGAAGTCCAGATCTGACAAGGTCCTTAATGGATAAAGGAGCCCAGATCAGCCTTCACCACTGATGAAGTTGATGAATGTCCTACATTTCAGTGACCAAGGAGCAAATATGTCTGTTTACCCCTTTGAACATTTCATGAAGCATCAAACACCAATGACATCCCACCAGCCTAAGATCTCTGAAATACTGATCTTGGATCTCAAGATTCAAATAATGTACATTATCTACTTGTCACGCAGCTGTGCTATAGTATCTTCCTAGGCAGTTAAGGCCTTAAAGCCAAAATGAATTTTAACTGCTCTTATTCCACAGCAGTTAAGTTTTATAGTCTTACTTCTTAGTACTAAATACTTTTTCTATAGCACAAAATTAATTTACAATTAAGTACTTTATTAGAAAATAGGTCATGGAATGATGATTTCACATCTTGAGGACAAAGGATGTTTAGCATTGACAGAACAGGTTTAAGGTACTACTATGTGCCAGCAATGGAGAGTGCCCTCAATACCATTTTGTGTAGCTACTTTCTGGCTTTCAGGTGATTCTTGAAAGCTAACTCACACTGGGCTTTACCATCACAGCTGCGCACATGAATAGTTTTGGGTAACACAGATCTTGCCATACTCTTTCCCACACTTGACTTATGCCCCTTCACCATCCAGTGCAGTGACTCCAGTCTTACTGTTTTCTTGCCTTTAATTTTCTGAAGACTTTTCTTAAGCCCCTGCGCCAAGCCTTGACTTTACAGACGTGATAATTTTCAGAAAAAAGTGCGTTCGCACTCGTTCCTCACAGGAATGGGAAAAGCAGGAACACAATAAGTAAATTATTGGTAGAAACGAATGAAATGAAAGAATGTGTCATGAAGTTTGACGGCGCACAACTCAGATGCTTCCTCTGCAGCAGCAGAAGGCGATGACAGTGGTTGTGGTGGTGATGACAGTGTTAAGGATGATAGCTAAAATTTATCCAGCCCTTACTATGTGAATGGAACTATTCTAAGTGCTTTGGTATATATTACTTCATTCAATTTTCAGATGAGGTGGGCACTATATGATCCTAATGTAAAGATCAAGGAACTAAGGAAAAGAAAAGCATAGCACCTAATCAAAATCTCATAGCTGGTAAGTAGCAAAAGGAAGGCGTCCAAGTGAAACAAAGAGGAGGGTTCCAGGAAAATGACAGACTGGAAAGCAACTCAGCCTCTCTGAGATTCATAATCCAGATGTTGGAAAATTATAACTTGGGGAAGAAAAGATGGGGGAGAGAGAGAGAGAAAGAGAGAGGGAGAGAGAGAGAGAGACTGACTCTGTCTCAGGAACTAAGAAGGATGCAACAGGAAAATTAAAATCTACAGAAAAATTGAACAGACAGAATGCCAATGAGGTGAAGTCTGCACTTTGTCCCCAGCCCCCGGCTGGTGGCTCACAGGAAAGGGAAACTGAGTGCACAGAGACAAAAGTGAAAGCCTGGGACCTCAGAGGGCTTCAGGGAGAAATGCAGTGACGGAATGGACCAGTGGGTGCCGTGAGCTCCATGGAGAATGTGGCATTCTGCACCGACCTGAGTCCCTTGACTGGCAACAGATGGTGCATGACTCAAGTCCAAATGGCTTCCAGTTCCCCTGAAGACAATTCTCAGGCTGACACCCTTCTGCAGAAGGGCTGATTGTTTGAACAATGAAGACTCAGAACAGCTGGTGAACAGCCTTAATTCGGGGCTCCTCATGTTATGTCCCCACAGTGACTGACTGAGAGACAGCCACAGAAGAGAGCTATGGTCAGCGAGCTTTGGTCAGCATTGAAAGAAACCCCCTGAGTTTAGTGTCCTTTAGTCCTAAGCTAAAGGACACAGGTCATGCCCCATGGCCCGATGCCTGGCTCAGGCTGAATTGCTCTGGGTTTTAAAGTCATAGTATTAACATTCTCACTCTAATCCTGTTGTGTGCTGGTGCATGACTGCCTTCTTTATCTACCAGCATGAGCAGGGTCACATCTTGACTTTGACACTGCCCAAAATGATAGATCTTAGAAGGAAATCACACATTTGAAATCACAGAGAATTTTTTTTCTTTATTCTTTTCTTTTTTTTTTTTTTGAGGGAGGAGAGCATGCAAATTGTTTTTAGTGTTCTTTTTCTTTTGACTTTTTAAAATTATTTTTTCATTTTTCCTGTCTTCTTTACCAGCTTATTGAGGCTTGTGGAGTTTTTTCTGACATTCTTTCTTACTTATATCTCTTTTTTTATACCTATTTATTTTTTCCTTTTCCCCCTTTTAATTTTTCTCTTATTTTTACTCTGTATATGATGTAATTTTCTCCCTGATGTAATTTTTCTTTTATCTTCTATTTCTCATTAGTTTTTCTCTTACCTTTACCTGACTCTATAAATATCTGTTTACTCCCCAATTAAGTCCTTCTTACCTCTTCTCTCTCTTTTCCTCATATAGTTTAAGGATTCAAAATTTTCCTCTTGCATTTCCTGATTGACAAACTCTACCTTTTTAATAGTATAACCATAAAAGTTTGTTAACCTTTGGGTAGTTAACACTGTAAAATTATTGTCGAATCCTTTTCTATCATTAGCAGAGATATAGCTGTTGCATTTAGTACATATAAGCTGTAATCAGTACCTCGTTTGTCTTAATGTTTACTCTATAATTGTGTATTTCTACTCTAGAGTTAAGAGTAGTATATAATTGGTTCTTATGGTATTTTAATATCCAATTTGTCTTGGATTTTACTACTGTATCTGATTCACACCAATACAATTGTAACAGGGGACCTCAGTATCCCACTGTCACAAAAGAACAGGTTGACAAGACAAAAAAGCCAAGACAAAAAAACAAATATCAAAGTTGAATTACACCTTCAAACAAATGAACTCAATATATATCTACAGTGTTCCATCTAAGAACAACAGAATACACATTCTTCTCAGCAGTACATAGGACTTTCTCCAAAATAGATCACATACTAGCCCATAAAGCATGTGAAAGTAAATGTAAAATAGCAGAAATTATCCCATGCATCCTATCAGACCATATTACAATGAAACTAGAAATCAGGATCAAAAGAAACCACAAACACTGTGCAAACAAATGGAAATTAAACAATACCCTCTTGAATAATTAATGAGTCACAGATGAAATTTAAAAAGTTAGACAGTTCCTGCAATCAAATGATAATGGTAGTACACCACACCAGAACCTCTAGGATACAATAAAAACAACCTAAGAGGAATGTTTATAGTGGTGAATTCCCACATTACATCAGAAAAACAGAATGAGATCAAATAAAATATCAAATGATATGCTCAAGGTCTTACAAAAAATGTAAAACCATAACTAAGTAAAGAAATAAAGATTAGAAGACTAAAGAAATTTAGATTAATAATACAATCAATCAATGAATAGAAAAAGTTCTTTGAAAAAAATAAATGAAACAAACTCTTGGCCAATCTTAACAGAATAAGGAAAGTAAAGACCCTAATCCATGTAATTAGAAATGAAAAAGTTGGTATCACAATGGGTTCTGCAGAAATCCAGAAGATCATGGGTAACTACTTTGAGAACCTGTACTGTAATAAAATTGAAAATTTGGAAGAAATGGATGGATTCCTAGATACTCATCAACTAACAAAACTGAACGAAGATGATAAAAAATAATCCTAGACAATCCAATGAAATTAAGAAGAAATAAAGATGACTACCAACTAACAAAAACCCATATCCTGACGGATGCATTGCTGAATTCTACAAGGGCTTTAGAGAAGATCTAATGCTAATACTCCTCAAACTCTTTAATGAAAGCAAAAGTGAAGTAATGCTTCCAAAGTCATTCCTGGAAGCAAGTATTACCCTGATTCTAAAACCAGAAAAGAAGACAAACAGAAAAAGAGAACTGCAGACGATCTGTTTAATGAATATAGATGCAAAATGCTCAAAAAGATACTGGCAAATATAATGCAGAAAATCACCAAAAACATATCATAACCAAAGAGCCTTCATCTCAGGGATGCAGGGATGTAAGGATGGTTCAATATATGCAAATTAATAAATGTAATGCACCATATAAACAGAAGCAAGTTTAAAAAATTAATCACATGATCATCTCAATACACACAGCTAAAGCGTTTGACAAAATCCAAAATTCATTCATGATAAAAGCCCTGAATAAAATGAGAATAGAAGATCTTTTTCTCAATCCTACTAAGGTCATTCATGGTAAACCAGTGTCCAACATCAAACACAATGCAGAGCAACTGAAAGGTGACCCTTTAAAATTAGGAACAAGACAAAGATTTCCACTATCACCACTCTTGTTCAGTCTAATTTTTGACACATTTCCCAGGGCAATTCAACACATGAAAGAAATAAAATGATATAAATAGGAGAGAAAGAAGTTAAATTATCATTATTTGCAGATGGTACAATCTTATATACAGAAGATTCCAAAAACTCTATCAAGAGACTGCTAAACCAAATTTAGTAGCATAGTAGGATACAAAGCCAACACTAAAAAATCAGTATCATTCCTGTACCCCAATAATAAACTCACTGAAAGAAACCAAGACAGCGATGTTTTTCCAACAGTATCAAGAAAAATGAAATACTAAGGAATTAACCTAATCAAGGAAGTGAAAGACCTCTACAATGAAAAGTACAATACTCTGAAAAAGGAGGTGAGAGTATACATAAAAGAAGTGGAAACATACACCCAGTTCCTGCATAAGAAGAACTAACATAGTCAAAATGTCCATTCTTCCCAAACTGTTACACAGATTTAATGGAATAACAATCAAAATACCAATAGCCTTCTTCAAAGAAGTGGAAAAAACAACTCTAAAACTCGCATGGAACCAGAAGAGACCCAAAATAATGAAAGTAATTCTAGGCAATAAGGACAAGGTAGGATATGTCACAATCCCATACTTTAAATTATACTACAAAGTTACAGTGATCAAAGCACATGGTAATGAGGACAAAAAGACTTATGAATCAATGAAACAGAACAGAGGACACAGAAACATCTCCAGTCATGTTCAATTACCGTATCTTTCACAAAGGGACCAAATACCTTCACTAATGGAAAACCAGATTCTTTAACAAATGTTGCTGGTAAAACTGGCTACCCATATGGTTAATGTTGAATCTAGACCCGTATTTCTCTTCATGCATTAAACTAAAATAAAAATGGATCAAAGATCTAATTACCAAAACAGAAACAATCTGCTGGAATACAAAATAAGTAAAACTCCTAAAGTCATACTTGTAGGCAAAGACTTTCTGAACAGAACCCAAATAACACAAGAAATATTACCAAGGATCAACCAATGGGATCACATCAAATTAAAAGTTGCTACACAGCAAAGGACACCACAAAGTAAAGAGATAAACCAAACAGTGGAAAAATTTCGTCAGCTATTTGTCAGACAAAGGACTGACATATAGAATATATACAGAATTTTACAAATTGGACACTCCAATTTAATGACCCTACCAAAAAATACTCATCTGAAAATAATGAACACTTCTCACATGAAGTACTAACAGGCAATAAATACATGAGAAAATGTTCAAATGTTCCACATTACTGGCCATTTTAAAACAGCACTGGGATTTCATCTCGCTCCATAAAGAATGGTTACCATCAAGAATTCAAATGCTGGAGAGCAAAGTAATCTTCTTTATTGTTGGTGGGAATGTAAACTGATACAGCCACTATAAAAACCAACACGAAAAACTCAAAAACTAAAACTAGAAATTCCATTTTACTCAGCTATTCCTCTTCTAGAGCAAAGAGCTAAAGATACCATATCACAGTGATGTATGTATACCCTTGGTCATAGCAATACAACTCATAATAGCTAAATATTGGAAGCAACCCATATAGCCATCAACAGATAAAGGGATAAAGAAAATGTATTGATGTATTTATGTACAATGGAGTATTATTCTGCCACAAAGAAGGATGAATTAGAATCTTCTGTAGGAAAATGAATGCACCCTGAAACTATAATGCTAAATAAATTAGGTGTACAATCTTTAGTATGGTTTATGTTATATAAGAAATCCAATATATAAATAAAATGCAGAATAAAAGACAGAAAATAACAGAGAGAGAGAGACAGGGAAAGAGAGAGAAAGAGAGCTGGGAAGAATGGAGATGGGAGAGAAACTTATTGTGATCCACAGCATGGACAACTATTGAAAATTGTTCCCTGAATTAATACAATTGTTTTGTGTGTTGGAAATATTTTTGGCCTATTAGTGTGGCTGTTAATCTGTATTTATGGTAATTAACTTGATAAAAGACTTATAAAACGAATGAATGAATCTCATGCTGGCAAAAAAAATTCAAAAGAAGGTGGATGGGAAGGGGAAAAAACAACTGACATTTTATGCACAAGTACCAATTCCCCACATGGAACACAGCCATGATGCACTATAAAAATAAAACAAATGAGACAGTGTTCTTTTCCTTACGCACCATGCCAACCCATTACACTTCCCTGTCTCCACAGCACCCTCCACAGAATTTGGCTAAGCCAGGCACTGAACAGAAATGCAAGAACACAAGATAAGCTGTCTAAGTGATCCAAAATGAGTCATGAGATTTTGGGAGGCAGGGTCCTTGTCACATCTATCTCCCTATCTACCATGGCCTAGCACAGGATCTAGAATTACGGTATGCCGAGTCATTTTGTAGTGAAAAACGCATGAAATTGATATTGCCATATTTCCAAACTGTCAGAAATTTTACTTTGCCCAATCTAATGGAATATGGACAGCACTCAGAAGCTCTGAAGTTGCCATCTTCTTCATACTCTTTAAATGATTTATTAATTTGCACCACACTGAAAATGAAGAGAAAAATGCCTTCTGATAGTCTGCTCACTACTGCTGACAAGGGCAAGACAAGAAAGAGCTGGAATTCCCTGACTTCTTCCTTCAAATATTTTATTTATTTTGCTCTATGCTTGGTACATGCTAACAATGATCCCTTCACCTTAGTGTCTGCATGTAGCACTATTTTAAAGGCCTCCACACCAACAGTGGACAGTGCGTCTGACAGTTTTTCAAGGTTCTATCATCTTAACTGACTCTCCACCCTCTCCTGTCCTCTACCCACTCTCTTATTAAATTATTCAGCAAAACCCAGCATTGCTTACAAATTGCGTTTCGGTGATAAAAAAGGAAAAAATTTCCACTATGATGCCTAAGTAGTAATGATAGCTCACTACTCCACAAGATTGCACTAATAACTCTTTTTTGTGTGTCCCTTTTCCATCATGATAAAGGGCTAGGATTGATGACTGATTTTTCTTGTATTGCAGAACAAATAAAACCATGACTTCCCTTCCACCATTCACGTTCAGGCTGCTCATATTAACATATCACAGACTCTTGAGACCACTGAGTTTTCTCAGAGGCTTTTGAGTGTTAGTTTGGGTGATGGTGTATGTTGTAGAGTGGACATATTTTACCAGTGAGGTACAGCCCTTTCCTACTGATGATCCCTACTCTCTAGGAGCACTCAGTCTTAAGGAAAAGAAGGACAGAGGCTGTCACGTGACCCTGCATGCACACAGTTTTCCAGAAGAATGTCTACCTGATCTGGTGTAGCTCAGAAGGTCTTGAGCACTCACCAATAGCTATATCTGGCAAATTTGAGCAATGATTTTTCTTTCCCTCTAAGGCTGCAAAGAATAACAACGAATATGATACTGCCACTTACTGAATGTTGTATATCAGGCAGTTTGCTAGGCTTTTTGTACATGTTTTTAAATGTAAGAACCTAATACAATAGTTTACGTAAACAACAGTTATTAGCATAATATCTTACATAATTCTCAAATGGTAGCTAATTTGTACCAATCATCACAATATTCCTAAGGGAATACACACTATTACTATTTCCATTTTCTGAGAAACTAAGACACAAAGGGTGATTTGCCAAAGATCCCACAGCAAATGAGAAGTGAAAATCGGGTTCATAGCTAAGAATGTAAAAGTCCAGGGTCTGGAGACTTAAATGCTGCTAGCGCATGGAAAAAAAAAAAAAAAAAACAGTTACACCCACTAGCCAACAACATCCTCAACTTCTTGTTATCAAACCCATAATTTTTTTAAAATCTGCATCTTTTCCCTACCCTGCCCTTCACTAATGCTTCAATTTTCACCTAAGCTTGAGGTATTTTATTCCTTTACTGACTGGTCTGGCCAAAAGGGTGAAGCAATAGGGAGGGAACAGTCCTAAGTGTGAGGTCCTGTGTTATGGTTTGGATGTGAAATGCCCCACCAGTGTCTCATGTGTTTGGAAGGTGATTGGATCAGTGGTTGAGCGTGCTGTTAGTATGTGGGGTCTCACTGGTAGAGGAGGATCATTAGGGCCCTGACCTAGAAGGGTGTTATCTCCCTCCTCATCTCCTCTCTTCCCTGCCTCCTGGCCGCCATGAGGTGAGCAGCTTGGCCTAGCCCCTTCCGCCATTACTGTTTCTGCTTTGGAGCCAGAAGATGACAGACTGAAAATTCTAAAGACGAGGAACCCAAATAAACCTCTCATCCTTTAATTTTCAGGTGTTGTGTATTGTGTTCTAGTAAGATGAAGGTGACTAAGACATCTTATAAAGGGTAGCACTGGCAAAGGGGTGGCCTGCTACCAGAAGCAGGTGTGGTCCATCAAGTTTCTCTGCCTTCGCAGACCTGACACACTCTCCTAGACTGAGAGACTGCAGGTCTCGAGGCAACACCAGTCAGGAGGATCCCACCACAGGAAACAGCTCTTCATGAGTACTTTTTGCCCCCAGTGCAGAAGACTAAGGGGTCTGAGATTCCCTTCCTCTGCCATGGATGCTGGAGGAGATGCCTGGAAAAGAAAGGAGGGATTCAGCCCTGACAGGTTGTCTGCCCGAGACAGGTCTTCCCTCTTACGGGCACGGGAAATCCCTCTGCCCTTTAGGCAGCACCAGCAGGACCACAGAGGGGCCCAGAGGCACCCGATGAACTAAGCTGACCAAAATAGCTCTGCCAAGTCTACAAACTACACTTCCGCTGCTACTCAAACCTACAAAGTAGGCCAGGACCCTCATACCAAATCTACACAGAGTGACTGCCTGCTAAAAGAAATAATTTAAATAGGACCCTTAACTTCCTAACATATTAGCTAAAATGTACAGGGCACAATAAAAAAAAATCACCTGTCACAGCAACAACCAGGAAAAACACAACATGAACAGGAAAAGAAAGATAATTAACTCCTGCTGACACTGAAATGACTTCGATGCTAGTGTTACCTGACAAGAATATTAAAGTATGCAGCCTCCACTTAGCACCACAGTAATCATTTTTACCAAATAAATAAAACAGTCCACTCCTTTCTTAAAACCTTCCAGCAATTTCAACACTTATACTAAAATCCGAGTTCATTTTCTAATCTATTTTTCCTACCAGTCTCATGGGGAAACCTAGGGTAGAGTTTTAGTCTACACTCCTAGGAGGAAAAATAACCTTTGAGGTAAGGGAAATGGAACTAAAACACAAATACTCACTTTTTGTCCACACTGGAGGGGTAAGTTGCTCTGTTTGCAGATTATCAACAGATCATGACCGCTCTTTGCCAAGCATGGACTACTCAGCCTGCCACCTCCAAGGCCTTCTCTAAAGGACTGCTTTCTAGAATTTTCTACTCTATTGCCACTGTTTTAAGAAGGCATATTTCTTCAAGGTGTCACAGTGAGTTGGAGGACTTCCAGCCTGTATGATTTTGTTTGACTATCTCCACCCATTTCTGTATTTCACCTCTTACTCTCTCCCCACTACCCAAACCCAACTGTCATTCACAACCAAGGCCAGAGGACAGCACTGACTAAAGAAATGGCAACAAAACCCTTTCAGGACCTAGATCTATATAGATCTATTTCTAATTAGCTGTGACAACCCGGGCAAGCACACGATATAATCTCTTTGCACCTTAATATAGTTGAAATGGTCCCATTAACATTAAAATTTCATTATTGACTTCTATTTTTCAAGGCAAAAAATATAACCAATTCGAATATTGCCAAGTCAAAGAGAGGAAATGCAATGGTTAATCCCCCCTCCTCACTTTTCTTGGAAAGCCTAGGCAGTTAACCAATGCTTTGATCTTTCCTTTGTGAAACAGGAATCTTAAGCTCCTGCAGGAAACTGCCAAAATCTGCCCACTTAATAGCCTCCAATTGCAACAGTTTTAGACTAATTTCTTTAACGCGGTGGCTCTCGCTTGACTTTCCAAAGGAAAAGATTTTTCCTCATTATCTGTACTGTGAATATGTTTGAAAAGGGATTAAATGAGGGACGATTAATTGATATTTGAATTAGTCCTCCATCAGCCAGATGGGGCTGTGGAAACTGCAGGGAAGTACTGGCTCTGGTGGCCCAGATTTTGCCACACAGAGGAAGTGTGCTGTTCCGCAAAAGAGACACTGAATGTCTTAGTCACTTAGGGCTGCTACAGCACAGTACCATAGACTGGGCGGCTGAAACAAGAAACATTTACGACTTATAGTCTTGGAGGCTGGAGGTCCAAGATCAGGGTGCCAGCATAGTCAGCTTGTGGTGAGGGTTCTTTACCAGGTTGCAGAAAGCTGGCTTTTGTTTGTATCCTCACATGGTAGAAAGAGATCTAGCTAATTCTCTGGCCCTTTCTTACAAGGTCACTAGTTACAAGGTCACTAGTGGGCCCCATCATCATGACTGAATTACTTCCCAAAGATGTCATCTCCTAACACCGCCCCACTGGGATCAGGGTTCTATGGTATGGACTTTGGAGACCCAATGCATTCTATCACAGCACCAAGGCAAACCTCAACTGCTCATTCAGTACCCTGAGGCCTTACCGTCTTCCTGCCCCTACAGTCTTTCTCCTTCCCTCTACCTTATCCATCAGCAGAACCCAGTGAATCTGCCTCAGAAACATTTTCCACATAGATAAACACCGAGAGACAATGTCTTTCTCTTCACTTTACCCATTTTTGTTTCTGTGATATTTTTCTCATTTCTATCCTTTGCTCTGTGACTTTAGTAAAATTTTTTCCTCTAATGCCATGTTTAGTTCTCATTCGTTTTTCTAAAATGCAACTTCTAAAACATGTCTCTTTCTCTGGGCAGGCTCCTCCGACACTGCCACGCATAGGCATGCCTTCTTTCCTCTATCCTCTCATAAATGCACTGTAAGGTACTGTGACAGCTTTTCGAGTTTTTCTACTAATACTGGGTTTTCTTTGTCTCCGTCTCTCACACTGGGATGAGACTGGGGTACCCAAAGTATAACTGTGCCTCAGTATCTTCTCATGGTTTCCAAAACCTCCAGTGTTCAAATACTTTGAATACAGCATGGTACTTACACATAGCCTATGCATTTCTCCCATGTAACTTAAACCATCTCTAAATTACTTATGTATCTAATATAATGCAAATGATATGTACATAGCTTTCATAAACATTCCTCAGGGGATGATGACAAGAAAAAGCCTGTGTATGTTCAGTACAGGAGCAATTTCTTGATCCACAGTTGGCTGAACCTGCAGATACTGAACCCATGGACATAGAGGGCCAATTGTAATTAGTTACTATCTGCTGAGTGAAGGAGCACAAGAATGCATCCTCAAAATCTGATTTGCCCATTCAGGAAATAAAAAAGTTGTATTTCTTATACCTAGTGCCTAGAATGATTGTGAAACCCTCTTTTTACACCAAACTTTTAATTCGTTGGTTTATTTAGAAAGTATTTTTCTCTATCACTGGTTATAACATTGCATTTGAACTGATCACGGAAAACTTGGCTGCTGTGTGTACTTAACTGCAATCAAAGGAAGGCATAACAAGACTAATGTGAACTCCCACACTTTTGTCCCACAAGGTTCCTCAGTGTTCTCAATTGTATTATATTGCTGTCTCTGCCAACACTTTAATTTCTGCAGAAAGCGATATATTTATGAACGGTCATACTGGTTTTGTCACTAATGATCCTAATTGGAATTGGTGAGTAAGATAAGAACAGAACTCCATGAGCATTTGGGTAGAAAAGTGAAACACAATTAAAAAAGGGTTCATTTTTTAGTGCTCTACATTTCTTAGCTTTTCCTCAGGACATATTTAAAATCTGTGAAATTTGACAAAGAAAGACATTAGCTTTGATCTGTGGTCTTGATATCAAAACAATTCACCAGAGTTAAAATGTTTGCTTTAAAGTTAAAACTTAATTCACGCCCAGCTTCTTCAACTCTTTCTAAATTCCTCATATGTAGGCAATTTCACCCAGGACTGAAGATGACTTTACTGTATCCCATGGAAATAATGTCTGTGGTGTTGGAAGTGGCTGTAAGATGACTGATGTTACATGTTTCTCATTGTAATTTTCTCTTTTACCTTCTAAGTTCAGCTTTCTAAATAGCTTTTTGGACTGAGAAGCATTTCTGTGTTGCTGCACAGTGCACGGAAGAATGTGAGAGAGAAGCTAAGTACTCCGGAAGTTGCAGCTAACAGAAATGACCACTGTAATGACTGTGCATTCACACTGACTGTATTTGCTGAACATTTTATCATCAAACCCTTACTTCTCTAAAAAGTAATCCCTGTTCTTCAGATGAGGAAACTGAGATTTAGAGAGCGTCAGTGTCTTGCCCCATATTATATGGTTAATGAATAACAGAGCCAGGAAATCAACAAATGATTTTCTGTCTCCAAAACCTAGGTACTTTTTATGAGAACCTCTAACCAAAGTAGATTTCATCTCCTTTCTATATCTCAGGTGACTCCTCTGAGTCCGAGAGGGGTTAAAGTAACTTGCTAATGGTCACATTACCAAGAAAAACTGGAGCAACTTCTAAGCCAGTTCTAACAGATTCTTAAATTCACATTCTCTCTTCCAGTACCCTGCTTAGGTGAGAAAGTGGACCTAAGACAGTGTGAGGCTGACAACATCAGGTGTCAAGAGAGCCTGGGGCCTGGGACATGCTGGTGGAGGAGTAATGCTGGAAAAGGTAGGAAAGGAGGACAGACATAATCTTATCTTCATATTTCTGTGCCATATTTGACCCTTGAACAGCCTGATTACCTGTCAGTCTGAGCACAGCTGGGGAATGTTGAGCTCTCCGTAGTGGGTTAAACGGTAGACTCCCCCAAGCATACCTTCCTGGCCTAATCCCAAGAACCTATAGTTAGTACCCTATTGAGAAAGGGGGCCTTTGCGGATATAATTAGGACTCTGAAAGATGATCAATATGAATTATGGGAGAATGTGCAAGTGCCCTAATAAAAGAAAGAAGGATACTTGGGACAGAAAACAGAAAAGACACCCAAGAAGAGAGGACAGGAAGACAGAAGCTGAGACTGGAGAGGTGTATACACAAGATCATAAACACCAGGGAATGTCTGGAGCCACTCAAAGGCAGAAGAGACAGAGAAGAAACCGTCTGTCCCCTAGAGCCTCTAGCAGGAGTGCAGCCTTGCTGACAACAGGATTTAGGAATTACTGGCTCTGAGCAATATAAAACAATAAAATGTAGTTTTAAACCTGTAAGTTTGTGGTAATTCCTTACAGAAACCACAGGAAATGAATATGTGCACCAAGCATGGTTAGAGGTGTCTCCATTTCTACATACACAAGAGAGTCATTCTCTTTATGATACAGAACTGAGTATTTTGATTCCAACCAATCAAAGCCAGAGATTCCAGGATATTTGCATACCAAATTTAACAGACTAGAAAGCACAGGTAGTCCACAGGTGGCCGTCAGAGCCTAATGAAGCCCTTGTGATTGGAACTGCATCCTGTTCTAAAATGCGTGGCAGGAAATTCATGATGGGTATGTAATTAAGGATCCTAACAAAGGAGGGACACCACACAGAGTGTAAAGATATTAACCCAAAACTATGAAGGCTTCAGCCAAAGTTCAATTATGTCAATTTTCCCTGCCCTTAAGCTTCACCTGAAGCTTCCTGACGTGGTGAAAAGCTCAGAGGCTTCTGCCTAATGCCTAGGTTTGCACTGTGGCCCTGACCAAGGTCACACGGTTATTGAATTGAAGGATGTTAAATTTCCTTATATGTAAACTTGGGATCAAGACAGCAGCTGTCCTGCTGGTGTGTTGGGAGAATTAAATTAAGTGTCATATTGGTATATATAAAATCACTGACACAAAATATGAGCTCATTAAAGCATAGTTGTTTCTTCAGGTCAGTCATGAGAACTCAGAACGAAACCCTGACTTTGGTGTGAGTTGGTTCGGACATGAAGGCCAAGGGCTTCACTCTCATACCTGATGCTGGAAGCTAAGTAGAGGATGGCTCAGAACAGTTTCCTCTCCACCCTAGGCTGAGTTCTCAAAGTTAAGTGGTAAAATCCAGTGCATTTCATTACTGAAAAGACGCTAATTACTTCTCAGGTCTTACAGTAAAGTTGCTTGGGCAATTATTAGTGATAGTCCCCAACCAGTATTTTATGCTACTTAGGATAAGTTAGTCAAATGTATGAAATAAGTGGTTCATGGGAAATACATATATTTTTTGAGACAGGGACTTTCTGTGTATTCCAGGCAGACCTTGAACTCACTATGTAGCCCAGGCTGGCCTAGAACTCATGGTGATTTTCCTGAATCAGCCTCCCCAGTGTTAGGATTATGGCTGTGCACTACCACACCCAATTGGGAATTACACTTTTAAAATAAAAGCAACATCGATATGCGCAAGTATTCAGAAGGTTGAGGCAAGAAGACAGCTTGTGACCAGTTCATGGCCAGCCTGGTCAGCATAGCAAGAGTCTAATTGAAAATAAATTTTAAAAAGGAAGTTAACAAATGCATACAAGTTTCCTTCACAGCTATGGGCTAGACACTGTCATGACACTCATTGGTAGCATGCACCACAGTGGCTGGAGAGATTGGATGATACAAGGGACAGAACACTTGGAATGACTACTTTCTATGAAGTCACACTTCACTTACATCGTGACATCAAATGACTCAATTCATTTTCGTCTGTTTTGCTTAGTTCACAAGGCTTACATGCATTCTAGTACCTGTCAGTTCTTTTTAGTGGAGTTACAGAAAGATCTGTCAGGATGATGAGTGGTCTTGTTTTATTCCTGCTGTTCAGTGTTCCTGAGCATTGGGATTCTGACAACCTAGAAAGCTCCTACAACTTCTTATTCAGTCGTGGGAAAACTCTGAGGTCAGAAAACTGACCTATTGTCCCAAGGGCAATAATTTGGTTTTGGAACATTCTTTAAGGAAATTAGAGGTCAGGATAAAGCCAGCAAATTTCTTTGTGTTTTTAGCAGTCTTGCTTAGTCTCACCAAGTCACAGTTAACTTCCTCTTGAGCATATCAGTCATTTAGGAGAGAAAAAGAAAAGAATCATAAAAATCTCCATCCAGAAATAGTGCAATGCATGTATTTTTCCCTAATGGGAGGGATATTCTGGTAATTTGGTCAGTGAGTCAAACACAGGCAATCTGAGTGTGGTTGTCTTCATCCTGCTGGGATTTCTCTTTACAACTGCAAACACAATGTGTGCAAAAGGCCACATTATTCTTGTACAAAGCTAAAATGTAGGTGGAGTTGAGTCAAATTAATTAACTCCTACATAGGTTTAAGTTATTTATAAACCTGAGAAATAAACACAGCCTGGATTTCCAAGTGTCTCTAGCTAACACACTTCGTTCTTTAATGGCCTGGAAAAAGTACCACGAGCCTCACTTTTATACTAGGGAAACTTTGGTTTAGCCAAGTGAGTTCTCTATGCTACCGGGTTTGGCAACACAGTTTGTAATAAGCAGTGATACGGATCTGGTAAGCATCTAGTCTGCTGGTGGCAGGGGAGCGTATTACCTCATGTTTATTGGGTCCATTCTGGGTCACTTGGTTCTATTCTGGTAACACACACTTTTTATCCAGGATTGGCATTTTGGCAATTTAGACAAAACCCTGAAGATTTCCATTCCCATAGCCTACTGGTTGAAACACACAGAATCCACGTTGGAGGCCTAGCTTATGGCATAGTACCTGAGCCCAAGACTGTGAAGAGAGTTAGTTATCTGAGGATGTCGCTGTTGGGAATCTCCTGGTTACTAGCACCATCTATGTGTATGTCCTTCATGACCAGCTGACGATGTTGGGCCTAGAGTACTCCTGAAGCCTTCCCTCTTCCACAATATTCCACAGTGTTTCAGAAAAGAGACCCAGCATCACTTTTGCACAAAGGCAACTACGCAGCTACAATTGCTTCCAGTACATCGCAGTTGCTCTTTGAATTCAATGCCAGGTGAGGGGGTAGCACTAAGTCTGTCTGGAACTAAGAAGCACATTTTTAAAAAGAACGCAAATCCATATTCTGAGCCCTTGTGCCCACTTTGGCACAGTGTGTACCATATTTTCTGCATGAGTTTCAGAAAGGAGCCAGTTCTCTAGGTGACACCTCCAAAGAGAAGGACACATTACCACATTTAGACCTAATACACACAGTCTAAAACATGACATACTTTCCTAGAATTCAAACGTCTCCTTCATTTACTTAAAATATTCTTATCTCCCTAACAAGGAGAAAGTACTGAAGTTAAACAGAAATCTGTTTCTAATTTACCTGCTCAAATCCCTTTTCCTGAATTTATTAATGCCATTCATGTCCCTCTCACGGACAGCTGAAATCCCCAAATGCGGTGCCAAATGTTTACACAAAATGCCCTCTATTTCACTGTCACAGTACCTCCTGCCATGACTGTTACCTGTTGTGTCCCCTGCACCTGACTTGTGTAGTTTACCCTTGTATATGAAGGTAATCACTGTTTAGAGTCAATAGTTTCTTGATCAACGACAGTTTTTAAAAATTCTTCAGCTGTGATTATTCTCCATACCTCTATCGATTGAGTGCGGATGTGCATATGTCTGTGGGGTAGGTATATATACCTACTTGAAACCAGCTTCCTTAAATTTGCCTCATTCATAACAAGAGAATCATTAACAGAATTCCTCTCTCTAATACACTTCATGCGCTTTTCTGCTTTGTCAATTTGACTTGGGTTCTTTTTGTAGAAATACACACATTCTATTTTTAAAAGGCTGCTTTGCAATTTGAATTTATGTTCTAGAAGCATATCAGAAAAAAAGCTCACATTTCGTCTTGCTTTGAGGTATATTGTAGTAATTTCAGAAACTGATGAAAATTCCATTTTTGAGAATATCTCACTGAACTGCATTCAAATAATTTTAGCCTTGGAAAGAATTTCTTTATAGTCTCACAATTTTACCTCAGACTGTAAATCTAAAAAATTCCACATTACTTTTGAATAAATATTGAAATATCAGCTTATGCATGGGACAAATGTTGATAACATTAATACTATGTAATGGTATCATGAAGAGTCTGATGACAATTATGTATTGATTCCAATCAAATTGAAAATGTAGACATTTCAATTAAGTGCAAAATCAATGAAAGATGTTTTGTTATATAAATACAAATTTATGTATGTATAATCTGTATATTCAGATTTACACAAATGTTCTCAATCATGGATTAAATATTTTGTATTTGATAAATTTGAGGAAATTATATATATATGTATATATAAAGTAATAGATGCCAAGTAATTTTTTCAAAATAATGTCTGAAGAAGTCTAGTTTCCTATTTTAAACAATGGTACAACACTTTGCTTTATTTTCAGATAGTTGCAATACTGTACTTGAAATAAAGCGAATTGAGATAGCTTTAGAAAATTGTGCAATTTAGACAAAACTGCCAAGATTTCCACTCCCGTAGCCTACTGGTTGAAACACACAGAATTCACATTAGAGGCCCAGCTTATGGTACAGCACCTGAGTCCAAGATTGTAAAGATAGGGCTTCAGTTATCTGCCTGAGCTAGAAAATTGTGATAAACATAACTACGCACATACACTGAAGGAGAACTCTTAAGAATAAAAATGGCTGGTGGCTTTCATTAAACTAACTGAGTGGACTCTTTTTTAAATGCAAGATTAGATTGGACCTCTGGCCCGGCAATCTAAAATGGGGATTGAAAATGGGGAATCTGTTGCGCTCTAAAATCTAATTAACCCTGTGTTACATGGCTGGAACAAAAAACGAAAACTGAATGACTGGAAAATGTGTTGGGCCAGTTGAATTCTTCAAATGTCAGGACATATACACCTGAGTGTTTACAAATGTTGCAGTGGTAAGAACACATCCGGAGACTGGCCTTCTTGACAAGCGTTAGGTGTATGGCACGTCTCTCTTAGCCACAACTACAATGCTGTCAAAGAGGTCTCTAGAGCTTATTCATCTTGCTTAACTCAAAGTTTATGCCCCTTGATTAACAATGCTCCATTTTCCTCTTCCATTTTTAATCCTAGAGGAAATGCAGGAATGTCGAGTGACTACTAAAGATCTTGGATGGCTAACTCCTGACACACAAATGCTTACAATTTCTGTGTCTAGTGCAACACTTTGACTCGGGAGGCTCTGATAATTGGCCCGCAGTGGGTATACAACAAATGACTGTGAATGAGGAAGTGGATTAAGGAAAACATGATCCATAAATAACGTCATTTTTCCAAAATGTTCTTTAATTACTTAATTCAATTTAATTAATTGTCTTCTAGCTATTCTTAATTTATTTTGATAGCTTATTCTCCCTGTAAAACTCTTTATTTTCCTGCTGTATGACCCTTCTAATAATAAAAAATAAATGTGTTTTTATGTTTCACAAGCAGTCAAAAATAATTCTGAAATAAAATCTCCCAATTTAATGCAAAACTGAAAATATTAGAAGAGTTTGAGCAGCAAACTTCAACCTTTATGTAACTGCAACCATGTGTGGAAACTGAAATATAAAGCAGTTAGATGCCAAGCTGGTATGCACGATTAAATGATATTTCATCCCACTCAGATACCTGTGTCCTTTTGAACTCATCATTCCTTGGTAGCACTCTGCAATCCAGAACCAGTTCCCAAAGGCCAAGTTTGTACAGTGCGAGGGGATGGCCGAAAAGGGAAGTGGAGCTTTGTCTTGTAGTAGGGCTGTGAGGACACAAATTAGGAGCTGGACGACAGCCACTGACTTGAAAGAATGTATCACAAGGTAAAAAGAGCAAGACCTGTGGCCAGATGATGGTGGCTTCCTGAAATAGCACAGCTTGTGCTCTTGTTGCTGGCATTGGTCTGAGCAAAAACACACGAGCTGCTTTCGACATCCAGGGTGAATTCACAACAGCCCCTGTCAACACTTGCAAGCGCAAGGCATGCTTTTCTCCCCACGCACTCTCCCGTACTATCTGTATTTGCTCCCATACCTTCTTCACCTGAGAATCCGAATTGATGTGACTCTGAAGAAACCACCCAGAATCCTGCTCCAGGCAGAGTGGGATAATCCTGGGAGGGAGAATTTATCTATGTGTAGAGATAGGTCATACAGGTCACACATGCTCGAGATTCCTTGAAAGTCACTCTACTCATCACCTGCCTCAACATGAGCAAATACTACAGTAAAACTGGGGCATTTCCGTCCCAAAGCAAAGTACAGCACAGCACCCAGGACACTCTCAGCAAATGCCAAAGTCATTACAGCACATCCTCACAAAGAACTAACACTGTAAATGTACTATATTTTGTCAGGGTTTTTAATTGCACACACCCTTCCTCTCCCTGGACAGTTTTCAAGGCTGAGAACAAATGCTCTCTCCTGCAGGAAGCCATCTTTCACTGCAGTTTTCAATGATCTCTACCTTCAGGGGGTTTTTATTTGTACTTGTTATTTCTACTACATCAGTTTTTAATTACTTAATTTTTGCTTGTTGAATTGTTCTAAAATGGCTTTCTGCTTCCCAAACCAGATTAGAGGCTCCTTTGGTATAGAAACTGTGGAATATATAGTAATTAAATACTTAGTTCTCAGGGAAACTTGTGAAAATACATATAGGAGAAATAGCGCCAGTATCGACTTATTGCTCTATTTTCACATTCATAAAGACAACCGTCAGCTGCACAGTGCATCTCATCTCCACTTCAGTGTCTGGCAGACATTTCAAAATCATGACAGTAACAGGATTCTAGATTCCCTGTCCCACATCTGTCCTGCTCCCTTACCCACATTTTCTAGTTCAGTGAGCAATGAGTACTGAAGTCACAATATTCCATAATATTCCCAGTTGTTGAACCCTCAAACCTATTCTACAATATTCCCAGTTGTGCAACTCCCAAACCTAAATTTTATTCTTCATTCTTGTCTGTCTTTATTTCCCAATCCAGCCCCACCCAGTGGAGTCCAATCCATCACTACATCTCACTATTTTTATAAAATATACCATAAACTCAGCCACTTTTCATCCTCTTCAGTATCACTTTAGTGCAGCGATGGGGAACCTCTGAGTGATGCGAACAGCCTGCTGCAGCAGTCTTGCCATAGGTTCGCCACCACTGCTCTAGAGTCTAGGCCAAATCAACGTCAGCCCCCACATACTGCTGCACCAACAGCCTACTCCTTAGGCTCTTCGCTGTTACTGCATTACAGTCTTTTTCTTCGTTCCCCATCTGTCTCCCCTTGTCCTCCCACCAAACTCGTCAGTCACATGCAATTACTAAGAAATGCAAGTGGAACCAAAAGCTGGCCCCTTGTTTTACTTTCCCAGTGATTTTCATTCTGATTTATACAGATGCAGTAAGTTCCTTACACTCATTCATGCAAAGACAGGTAGGAATCTCACGTTGTCTCTACTTCCAATATCCCTGGATATTTCAGCTATTCCTCAGAGAGGATACTTTACTGACCTCCTGACATTTCTGGTTGTTCTCTCCCAGATTGTCTCCATTTTGTGAGTTTCCCTTAATCTGTAATGCGCACAGAAGAAGAGAATGCCCCTACCTACCGAGCTGGAGGGAGTCCTTTCACAGGGTATTTCACGTAGCAAAACCATGTTGTATCCCAGAAGATATATGTAATTTTGTCAATTGTAGCATAAGAAATCTGAGGGGAGATGAGGAGACATATTTTTGCAAAGAAGGTGGTGAACTGGCACAGCAATAGAGATGAATAAAGCAAAAGACAATGTTCAGAAATGGATCCACAGCACTTTTGGAAATTTAATATTATAATAAAAATGATATCACAAATAACGAGCAAAAATAGACTTTTTAATGGTAAGGAGGAAAATCAGTCATTTGAAAAAAGATAAGTTAGGTCCAGAACTCATACTGTAAGAATAAATTCTAAATAGATCAAAAATTTAAATGCTCAATGAAACTAATCAAGCTCTGAAAGAAAATGGAGGAATTTCTCTTAAAGCTAGATATGGAAAGAGTACTCTTAAATAAAACTCCAAGGCCAGATACAATAAAACAAATGATTTTTAAATCTGACTACATAATAAAGAAAACTAAAGGATACCAAAACATTCCATTACTCATCAAAAAATAATCCATAGATCAGGAGAAATAGCCGAAATATGTGATAAACACATGGCTACTATTCCTAATATATCATAAATTCTTATTTTTAAAATATCATAATTAATAAAATATACACACTTATAGGGTACTATATGATGTTTCAATGCATGTTTACACTGTAGTGTTCAAATCAGGGTGAGCATGTATGTATCTCCTTAAATATTTAAGAATTATTTAAGATCAATGGAAAAGAACAAACTGCCACCGAAAATATGATAAATCACAAAAAGGGTACGAAAATGTCTCTAGGCATATGGCAGATACTTACCTTGACTCATAGTAAGACACACAGAATAAAACCACATTGTGCACCATGTCTTAAATAACAGATGGGTAGAAACTAAAAAGTATAACACACCCTGTACGTGTGTCTGTGAAGAAACAGGCAATCTGATAGATTTGGGGTGAGAATCCAAATTGCTCCACCCCTTCTGAAGAGAATTTGACAATATTTATTAAAATTATATTTAAAAATGCATGTACTTACTTTCAAAAATACGAAGTACATAAAAGTCATATTATTTATTCTAGTATGGTTTGTAGTTATAAAAACTCAAGAAAGAATGCACTGTAGTGTTCTTGTGACTTTTTTGGAAATCTGAAATCACATCAAAATACATAAAATAAATGTAATTTCTCCCCTGAGACTTTAAAACGTTTATCATAATACTCAGAATTACTGTCATAGTATCTGTCTCACATTGTATTTTAAACACAGAGGATCCAGGCTTTGAAGATGCAAGTGCAAATAATATTTTGCAAATCATTAGTCACACTCCTATAGTCCTTTCCAGACTGGCAATACATTGTACAGAAAGTCAATCGGTTGGTAATATTTAACTTGGAAATTTCAACTGCGTGGTGAGCACTTCAGAAAGCTCTTCTGATATTCACTTAAAAATCATACAGGAGGTTCTGATTATTCTTCTATATCCCCACTTAAATTGGTAATTGAGTACCATTGAGTCCCATGTAACAGGGTAGTAAAAGCATGGACGCAGACACCGCCTTTCCTCCTTAAGGACAGAGGGGAGACAAGTCCTAAACTCTTTCTCATCAGAGCCTGCCCTAGGGATTGATAGCCTCAACAAGGGCCAGTTAGAGCCCAGACTTGTTTTATTTGAAATTCCAACAGTAGCATGAAGATCAGTGATTCCTAATCTCTTTAGAATGCAAAGGCTACATGTGGGACTCTTATGCCTGCTTATATTGTCAGCTACATTTTCACAATCTGGCTACTTCTCCAAAGGGATCAAGCATGTTTTTCTTCATTAAAAAATGTCAGTGGAGTTTCAGAGATGCTCTAGAGGAATTATAAAGAGACTAGATGACAGTTGGGAATGTTTTAACCTTCAAGATCTCAACCTATTCAAAGAACTAATTCCTCTAAAAAATCTGGTCCTTCTTTAAGAAGTAATTATGTGTGTTGCCTCTAGGTTCCCTCCACTTTCAGCCTTCAGCCGCTGGAAGGAAGTTATTGGTGTACATGTTGTCTACAACAAAGACAGACAAATTTTCATTACAAAAATTTAGACATAAAATAGTTGGGCACTTCGGGACAGATGATGTCTGCCCCAACTTCTCAATTTTGCTATGGTAAAGAAACCGTAGTCACACTCTACATGGTAGTCAATGGGTATGCTTGTGTTCCAGTACATTTTTTTCTAAAAAATAGATGGTGGTTGTAATTTGACCTTTGAGCCACCGTTTGCTGCCTCTGAGCTTCGACATGCAAGACAGAGGCTATGTACTAAGTCTTCACATGTCCAGTTCTAGTACAGTACACAGAATACTCACTGAAACTCATCATCAACTGCAGCGACAAATTGTGTGGTTATGTTGAGAAACTTCTACATTCCAGGTTTCCCAGAGTGTGAAGTATGGAAAAAAGCTTGAATCATAATTGTAATCCAGTCATTAATTTAATATCTGAATAACATCTATGACATTTTCACCAAGTTCTGTCCCTTTCTACTTGATTATCGCCTGTGACAAGAAACTCACCACCACTTAAAATATCCCAACCCATTTTGGCAAGGTTAGTACCAGTGTGAAATGAATTCTTGAAAAATGCAAGGAGATGAAATGTGAAATGTTCTCACCACAATGAATTTCTTAATAAGCTACACTTGACCATTCCACAGCGTGTATATTTTCAAAGCATCATGTTGTACATGATAAATATATACAATATTATATGACAATTTTAAAAAGTTTCAAAAAGGAATTCCTTATTGGAACACAAATCCATCTTCTTCAATTGGTCCTACCATCTCTGAATCATACTCTTAAAATAATATTAATACTATAATAAATGGTAAGACTTGAAAGCACCTCAGACTTTATCTAACACAGGCTTTTAATTTCATAGATATGGCATTAAGCCTCAGAGGGGCTTAATATTTAAGATATTCTCCCAGTAGCCCAGGCTACCTGCAACAGAACCTTTCAGGTTTGTCCCATGGTCCCTACAGATTTGGTAAAGATGAATGATCCCTTGCTTATATTTGGAACACTGTCTTTTACCTTTAGTACTGAAAATAAATATTAAAATCAAATAAAATAGATGCACACTTGGCTATAGTCAACCAGAAATGTGGAATGGAGCATAATCTAGGGAACCACTGACCTGCAGACAGCAGGCCTGAGCACTATGTTAGCTCCACTAACTGAGCTAACTCGCTTGGGCAAATTGTTTACCTTTCTATACCTAAATCATGTCTTCGACCTCTTCTAGTCCTAGGACATAATCTTCAAATCAGAAAGGTAAAATACTTCAAAGCACAGTATAGGTACTACTTTTTTACCCTCAAAGTCCCATTGCTTTCATCTCAGAAAACATCAAATTTTCTAGTAGTTAGGAGGATGAACTCCTACGGCAGTTTCAAAACTCAGATCTGCGCTTGCTCGTTATGTAACCTGGGGCAGGTTCAGTGTCCTTATCTATAAATTGAAGATGTTTTACCTACCTCATTAAATTAGTGTGTGTTTGATACACAATGTAAACAAAATATATAAAAGGTTTATAGTCATGCTACGTAAGTGGGATTTGTCATCGACTTAAAAATTCTGAGAAAAACACATTTCTCCTGCCAGGGATTTAGCACAGCATCTTCCTGGCAAGAGCGAGGTCTGAGTTTGAGTCCCATTACCCCATAACCCTCCCAAAAGAAATAAAAATATACATTCTCAAACCTAAACTATAAGGTTGGGGGTGGGGTAGATAATGAATGCCTCCTGCCTCCAGTCACTATGGGATTGAATGGCCTACTAGCGACAGAATTCCTCACTATAGTTCTTTGATCTTGAAAATCCTGCAGATCTTTCTATAAGATCCCTAGCTTCTAACAGTTTCAAGTTCTTCACTCATAAAACTCTAGTTATAAGCCATTTCCACAGTTTTATTCCTGAATACTAGCTTTACAGTGACATTAAAAGTGATGACCCAGTGTGCTTTTAGTGTTAATACTCAATTAGCATGAAAGTATTGATAGGGGCCGGGGATATAGCTCAGTTGCACAGCACATGTCTGGCAAGCACAAGGTCCTGAGTTCAAGTCAAAACAACAAGAACAACAAAAAGTATTTCTGGTCACCAATAACCTACCCCATACAGGAAACTTTCATTCATAGGGGCTAGCCCTAAGCAAAATTTAAAATAATTACATATGATGCTTATTTATCTAGTCTCTGTGGAGGAAAAATACTTTTTTTATTTTAGGAGAATCTATGTTATGTTCATAATACCCATTACAAAACTGCATATTACATTCCCACACATTTCAAGCAGTAACTTGAAGGTGGGATTCTGTAATTTTCACTAAAGAATCAGAAAATAGCACTAGCAAGTTAGGTCAAGTGTCTTATCTGGAGTAACCAATTAGGACAAAGATCAAGCCAAGACTTGAATTCACAGCTTCTGCCACTTAATTTTGTGTTAAAGGCACTCAACTACTAGGGACTTAATCAATTTATGTCCTTGAGAGACAAGTAAAGTCAAATAGAAATTTCACTTAAAATGGTAGGTGGTACATAATATTAAAAAGAATGAAGGTAATAAAATGAAGGCGATAAAGAATTCTAAGCGTAGTAAAGAGGATTCTTGTATTCAAAAAATTTATCGTTTACAGACGAAAATATCAACTCCTCAGCTTAGTTCCATTCAGCGTATGAGTCCTTCATTTGCACAAACCTTTCCTGAGTACTTCCCACTTGCCAGGCACTAAATGAGACAGAGCCCTCATCCTCTAAGACAGAGGTAGGTAAACATTTTCTATGATTGGCCCAAGAATCAGTATTTTAAACCACGTGTGCCATAAATCCTCTGTGGCCACTATCAAAATATGCGATGGGAACACGAGCAGAGCAATAGGCAATATGTAAATGAAAGATCATGGCTGTGTTCCAATGAGACTTCGTTTACTAAAACACTCAAATTGGCCCATGCGTTGCAGTTTGCTGACCCATGCTATGAGCTTTGAGGTAAGTTCATGAGACAAATGAACAAAACTGAAGACAATTCAGTGGGAAATACGTTTTATTTGAGGTATGCAAGGGGACATATATGCTGCCTGGCTGAAGTGCTAGGAGAAGCATTCCTATAAAAGATGGCATTTGAACCATGCTTTAAAGAAGGAGCAGGATGTGGCAGAACTCAGTGCAGGAGAAATAACAGAAGGCTGTTTGTGCATGGAACTCCTAGGGAGTAGAGGCCAGTCCTGAGCATTTAAGCACAGGACAGGACAGGACAGTAGTGGCAGAACAAGAGGAAAGGGGAGATTAAGAGACCAGGTCACAAAGGGTCTAGCAGACCATACTCACAAACTTAGGTTTGATCTTTCAGCCTACAGTGGGTATGAAAGAATGCAGAAGTGGAATAATAGTACGACCACATAAGTGTTTTACTAAAATTCTTGAGATCAGCGAGGAAGACAGGCTCAGGTGAGGGAGCATAATATTAAAGACAAAGAGGCTAGATCAGAGAACATGGTTAATAATCTTAAACCTCATGAGAAAGCCATCATCTTAGGCTTTATTAGCGAAGTAAGGAAAGAGATGAATTCTGGAGATAATTTATACCTACATAGTCCAAGACAGTGTCCACTGGCAACATGAAGCTCTTCAACCCTTGAAATGGATCTAATATCAATAGCCGTATTACCCTGAACTTCCCTGATCCTGTCTGGATTATAGCTAATGTGACTGAGCAACTGAAGTAAAATGTTAATTAACTTAAAATTAAATACAAAATACAAAATCAAGTCAGCTATTGAGAAACATTTTAAGTGTATTTTGAAAAACTTGAATAAGTTAGAGCTACTTTTTCAACTACAAATTTAATAAAACTGAGATATATACTAAGTATTTCCAATGAATATTTGGTATCTGCATGGAGGTATACCAAAAATGTAATATATAGCCCAAATCTTAAAAGACAGCATCTGTAACATCCACTATTTCACTAAAACAATTTTTAGTGAATAAATGGTGAAAAGATCTTTTGGACTTACTGGAATAGGTAAAATATATTACAAAGTGAAGTTTATCTGTTTTTTCTTTTAGTTTTTTAATGTGGCTACTAGAAAATATAAATTTACACATGTGGCTCACATTATGTTTCTATTGCATAGTATTGCTTTAGGGAGCACAGTTCCAAGACTGTGCAACTAACTACATGGAAAAAACAAGGGGACTGATGGTGAGAGGATTAATGATAATAGAGAAAAGAGAAAGGTTATTTGAAACGTTTTGAAAACAAAAATATCAAAATATCCTCCCACAGACTCCATGTTGAGCCTAGTTTCTTTTAATATGGAAGAAGAAGCAAAGATCACACTACATCCTGCCTCTCCACACCCAGCACCTAGACTAGGGTGTCAGATGGGACAGCCACAAGATGCTTGAGGAAGCGACATGATCATGATTATGTACTGAACCTGTTGGTCATGTCAAGCGAAGAAATGATTGTTCCTCTAACCAGGATCTTTATAGCTTGATTAGAAGCATTCTAAAGGAAATAGAGCCCTCTTTTATCTCTCCTTAGAAAAATGAGGATGGTGGAAACACCATTTTTTTCATATTAGAAGAGATAGAGCAATTCTTTAGCCTTTCTTTATTACATACTATAATGCTAATGTTTGACTACAGATTTCCTGAATCAGAGTTATAGACAGTGGAGCATGAATGTCACAAAAAAAACCTGTAGTATATAATTTGATGAAAACAAGTTTTCAAAGGTTATTTTGGTTCACTGAAAGAGAAGGGCCATTTGGTATGAGTAGGGCCCTGGAAGGAGACAGATGGCACATTCCAGGAACAAACTGAAGACTCTCTGATACAGTGGACAAGCAAGGATAGTACATTGCCAATCTCACAGAAATTGGAAGGATGAGGTGAGATAGTCTGGAAACCAACAAGAGCCGTAGCCAGGCAAGAATGACTGCTGATATGCGAGCAACAACAACCTTTTTCTCTTCTCTGTCCTCTAACTCTATTGGTCTGTGCTAACTGAACCAACATGAAGCCAGAGGGTAAGCCAGTGCGATGATTCATTTGGTGCAGGTCTCATGGCCAGAGTACAGCCTCAAAGGAGTCAAGCACGGATCTAAAGTGGCAAATGTAGAATGTTGCCTTCATTCTCCTGTCCAGATGTGTAACCTGAGAACCTACTTAGAAATTAAAACATAGGCATAATCAGTGTCTGGATGATGAGGAAGCTAATGAAAAGGGACATCGGTTAGCGGGGAGGAAAGTACACCCAAGCCCTTGCACTCAGATAAACATCATGAAATTATCTGCAGTACAAATGGGATTTACTCAACAATCACTCAGGAGAAATCTGGCCTTTTTAATAATTTTTTCCCTCTTTGCAAAACAGAGCGTTTCCTTTATGTTCTGGAACCAAGATTAAAATGGAGAAAATGTTTTAAATAAGTGGTTCTCAAACACAAGTATTTTTGTCCTCCAGGGCACATGTGGCAATTCTGCAGACACTTATGGTTGTCACACTGGGAGGGTGGCAGCCAGTGTCAAAGGTAAGAGAGCAGAAATGCTGAAAAACAACCCACAATGCACAGGGTACTCCTCATAGCAAAGGTATCTGGCTGCAAATATCAGTAAGTTTGAGACTGAGAAAAAGCAAACATTCTAGTGGATTTAAGAATGTGAAAAAAGGTTAAAAAATTAAGGATTTGTTATATTAAACCAAAGCCCTTTTAAAAAATTCATAGTGAAGACCTCTAACAGAAAAATATTTTTCCTCAAGATCAAGTGTTTTCCTCTGCAACACAAAAGTCAAAGTAGGTCCTGAAATTAAGGTGGCTTTCTTAAAATATTCAGATGACTCTTTTGAAGCCAGGCTTTAGTCTGTCAGATTCCTTATTGAATGTGTAATATTACTTAAACATGAGAATTTTAAGACAATGGACACTGATGTGCATTTTCTTTCACCCTACTTGCTCTTTATTGAATTCTGGCACTCACGTTTTGTTTTGTTTTGTCTTGTTTTCCTTAAGAATGGGTCTTGCAATGTAGTTCAGGGTGGCCTTGAACTCACTGCTTTAGGCTGGCCTCAAATTTGCTGTGAAAATTTTGCCTCAGCCTCCAGATTCCTGGGATTACAAGTATGTACCACTATTCCCAGGTCACATACTTAAAAGAAAAAATGATCAGCCAGGGAATAGTGGTCATAGAATGAAAACTTTTTATAGCTCTTGAGGATATTAATGAATATTTTAACCTAACTGAAGGCAACTGAGATTGTTCAGCATGGTCCCATGTAAGGGAGGAGGATTATAAGGAGACAGTAAATAAATTAATTATAATTAAAGTCAACTTCCATTCTGCTCTGTCCTATGGAATATTCACAAAGGTCCCAATTGGTATATACTAATCTGATAACTACTTTACATAAATACTGGAAGGATGCAGTTGAATATTGTGTCTATGGTCAGATATTTTAGCAGCAACTGAGCTGAGAACTTACCCACTATGTTCAAGACAGAAGTGTTGAAGTACTGCAATAGTTCAAGCAAAAAATAAAAGGAAATGTTTGAATAAAATGACCTTTTAGGTCACTTTTAAAACAGAGGCTGGTAACAAATTGAGATGTAAACAGAAAATTCACTTTTAGGAGAAAGGATCTGAAAAGTCAGCAAGGCCTTTAAGACATCTGTAGCTAATGACTGAGATGCCACTAAACCATTAACTTCCAAGGCTGCCAACCTTAAAACTAAGCGACAATCCCAGACCCTTGTCTAAGAGAATTCTTTCTTCTTCAATTAGTTTCTTGTCTATCAGCATCCTACTCCTGACCCTGCCAATAAGATTGAGCTAAAGCCAATCTGATCCTCTTGTCTGCAATTCTTTGCTGAGTGCTAAAGCTGTGCTTTGCATCTTGAATGAAAGAGTCAGCTGATGATAATTACTGCCTCCAAATTTACTATGTAGTTTCATACACATTGAATAGGGAAGATGGCCAAATTGTCTTTCAGGTATGATGAGGAATCACTAAAATCACACAGGTCCTCAAAGAGAAATGAATGAAGAGCAGCTGAGAAGGGATTCTGCTAATTGAAGGTAATTTGTTTTTAAGTGGCTACCTGGCCATTTTGCTCAAGAACCTAAAAGGTTTGATTTCTCAGCATCCTATGGAAGAGAATGGAAGTAAAGATTGTGTTAATTTTCCAACTATAGAATGTTTCAGAAAGGGATGTTCCTATTTAACTGCCTTAAACTTTGAAACCTAAAGAACGCATGAAGTCATCAAAATGTTAGTTAACATAGCCGTGGAGTTCTTTTATCTGGTGGGCAGTGCTATGAGGTCACAGCAGTTTCCCATTGCTACAGTCACTGGGTATTTACTAACTATTCAGGCATTAGTGATGCAAAACTGAACTGACCCGAGTCCTTCGAGAGTTCTAAGTGTAGTACAAGGAACAATACTATAGAGTAATTTTGAACCTACAATGCTGTACAGTACACTTTGAGACTGAGACCATAAAATCTCCCCAGAGTAGTGTGGGAGTGAGGCAAACATCACTGAATAGGGAAAATCATTGTAGTTCTTGTGCAGGAGGAGGAGAAAGCATAGAAAATACATATAGTAGCATGAATAGTCATAAGACGTGAAAGCCCATGACTCAGGAATGGCAAGTGGCCCAATGCGTCTGAAACACAGGACAATTTGAGTGGAAATGAGACCAGGAGAAAATCTTGATGCCGTGACAGTGAATAAAACACTGTGCCAAGAGATAGGGCAGTATATTCTGGTTCAGACTTGTATTTGTAGACGGAAAGGGCATCTTAATGGTATTTCTTTTTAGCAACCCCAAACAATTACTCCTGTTATTAACACTATAAATATTACAAATAGCACCATAGCTATGGCTGCTATTCTGAGCACTTACACATTGTTCCACGGGTTGATTGCATTGTTTCACTTGACCCTCATAAGAAACATACGATGTCCTTTTCATTATAACCATTTAAGATATCAAACATTTCACTGATGGATTCTTTTTGTACACAGGTAGCTGAATCATGGGACAGGACTCATTTTCCTGTTAATTCCAATCCCTGCCAATTAGCACCAAAAGGCATCCAGTCCCCAGAGCTCCTTTACTGGTGCGTATTTTTATTTTGAAAGACAGCACAGTCAGTGAAGTGAGAAGGAAGAAGCCAGAAATGTAACAGAAGGAGGGCTGATTACCATCAAGGTCACTGAAGGGGCAGGAAGAATGAGATCTACAGCAAATGCAGAAAGGCAACGCCAGCTAACTTTGCACAGGAAGATACATTCCCTGCACCCAAAGAATGGAATGGAGGGGTTGCGGAAGTTTGAAGATGGAGAAGAAGGAAGCTTAAGGAGGTTACTCTGACCTCTTTCAATTAAGTTGGAAGCGTACGCGCTGTATAGGCTCTCTGTGTAGCACAGTGTGGGCTCAGTAGCAGATTTGAGACATCTGCTATGAAGATGAAAAGGAAGACAAGAGAATATATGGCTGATGGGACAAATTTGGTAGATGGGCTGTATGGTACATGTACTTGAAACCCATCTGCCAGTGTGAAGGACTGATAGACATAATTCTTCCTTCACTGTATATTAGAGGACAAATAACCTAAAAAATTAGACACTGAGCAACTATCATTTTGTTTTGTTCAGAATTGACCTAGGGGACGTCAAAAGTTAAGTCTACATTGAAATTGTATAGTAATAGCAAAATTCTGCCTATCTACCTTCTAAGAAGATTCATAGAATCTGTCTTATGTTAACATTTGGCCTTTAATAAAAGGAACTGGGAGTGGATAGTGTTTATATGTTAAAAAGTCTCTAATACACATCCTTTCCTTCACTTAGCTGTAGGTTCATGGCCCCCAAGGATACGGAAAAATGTCTTTCTGCTTCAGTAAGCACACTATTACATCTTGCTGCAAGGGAATTATATGCCCTGCTCCATTTGTGATTAAGAATGATATTCGTACTCGAATATTTTCTCCTTTGGGCATTTCCTCCACCATGCAGGTGGTTCATAATACATTTCTCATGTATATAGAACCACTAGCCCAAGGAACTGAATAAAGCATTCCTTTGAATAGGGTGTCTTGAGGCCCAATGAGTGAGATCACAGGAAGGCAGGACCATCATTTCACTCATTTTCTTTCCCTACCTTTCACTGTAACATCTTGATCATGAAAAATTTACAGACTGTGACTGTTCCAGTGTTCTTTGGAGTTGCTCATTGGGTTAATATATACATAAATTTACAAAGTATAACCTTTAGGATCCAGCAGATCAGGGTCTAAATCTCAGCTTCACACTTTACTAACTAGGTGACCTTGGATAAGTAAGTTCAAATTCCTGTTCTGAGTATGTATTCTTTCATCTTGAAATTGGAGACAAATAATAATAAGAAGCTCACAACACTGTCACAAGGATTTCAAAATACAGTGGGTGTAAAGCCTTAGCAGGGTAACTGGAACACATTAGTTCTTGGTAATGTACAGCTAAATAAAAATAACTCGGTGCCTTTTCTTGCCTTTGATTAAAAGTGAAACATCGCGTTTTCTACTTTACCTTTCTAGCCCCCATTCTAAGCCCACAAACCCTCTCAAAATGAACTACAATAATTAAGAACTTGATCTATGAATTTTGATTGCCCAGGTTTGGGTCCCTGTTCTGCTACTTCTAAACTATGTGAACTTAGGAAAGATACGTGTCTAATGCTCAGTTTTCTCATCTTCAAAGTGGGAGTTCAGTGAGATAGTGTATGTAAGGCGCAGTGATCAGTATATAATGTAGACCAAAAATGCAAACAATCAACATTATTATTGCATCAGCACTCCTTTTGTTCATGATGATAAGCTGACAATTTCTAGAGGCAGTCTGACAAAAATAAACAAACGCCACCTTGATGTGACTGTGGCTGCCACTATGGAGTGAAGAATGTGCGTACATTCGGTGTATTACTGGTGGAAACTCTACAATTCAATTTTTGTCAGACTGCCTCTAGAAGCCTATGTTGTCCTGTTCTGATCTGCTCTGTACTGCCCCCTTTTGTTTTATTCTCTTTCAAATTTAAAAAATAAAAATAAAAAACAAACAAGGAGTTTCTAACTCCTTAAGCAATGAAGAAATGTTTGGCTATACTGGGCCAGCTAATGAGGAATTCTACATGCTCAATTGTGTTTTCACTGGACAGGTAAGTAACGTCCTTCAAAAGCATCTAATTAAAAAGTGATCCATCCATTCAGTCATGGTCAGCTCAGTTTTTGGACTTGCACAGATTTTTTCTACAAGAGCATTACATGTCTATTTTCTTAAATATCTGGCTGTGCTAATCCTCATAGGACTTTAGTATTACAACTCTTCAGTACCAGATTTCTTTACCTATTGCATTACACTCTTGAGAATGAGTTACTATGCCTAGAAATCCTTGAACTCTTTTTAGTTAAATGAATGCCATTAGACAACATCTATTTATGATGCAGTAATGGAATCTGAGTAGCCTAAGAATTGGCACGCCCCTTAAAATGCCTAATACATTTCCTACAAGTCATTTATAATGTTTAAAAAAATCTGCACAGAACAAAACCTAGGAATGATAGTTTTCCATGGGAATGTAAAACATAAAACACAAGCCTAATGTACACATTTATCAAAGGGCTCAAAAGTCACAGGGTGTTTTATAAAAATATTGCAATCACAAAAGTGTCTTCAAGATTTGCCAACTGTTGAAGCACGAACTCAAGCTGAAGGAACTCTGCTAAGGGTTGTAAAGAAACCACATTGCTCAAGGCAGCTATCCCTTACTTTATCTAATAAAGCGATTTCATCTTAGAAACTCGCACATGTATCAATACCTACTTAAATATATTTTGGAGGGGATTTACAAAGCAATCTTCTAGTGGATTTATTAGTTAAATGAATGATCACTCCCATTTATCTCTTTAGAATTCAGATGCTCAACCAGTACTATTTAAAGTGGGATTTACTGATGACTCAAGAGATCCTTGCTCAATAGCTACAAAACTTATGCCAAATGGACCTCATGGCACTAAAAAGGCACATGGGGATATTAATACTTAGTAAATGGAAAGATAAGTCTCAAAGCTTTGACATCATGAACCACAGTACAGATATACATATGGCACACAGCCCCTCCTATGAGATTACACTCCCCGATCCATTGGCTACACTTTAAAATTGAGCTGGTGTCAGATGAAGAATCTACCAGCTGTCAAAATATGTTCTAATGCTGCAAGTATTTGTAGGGAAAGTAGAAAGTGGCATTGAAAACCAACACTCTCGAAACCCCTGATGAACAGTTTGGCATACTCTGTGGTCCTGATGGTCTGATTCCAGTTACTGCAACTGCACAGAGCATTCCAATTGAAGGAATTTCCCCCTAAAAGAACAGAGTGGAAGAACTTGAGTGTCTTAAACATAGACATCAAGACAGCAAGAACAGAAGAGCTTTTATGGGGAGGCAATGCTTTGTTGCTTAAAAATAAAATAATTTCATCTGCACAAAATAAATAATCTAGGACTCTTTAGAATCTGTAATATTCTAAAGTGTGGTGTAAATCTCCTGGGACTGTATATGGGAAACAGCTGTTCCCAAACAGTTTGTACTCCTGGGACCTTTCCTAAGGGAGTATTTTATTTGGATAACATTGAGAAATGGTGCTCTAAACACCAAGTTAAACAACAATGGTTAAAATAACCAGCACTTATTAAGTGGCAGGGACAAAATATGTGAAACTCAGGAACCAGTCTGGAAGCAAACTGCAAGACTGGTCCCAGTGACTAGCACGGGAAAGTGGCTAAACACTAATGAGAACTCCAGGTAAGCTTGGGAATACCATCATGAGTTCAAAGGCTCACTCAGAGTTACAAAGACTCCTCCCTATTGATCACTAGCTATGTTCTAGTCACTATGTTCAGTCTTCAAGATAACCATGTAAATTGAATGCTGTTGTCTCTATTTTACCTTCACTTGTCCCCAGTCACCCTACTATGTGGCAGAGGTAGATTTTTAGCAACTAGGTCTGTGTTCTTTCCATGCCATTAGAAGTATCTCTCATGAACACATTGGCAAAGATAAATTCTAAAAAACCTTCAGGATCTCACATGTGGTGCTTTATACTATAGTTAGCTACAATCCGCAGAAGGCCCTGGGAGAAAATATGTATGAGTAGATTCTTACCACTCAGAATTAAAAATATAGAAAATCACATCAGCACCCAAAATGCTTTTTAAGCTGAAGTAATCTGTAAGAAAATGCTATGTGGAGGTTAATTATCTTGATAAAGTAATGAATCTGTTGTTCACTCTGCATTTTAAAATTTCCATTAAAGAAAACAGCACTCAAGAGACGGACATTATTGTGTAGCACATTTTATAAAAGTCACTTACTAAGAAGCCAAACATGCCATCAACAACCATGTGGAACACACAGCATTTTCTAATTCTGAAAAGTATTCTTTGGGGCCTTATGAGTTAACAAAAGGTTCGATTTACTTGGTATGTCCCTCTTTTTTTCTCAAGCAGAAGCACAAGGTCACACGGGACCTGCCCTCCATGGGAAAACAAAGCCACTTATTTTCAGGCAGACAGTGGTCAAAACTAAGCTGGAAGTGTTCAGAAAAGGGCTGGGAAATGGAAACCCAGGGACTTTTTCCAGGAGTACCTCAGGACAGGAATCTTACCAATAGATCTGGAAAGGTTGGATTTGAGCAAGGTTTTTAAGAGTTTTGACTTGACAAAGTTTTAATGTGGCAGGTTTGTACTACGTTGTCTACAGTAAAAGACAAGTGAAAAATTTCCAGTAGAAAAAAAGTCCAGATATGAAGCTATTTAGTAAGTCAAATGTTCAATTTATGGGTCAACTGAGTTGAATACACATAAATGCAGATGCGACTTATCACACTTCAGTGTCTTGTGTGTCTAGAATAGCTGTCACTCTAGAATCAAATATTTTGTAAAGGGAGAATATCAATTAAAATTTAATCACATTTTCAACAACTGAAGCCACCTACTTCGGTGATGCCCTTTCTAACAGTGCCATCTAGTTTAGATCACGGAGTTTCAAGTTGAAATCTCACCATATTTTCAAAACTTATGGTGTTCCTTAGTTTTGCGTCACCTAAATTTTTAAAACCTCAGTTTCCTCATGTGTGAAATCTAGATAAATCCTTACATTATAGGATGTTTATAGCAATTAAAGAAACTTGAAGAAGTATGTGGTCAAGGAAATCCAAAGCCAGAGAGGCTATATACTATTATTCAGCGTCCAGTTAAGAGTAGGCAAGTGGTAAAATTCAGTATGCACAAGTCTCCCCACCTGTATGCATTTGTGCACAGGAGCAACTGAAATGAAACAGCAAGGTTTTTTTAATGAAAAGGGGAATGATAAGCGTATATCTACCTGGCTCCTGCTACCATACAGCTTCCCATACCTGAGTCCCACCGCCATGTGTCTAGAAGGGAAAGAAGACACTGTAGGTAGGAAACCATAAATGAAAGGATAACCCCAGAATGGGGCCCTAGTGGGTTGAGGCACGAGGTAGGTCTACAACAGGAAACTGAAGTGTGAAGCCCAGAGGGTGCAGTGTTGGTGTATCTCCCAGTGTTCTCTCTTACTCCAACTGCTGACTTCCCATCTGTGAGGAGGAAATCCTCACTCCAAAGTATTTCTCTACAAAGGCATACAAAACAGTAAGTTCTATATGCCAGGGTCATGACAATATTAGAGCTCTGGCATCAAGGTTCCAAGCACTAAAAGGAAGAGTTAAAGGGTTCCCAAAAGGAAATGTGTGCTTTCCTAATCCTCTTCAAGGCAAGTGATCAGAGTCTCCCTTTTGTAGAAAGCAAAGTACAGATTAGGATTAGGCAATTTGGCTATGGACCTCATTTTATCTATTTCCTAGTGGTATGATATAGGGCACATTCCTCAGATAACTTAATCAGTATTAACTAATTTTTGAAATGAGGATAATCAAGTACTCAGAAAATGTTACTTTTCTTTTTCCCCATTTACCACACTAGTGCATGTCTAGGCTTTACTCTTCTCAAAGCTAGTCCAGAATCCAGATCACAGTTTTTGGCAACAGTCTAAGAGGGAGAAGTTCAAGGCAATAACCATAAGCTCATGAAATCCTCTGCCCAATTAAGGCAACTACAACTTGAAACTTTTATGAAGTCAGACTTCAATCATATCTAGTAGTTCAACTTCCATTCTAGCTTGCATGAAGTTGTTATGAAACATAGTAACACACTGAGTTTTATTTTTGAATTTGAGAAATAAAACAAGAAGAGAATTCTGCACTCGGGTTTATTTTTTTTATTTGTTTGACAGATAAGGCTATGGAGACCCAAGGAAGGAACAGAGTTTTTCAAAGTTACTTACACCACTAGAGGCACTTTACTATGATAAAGGAATAAAAATCAAACTAGAAAAAAAGAACCAGCTAAACTACAGTTGCTTTTGAAAACATAAAGCAAAACTTATTAAATTAGCTGAGAGGTAAATTTAATTCTCTTTGACAGTCTTTTGGAGTATTTTCTCAGGACTTTGATGAATTTAATTCCTATACCTACCTCTAATTATTATGGAAAGCTGCACAAAATTCCTCTTTTATTCTCTGATATTTTGTGCTTATTGACAGTAGAACAGAAACAAGAAGATACAGGAAAAAAGGTTAACAGTTTATTTTTTAAGGTTGTTTTAAGATTAAATAGTCTTGCGTGAAGTAACTGGTCGAGTCCCTGGCACCAATACAGGCACCTAGAATGTGTTCAAACTGCATTCTTAGACTGAGTGTGCTAAGCTTATCAATTTTGAACTGGATATGAAAACACACCTTTACTGCTTGTCATCAACACTCGAGAAGAAAGACAGGATTGAGCCAAAATCTTCTAAAAGGATTGGAACAAAAAGAACTTCTGGAATGAGGTTACACTTGAGCCAGGGCTGTGACACACACTAATTTACAGTACTTCTTAAATGTGAGTTTTAACTCCAAAGTCCTAAAAGGTAAAGACTCTGTCACACTTTTCTAGGTCTCTTCTAGTAGACACAGAACAGAAACCAAGTTGGTACTCCTTACATAACTGTCGATCACTAAATTAACCTGTTGTTTTAACTTTCTTACATCAAACCATTACCAAGAGCCACACTGGACACTCTTATCAATAGTTTCAATTACTTAAAGGTTTTAGAGGAGCAGGGAAAGTACTTGGAGGAAAATGAATTTGGATTAAGTTGAGACTACTGTTTAAGAAACTCAAGATAGTAAAACATTGGCTGTGATTAAATAGAAGATTTTGACTGGATCTTAAATAATTTTAGAGCACATCTATTCTGTGTGCATAACTATAATACAGCCTAGGGTTCTAAACAAGGTAATCTTTCTCCTTGTGGTATATGTGGCAATATACAGAGACACTGGGTTGTCACGGTGAAAAAATGCTGCTGATATGTAGTGAGTAGAGTCCAGGGATGCCATTCAGTGTCCTACAAGGTACACACAGGACAGACCATGACAACAGAGAACTATGTGGTCCTAAAAGGATTAGCCTAAGCTACTCTTGTCCAAAACAGGGCCAGGAACTACTACTTGAAGGAAACAAAAATATACCAACTAAATCTTTGCTGACCTTGCCCCTCCAAAATCTTTATCTAAACTATCTGTATTTCCAGTAGATCTCTTGGTGATTTGATGTAAGAAAATTGAAGCATCGAGTTAATTCAGCCACTGCATTTTATATCTCTCTTGTATATCCCAGGTTAAATTTCTGTAATTTTCAAAATTTAATGTTATTTTTCAGATATAGGCATGTGTTGGTTCAGATCAACCTAACAAAAAAATCAGCAAAGAAATAACAGAACTGAAAAGAATAGTTAATATGCATAAGATCAGAACAATTTTGCATGTCTATATCTGGTAATCTAAGCAACTCTTTTAAAGATAACAATTTGCAATATAACAACTATTGTTAAATTCCTAACATCTTGGTTTGAAAGCCTATATTGTTATTGTTTTGGGGTTGTTGCTGTTGTTTGTTTGGTTGTCTCTTTTGTTTTTTGTTTTTCTAATCTATGTTTTTCCTCTTTTAATTAAACATGCAAAAAAAAGAGAATGTGTTGGTTGATTGTCCAAGTCTATGTGGAAAAGCTAGATACCACTGCAAAAGATAAGAAACATCAAAGCCTTGGCAAGCTTCATGGGCACAGATCAGCTCTCATTTCCTCATCTCAGCAGTAGAGAAGACAACATTCACTTTGTGTGCTAAATCTAACCTTTTTCTTTCTACTTGATATATTTCTCCTTCTTCAAAGTCCTTTCTCATAGTGTGCAGGCCGGTGAAAACAGAATGACAAGATATCCAAGGGTTTTGTAAGGTGCAGGAATACAGTAGCCGTGGTCAACTTATGTGTTCCAAGATTCAATTGAAATATACTCAGGAAAGAAAGTAGCCTTAGATATGCTGAGAGGAAAAAAAACCCTGAATGTCATTAGGGCTAAGTGCATGAATGCAGTATTTACTACTATGGCATTCTCTATCTTAAGTAACACGGCTCTAGCCCTTAGTATTAGTGTTGAAATGACAGCATATTAACGTAGTCTGAAATAAGGCAGGGCTGCTTGCAGAAAGAAAATTATTCCTCAATACTCTATACTACTCTGCAAAAAGTGAATTAATTTTTGATTTTCTCATAAAGAAAACACATACCTCTTTCACCCATTGAGGCCACGAGGGAGGAACCGTTTGACCTTACATAAGTAGACTCCCTTTGTAGAAAACCTTCATCAAATTTTCCATGGGATGTTATTATTCCCATGGTATCCAAATTTGCAAATCCCAGATGAAAATTCAGCTCACTGTATGGACTCTACATCATACTGTCAATTCACCAGTTTTTCACTACAAAACTGTATACCTGTTTTTCCTTTTTAAAACACTGTATTTTTGATTCAGTAAGAAACCTTCATTGTTAGATAAGGAATCAATTTTCACAGCCTAGCAAGAGTGCACGTTTGTAAAGTCTGCAGAAAACTTGCTTCACTGGAAATTTGCATACTTCTACCCTTGATTTTAGCCTATTAATACAGCTCCAAAGGACCTATGTCAGTTTTATTATTTTAATTCCCAGTGATCCAATAAATTTAGGTCACTGGAAATATATATTGAGCAATTTTATCTACATTATAAAGGACAAACAACAAAATAATAAATTGGTCCTGGCAAAGACGTAAACTTTAGAAGCATTATAGGGAAGAAAAATCAATGACATTTTTATGAAGACCTACATTCTTCAGCATTTGGATAATATGTGATTCTTCATAACTCTATAAAGGGTCATTTTAAACCAATCCATTTTGATGATTTATATTTAAGTGTAAGAGGTGGAGAGACTTCCGTTCCATGTTGAAATGAATTGAACTAAAAGCCTAGATAATAAAGGGCTATACCAGAGGCTTGCATTACATTAGCACCTCCTTCCTGCATCCTGCCCTACCAGTACCCTTCCTTCCTGGAGCTCAAATCTTCCCTTAGTTTCCTCAACATGTCAATCACCTGGATTCTCTTTGTTTACTTCTAACGGCTCACCTCTGTATGTACCCTCTCCCCCTTAGGTGACTCCTCTGCTCATATTTTTTAATTGATTCTATTTATATTCATATACTGACAAACTATAGCCATGCATATAATCAAGTACACACTAATTTTATGCCTTTTCACACGAGATGGAAGACCAAATTAACCTAAGCAACCTGTCTACCAATTTGAACTTTGAAATCTGTTGTGATACAAACACTTAAGGTTTGCTCTCCCAGAGACTGAATGTTAATGTACTCAACCAATTAGCTATATTCACGAAGCTGAGCAACAGAGCTCAGAAAAAGAGAATAATTAAATTTATTCCTCTTACCGAACAGAGTATAAAGCCTTTGATTAGTGTCGCCCTGTCCTCCTGCTCCCACCTCCATTACCCATCATTCTATTCTCTGCTTGTCTGAGTTCAGTTGCTTTAGATTCCATAAATAAGTGAGAACACAAAATTTCAGTATTTTGTATTTGGCTTATTTCGCTTGGTATAACGTTTCTTATTTCTGTTACAAATGTCAGAATTTCTTCCTTTACAAAGCTGAATAGTATTCCACTGCACGTATATCAGCTTTTTAGTATCCATTCATCCAGTGATGGACATCTCGGTTGATTCCATGTGTGGCTATTGTGAATAGTGTTGTAATAAACATAAGTGTGCAGATTTCTCTTCAATAGATTTCAAAGCTTTTGAGTAAATATCAAAAAGCACCAGCAAAAAACAAAGAAGCAAAAGTAGGCAAATATGATTATAAAAATAAAAAGTTTCTGCACAACAAAGGAAATAGTAAAGAGATAATCTATAGAATGAGAGGAAATATTTACAAGCTGTACCTCTGAAAAAAGGTTAATATCCAAAATAATAAGGAACACAAATCCCTATGAAGAAAATGAATTATGCTACTAAGAAATGAGCATGGGACCTGCACAGATACTTCTCAAAAGAAGACATAAAAATGTTACAGGACACATGAAACAATTCTAAGTGCCACTAATTTTAGGGAGATGTAAATTAAAGCTTCAATGAGATATAATCTCATACCCCTCTGATACTAACTTCTGGACAGGATGTGGACAGGAATCACTGGTCCACTGATGATGAAAATGCAAATTAGCAAACCCAGCACAGAAAATTATATGAAGATTCATCCAAAAACTAAAAAAGTATCACTCCCATATATGGTCCAGTGATACTGCTTTTGAGTAATTACCTGAAAGATTCAAAATTAGTATATGAAAGAGATGTTTGTTACCATGGTTTTAATACTTATCACAGGTTGATAAGACTTAAGTAACTATTAGCAGCCTAGAAATCATTCTAGCAATTTGAAGGCAATGCTACATACAACTGTGCCTGACACAGAGAAAAGTCAGTAAGTTTTGAATGAATGAATCAGTAAAATATTAAAAAGGAACTCATGAGACTTTTGTGAGAGACACATGGAAGCGAGTCAAATTGTCCTACACAAACATATCTAGACCAGTTGGTGCCACCCTGACTTGCCAATGGGTTATTGGCAATGTCTGATGGATCTAGGCAAGATCAGCAGAACCAACTTGCCAACCTATAGTCCAAGAGAAATAGAAAACAATGCTGCTATTATAAATCACTATGTTCTTGTTGTTTTTAAGTGAAACCCAATGTCATTAATACCAGTCCAAAGTCTGCTTTTCCTGCTAGTCTTTAATTCCTCCTTGTGGATAAATATAATCCTTCTTTTGTCATGCTGCATCTAGAATCCAGCTCAGGGCCTTGCTAACTATGCAGGACACTGGGTAAATCTCTACTGACAAATACATCCATTCTAGTAATGGTGAACAGAAACACAGTCACTTGCTGCCTGACATTAAGGCAAATGGCTCACTGAACTCAGAATATCTAAATTTGTTAGACTGAGTAGGTTACTCGTAATGATAAATATTCATTGAGCACTTACTATTGGCAGACATTGTGCCGTGTTTCTTGGATCTATTTAGTAATGCTCCATTTAGTAGAGAAGAAATAAAGGCTGCATGCTTAAATGGAGTTCTCATTGGTAAGCAAAAGGGATCTTTTAAAAGAAATTAATATCTGCTCTCAAAGGAAAAGCTGCACTACAGGTAAAGGTTCCCAACTATTCTTATTCTTATTGGGGATTATTTTCCTTCCTCAGTAATATTCTGGGGAGAATTAATCAATTATCCACTAAGTAAGCAGCTAACTATGCGTGACAATCACAGATTTGCTGAATCAATTGGAGAATCTTCTAACCTGGGTCCAAATGCAATGTTCTCGAAGAAAAATCGAGTACACAGAATAGCTGAAGAAAGAACAAAAAGGAAAAGTTACTGGCTGCCAGCTTCTGTAACCCCCTCTTTTTGAACTGCCCTTCATTCCTTCCTTGTTGCATGAAAAGAACCAGCTCTTGTTCACAGCCTGAGGCAGCCTGCTAGACAAATGTGCTTACTGTATGAGGTTTCCGAGCCCACATTATCCCACTGAGGGCTGTGATTAGTCTAGGTTTTGCTGGAGTGGATGGACCCTAGAAAGGACTCCAATAGAGAAGCCATGTCACCACTTCTCTGCATGAATGTTCCCCCAATAAACTATTTTAAATAATGGTGTATGTCCATGCCCGCTTTGAATGGTGGCTTGCCATCACTAAGGGGTCATTTATTTCGTGTTCTTGGAAGGATGAGCAATAGCTACGTCATCACAAGGACAAGGGCCCATCTGAGATGCTCAGTGAAGAGTCTGCATCTAGACCATGGAAAGTCTATGAACATTGCTTATAAAGACAGAAGAAGTGTACCGTCCCAATATCGATGTGTTAGGCCCCATAATTTCCCTGCATTTGTGGACAGACTATCCTAAAAGGGGGGCTGCTCCTCTCAGTATACAAGATTACTGTAGTGTAAGGTGGGTATAGAAATCCAGAGCAATGATTCAGCCTATGAGCTCACACTGGAATTCCCAGATTTGCAAGACCCAAACACAAGCCTTTACCACTTCTACAGACCATTGGTCACATACAGGTCAGCTCCAGAACTTGGCCTCACCAATTCTCTCTCTCTCTCTCTCTCTCTCTCTCTCTCTCTCTCTCTCTCTCTCTCTGTGTGTGTGTCTGTGTCTGTGTGTGTGTGTGTGTGTGTGTCTGTGTCTGTGTCTGTGTCTGTGTCTGTGTCTGTGTCTGTGTCTGTGTGATGAGATACACAGCAGAACCTGCTCTGAGGCCTAAACCTGCTCTGAGGCCTCGAGGTTCCATGAGGTAAGCCAGGACTCTGAAACATTCCTCCACTTCAGCAAGAAATGCAGAAAATATTCTGCAGCAAGTAGATGCTCTTAGAGAGCACAAAGGAGAAGAGTGTGCGATCCCGTGACTGCTGTTTTGTTGAACCCCTTTCCTCATACTTATGCCACCATTGGAACCGAGATTAAGAAGTGCTCAAAGGGAATTCTCCACTGGATGCACTGAGTAAGTACACTCTGCTAAGACATTAAAGATAGTCTTCTTCTAAAGAGTAGCTGGATAAGATGGTGCGGAGCTGGCACTTACCAGCAGTGGATAAGATGGTGCTGAGATTTTCTCATGTTTTGTGCCTGAAAAGAGTCGTCAGGATATAGAAAGAGTTGAGGCAGCACAGTGTGGTGGAAAACACTAGGTTTGAGGGCTAAATGGACTTGGCTTTGAATTTCAGTTAAGACACTGATTAGCTACATGACTCTGAACAAGTTATTTCACATCTCCACACTTGAGCTCCCCTATCACGCTCTTCAAACCAGATGACATGTGCTTCATGGAGACATTGGGAAGATTAGCAACAATAACCCCGAGATGCCTGGCACACAACAGAAGTGAAAAACTGACAGGTGAACATCTAGTCTACAATGTCTCACGTAGAAGGCATCATGGAAATTCCTGAGACTTCTCTCTTCTTGCTTTCTGCAGGAAAATGTACCAATGAATACAAACCCACTCTTTGGGAAAGTCATGGAGAACAATACCTTGAAAATGATCCAACCCACTTTGGCAGGACTTTCTCTTCATGTGCTTTTAATCACGTCGCACTCTGTAATGAAATCTTTGTCACACAGAGACTTGGGACATCAAATGACGTTATGTGAGAAAAAGTTTAGACACAGAATTTCAGTTGGCTTGAGGTGATCAAGAACTGGCCCACTGTTGAGAAGCTTAAATCACCACAGCGAATAAACCCCAACACTGAACACTGCAGATTGGGGAGCATTTTGACCAATTCAAATTTGATGAGAACATGCCCTGAAGATAGTTTAAAATTATGCCTGACTAGTTCTGTTTTCTTCCAAGCGCAGGCATTGCTTTTCTGACAGCACACACAAGGCCCATCCACCTCTGGTGATCGAGATCAGGCCAAGTGTCTCACTCTGATGATACTGGCTTCACTAGAGAATAAACTACGAGTATCCTCTAGGGCTACTCAGGGTAGGAGTTCCTGTTACTATTATTAGGAAGGCCATGGATTTTGGGGGTGACCCTAGCTACACTTGAGTATTGGTTCTACGATGTTGCAGCCAGGTGACCCTGGAAAAGTTATTTCATTTTTCAAGAACTCAGTTTCCACAGTAAAGTGAAGAACATACCAGCCAACATCCAAGGCTTGTGAGAATTAAAGACAATGTCAGGTAAAGTTGGTGGCACATACCAAGTTTTGGAAAATTGTGAATTGTAAGTGTTCATTAGCCATTATCTTACACTACAGAATAAAGTTCTCATGAGTGACAAAAAGGAATCTGTTGCTATTATCCAAATCGCTAAGCAGTATCTCTTCCTGCGAGATCGAGAAAGTGCTCAGGATTATTTTAGATAACAAAAGCATGTATGATCATGAGGGAGAAGCCTGAGCATGTGGGGGAGCCATTAAGAGACAAGAGCATGGACTTTGGAAACCAGGAAAACCAGATTCAAAACAAGTCTTGCCTTTTATTGAGGAAGTGACATGAGCCTCCTATATTTTAGCTCACATGTAAAATGGGGGTAGCAGTCTCTACCTGTCAGGGCTTTGGTTCTCTGCCTCTTAGGTTCTTCATACTGTGCTCTCCCTTGTATAGAGAAGTGGCCCAGGGAAAGGCTGCTGTCTCCCCACTCTGGCACCGGGGGAGGGGGCTGGTTTTCAACCCCTGTTGTTTGCTGCTACCAAAGCAGGACACTGAAGATTGCCTTGGGACTGTTCTGAGAATATATATCTTAAAATAGCTGGAGCTCATAAGTAGACATCTGCTGGCACCTGCTTGGAAGTGGACATGTGACTTCTATGTGTTGGAGTGAGTGTGGATATTGGCTGTGAGGTAAGACAAGAGTACGTGCTGATAAAATGCAGGATGCAATACTTCTTGTTCAACACTTTTCCGTGAGTACTATTCCAGCTGCTTATTCTTAACCACACTAAGAGATGCTATGGATTATAACAAAGCAAAGCCTGAATCAACATAGTTGAGAATGCTAGGAATGATTTATAAATGTGGATAGCAATTAAAATCACCCAATCATGTCCAAGTCTGTTCTCACATGCATGCTGCTGTTACACCTTTATGCTGCACTAGCTGTTATGTGTATGGGCTAAGCGGGCAGTACCTCAATGATGACACCTTCTGTTGCAATTCAAGGGCTGATACTCAAACCATGAGCAGCTGGAGTCAAGCTTTGGCATCTTACTCTAGATCAGTAACAACCTAGTAAGAAAGTAGCAGTACTCTTCTGGCATAGGAAAACACCCATTTCTCCTTCTCCACCTTCTTCTTTAAGTACACTCACACGCATGGGTCCTGAGAAATTCTTCCACCCACATCTGCAAGCTGCACCAGAGTTTGAGACCGAACAAGTGTGATGACTTTTTACAAGAAAGAATGTTGGTCACAAGGTGTCACATTATCATCCTCCTATGGAGAAGCTTGGTTAGTTTTCTAAAAATGCAGAAAGACAAAGAGGCAAAATAACTTCAGAAAGGGGTGTATGTGGTGGGGATATCTGGACATCTTACAAAGCCACAAGTTCTAAAGGCCACATAAATGCTCCCTGTCCAGTTGTGCCTTCAAATCACAGGGCATCTCCCAAAAAGGCCTGGGAAACTAGCATGGTGAGATTTCTGCATTGACAACCAATCTTAAGCAATGGGCCCTATGCCAATATGTCTGTTTTCTAGGGCACCGATTCCAATTCTGTAAGCTCATTAGAATCACCTTGAGATTTTTTTTTCAAAGCACCTATGTCGAGTCTCTACCATAGCAGATTTTGTAAGTTTGTTTCTTTTGGAAGGTTTTGATCTCATGTTAGGTTCGGTATCAATACGTATTGTTTCAAAGATCCTCAGGTGGTTTTGACATGGAAAAAAGGTTGAGGATCACTAATCTAAAGCAGTTATTACTCAAATATAGTCCATATATTTAGAGTTGGTCTAGGAACTATGTCACTAAGCTCATTTTTCATTCAGCTCAGCTGAGTTTCCCCAGCAAGGCAGTAATACTTTTTAGGTGAAGGAAATGGTACATTATTTACAATCTGACACAAGCTCTTTATATAGCCATGGACTAGTAACAAACAATTTCAGACGCAGCACCAATCCATGGGCCACAATGAGACATGCCGTGTAGTGAAGTTCAGCAAAAAAGGGGCCCCTAAACATTTTCAAAAGTGCACTATTTGTCAAAGCCCAACTTTGATGGGATCACACTGCTCTGGAAAGCTAGCACAGACTTTCCCAAGGCGTACTTGTGAGATGTGAAGAGGGAGCCGGAATAAGAACTTTCCAAGAGGTAGGAAATGTGGTTTATCATAGCACTGCCTGAAGTAAGAGTATCCTAATCTGCAAGGCTCCTCCAAATCTTAAATATGGTTATATGCATTGTGACTCTCTTTGCCATGTAATTTGGGAAACGCATATTTGACTGTAGGATCTTTCTTTAAACAAACATATCTTATATAAACAGTATTTCATAACACGTAATTGGAAATAATAAATCCATTGATTATCTAAGTGTCTGAGAAAAATTGTAGAGTTCCTCCCCGCAGTCTCCTCTACCAGGCAAACAAGTTATTATTTTAAAACAAAGATAGTATGGACGCTTCAAGCAGAGGCACCAGCACATTTTTGTGTACCTCCTTAGTGAAGAAAAACGTCTATACATTAGGCTGGCGTTGGTTTGGGAAGTCGGTGAGAAGTCATTCAGGTTATGCGTTTATGGGATTCAGAGCCCAGTTTAGCTGGCTCACGCTGTGCCAGCTTAGAAGGGCACATTTTCTTAAATGGTTGGACAACTAGCTATGAAAAGAAAATAAAAAGCAATCGGAGGAGCCAAGCCATCATACTCAGGAACATCTCAGCAACATGATCCCTGAAGTAATATCTCTGGGGTGCATCAGGCAGCTCTTACGCGGATAGAACATTTCCAGATGTTTCTCAAGCATACTTTAGTTTTGACCTTGATTTTAAGAAGTGTGAAAATCAGAACCATACACTATCTGGTACACTTTCAGAGCCCTTCCCAGAGCAGTTGCCATATTAAACATATACCTGAAACTGGCTGTCAGTGCTGGATTCACACAGCAGAAATATCTACCCATGATATTAACAGAAAGAATATTTGGTCTTGAGAAAATACCACCACTACAACGGGCACACCTAAGCTCAAAGGAGATGAGAGGTCCTGCTGCTTTAAAAAGTGAATCATATTCTCAAAGGATGAATGGTTATTAGTTTCCACTGTAAAAGCCAGCCTAGAGGCTGAACTGAGATGCATATATTCAATAAGAGAATAATAAATGCTCATCCTGCCCTGAAATTGAATTATTGACTGCTAAGTATACTTCCTTGATTAGATTATGAGTTTTCCAGAGAGTAGAAGTGATCCTCCAAATATGACATAATTTCATGTCTGCTGCCATAAGGTGAAGAAATAGGAGGGTACAGAGAACATGTGGTAATGCCATTGCTGGCTGCCTAATATTATTACGGCATAACAAGTTGTCTTCTAAAAAGCAATTGACATGTAACCAAGAGAAACACACTGGAACACTTAGTGGGAAGAGGATTGGGTTCATTCATTGCTCATCAAGAAGGCCTTTAGATTTGTAGCTTTTATTTGGACCGATTATCTGTATCCTTCTTGGGACTTTGCACTTAAGCTGCCACTTGATTCATTGTGTAAAGGAAGCTCTCTGGTATCATTTGTCATCTTCCGGGTCATAAAACAAAGGCAGAGTGACCCTAAGTTATACTGTCTAACAAAAAGATTAAGTATAAAGTCTTTTATATCTGTTCATAGTAATGCAAACATATGACCCCATATTTTTCTAATACAATAGTAATACATCCTCAATTCCCATCGTAAGGGGGACACATTAAAAACCCAGTTAGATCTTTCCTAAAAGAGAATGTCAGGTGCCAACCATCAGAATTTCTTACTCAATTCTACACTAGTGATGAAAAGATTTAATAGCAATAGTTCAGTTTTATCAAACTATTAATGAATTAACACTGATTCACTTTTCTCATAAGGAAAATAAGTATTAAAGTGAGAAAGATACAACCATAGGAATGGGAATACTGTAAATGCAGATAAAGAGAAAAAACATTTCCCTCAGCATCCCCCTTAATATTCTTCTTTTTCCTCTTCTATTTATGTAAGACTGGTATTCATGTTGACATCTATTGTTTCTGGGGTAAAGAAAGCCAGGCATTATCAGAGTAACACCATTTTTATAGTTACCAGTGTACCCCCTTAACACGCAGCACAGAGTTTTGCTTCCTCGCGGTTGGTGAAAGCTGTGATACTTCATTATTAGTCTCCAAAACAGATTCTCTTCCACTCCAACCAATCCTACTATAGTTGGAAACTTCTCTGGATAAAAAGGTTATGGATGTCCTGAGGGAGATGGAATATAGCTCACATGAAAACAGGCATATATGAAATAGGTCACATGTCTGATTAAAAGATAGTGACAAATTTTTGAGCTCAGTAAAATGTTCTTCTATCCCAGTTTACTATTTCAGGCAGAATTTTCAATCCTAAAAGAAAACACTAAACATCCATGATTTATTTGTCTCTGTTGATTTTCATCATTACCTACTCATAAACTTGTGTCTTCTGGTGGGATTCTTTTGAACAGTTTTCAAACAAGTGGATGGGTGGCATTTAGAAAGCTAGAGCTGTGGTCATGATAGATTGGCTTCCACGAGTGACTCTAAATCAGTGATTTCATTTCACCACACAAGGCATAGAAAGAGCAAGTGAACAAAGGAACAAAGCTATGAAGATTATACTTTATCTTGCCAAAAGGCTCCTGGAACGCTGAGAAAAAGATTTTAGTAATGATCTCCACTTTCTATGCAGCTTTCTTATAACAAAGAATCCTGCTGGGGCTGGGCCAAATTAGACTCTCAGATATTTGTATGTGCTTCTTCAGCCAAATCCCAGTACTCACATAAGTACTCACTTACAATCGTAAGTGTTTTTTATGGAAATAATCACATGGCTGAAAATCACAAGTATTTGGGACAGATTAATTTTTTTCTTTTGGAATTGGCTGTTCAAAAATAGAAACCTGCTTTTGACAAAGTATAATCTGGCATTAGTGTGTCCTGAAAAGCTAATGAGATATTTCTTTCCATCTTTGCATGTTTTTACATGAATTGTGAGGCTCCTGGACATAATACAAGAATGTCTTCAATAGATAAATGACTGTGAACAATGTTAACAAAGTTATCTGTATCAAAACTCAGGTGGCTATAAACTATGGAAATAACCAGGCTTTTCTAAAGCATTGTCAACAAAGTGAAAAACCAAAGCTTTTTTCCTATATTAAGGCAAAAATAACTTCATTTTGTCAGTTCGGTATGAGAAAATCAAATTAATTCAAGTTTTATCAGCAGACATCTAGAACTTTTTGATCTGATTTAATCATGTCTACAACTTGTGTAATTTAAAATTTTATTTTTCCCAAAGTTAAATGACTTCATTGTTTTACTTGAGGGTTTCTGACACTGTATAAACACCACCTTGTTAGAAGAGGTCATCCAGGCAGGTCAGCCTTACAAAGGCTGAACAATGCCTGGCTTAGCCACTGCCTTCTCCTGCAGTGACATTGGTAGACAGCCACAGCCAATGTCAATTAAGGTCCCATGCTTTGGCACAGAGACCCTGAGAGGAAGTAGCTCTTCAGCACGCTTTCTACTAGAATAAAATGTTTCCATGCACACAGAGTTTAGATCTAAGATACTGTCCACTTCTAATAAGGAAATCTTTAATTTCTTCAAATTATAACAAAATGTTACAGCAACTTTAAGAGAAAACTGAAGACTATACCTTATGGCATTTAGAAACTAGTCTTGCAAAATATCTCTCATGTTACCAGAATAGTTCCTGAACCCTTCCAAAGCCACAGTTACTTCACCTCCTGGATACGACAAGCTTCAGGACCCTACATGAAGCAAGTAGGTTAATTTCTTGTCATTGTTTCCTTATTTACCCAAGGTTTGTTCCACATTATGTTTTCTTAAGGTCTTCTGGAGCCTGTTAATCTGTACAGAGATCAAGTGTTTTCATTTACAGGCCTGGGTTCCCCACTAGCTTCTGGACTCTTGTTTGAAGGGGTACAGTATGATAATGAATAATGTTAAAAATGTCACCCCCAAAATACCTGTAATTAATTTAATACTATTTACAAATAATTCATAGAAATAAGATGGAAAATATTAGCTTCAACATTCCAGAAAACCTGGCAGGAAGGTAAAACCAAGGGAAATCTTCAGTCTGAAAGAAGACAATGCCTGTCATCAGAGTACACAAGTGAAAACATGACAGCCATATTCACCAAGATGGCAGCCACTCAATATATGGGTGAAATGACAGATTCAAAACTGTCCAGATCTTATGGAAGAGAATTTAACTGCTACCCATTTTCTACAGATCTCTACTTATCTGAAAACTTTCATAACAGTATTTACAATACACTCCAGGTGGTAAACAAAAATTAACAAATCCTTTCAGAAGTATTTATAATAAAAAGATGAAGATCTTAAATTTGTTCAACTGTTATTTCTTAATCCAAAGTATTGTTAAAATGATTTTAAGTTTCTGACCAATTGTTTGACTAAATTTAAGCAGAGCATCTTAAATCATTTTTTTTGTTACCCAACCCAATTTTCATTTCTTTAGGCTAATTTTCAAACACAGAAATGTCTGCATGTATGAATACACACATATAGGATTTGAGACAATCAGGTAGAAAATAGGGAAATGTCTTACATATACTGAAGTAATTGTTACTGGTGTTTTTGTTTTCACTCAAATCAAATTCATGTTAGTATCTTCTCTACTAAACCGCCAAAAAGATTCATTTTACTCACTGTAATTGGTCACCATTTCTACCTGCAGATGAATAAATGTCGTCATCAGAACTCACACCCAAAGTGGATAGCTTGAATACCATAAGTACGAGTAGAAAATAAACACAAATGTTCTACTATATTGCTGAAATACAATGAAACACAGACACATACAGATTTCTAACTTTCTGCCAATAAATACTTAACAGTATTTGGAAAAAAAAGAGAAGGGGAAAGTTTGAGACGTAAAACTTCACTTCCCAAACCATGGACTAGAGTCCACTTGGAGTAATTTCTTTACATGCCAAACTACAAACAAAGTCAGGTGGCAATATTTTTTAAATCAGAAAAACAGTTGTAATGAGTGCTCTCATAATGCTGAAAACAAGCAATTTGAAAAAGGAACAAAGTCACTTTTAGGAAACACTTAAGAATCATGTCTGGAACAGTATACTCCAATTGCCAAAGGGCAGGTAAATTTTGTCACTTCTGACATTATTCATTGGAAAACTGCATCAATAGTATTTTTATTAAGAGAAAATGGGCTGTTTTACAGTAAGCACTTAATTAGCCTAAACATTATGTACTCAGATGTTATTTTGGAAGTTGAAATACACACAGATGGCACTTTTTGATAATGTTAAACAATAATCCTGTTCAACATATGCAAAATTGTTGGGAAAAAATTAGTAAATACCCTTGCTGGCCAGACGAGGTACTCCAGATACAGATTTGTGGCAGGAATGAGAATGAATACCTTATTAATGTGATTTAAGTAACAGCAAGTAGAGTTGTCCAAACCTGTACTTGAACTGAAAAGAAAAACAAACTACTCATGATGACCTTGAGGCATGCATTTCACCATGGCAAAGTGCAACTGGACGTGCATTACATGGGTGGTCTGCGCCTGCTTCGGCAAACCAAGGAGATCACGGACATTCTTCCAGCGCAAGGCAAAAGCTTTATGGAGTGGAGGAGAGCTAGAAAATTTGAAACACTCTCGTCATTAGTTCATTTTGGAAGTGTCATTCCTCAGCTGACTGTTGCTTCAGGAATGCAGGCGATGGAAACAGACTTGACCAGATGTTGGCTACAGGAGCAAGCAACTTTAGCAGCCAAAACAGGGCTGTATCATGACATCAACTGAAAAAGGTTTCAGCTGCAAAAAGCAGGAGGCTGCTGCGCGCTGTGCCAGAGATGACTGTATTATACAGCGCTCTACCTGAGACTGCATAACACATTCACCCGCGAGCTGGGGGGCCTCCTAGCTAGAGCAGAGGCCAAACAACATGTAGCACACCAGAGGGCAATGCACAATCCAAAAAGAAAAAGAAAACAAAAAGGAAAGAGAAAGAATAATAAAAGGAAAACAAGCAAAAACACGCGTCTGTCGTGCACAAACCTTCGGGCTCTGTGTTCTCTTTGTGGTGTACTTGCTTCAGCGGGCAGCAGAAGATTTCGTGACACTTAGCACGAAAGGGGGACTCTTTTTTCTTTAATTCCGCGGATTGGATGGAATCTTGCCGTAACATAATGTATTCCTGTGTGCCAGGGGGGGCGTCATCCAGAACTGTGGTCACCACATAACAAAATGAACTCAAGTTAGAGCTTCATCAAACCAGAGAACGTCTTACATCAAACTTACTCCCAGGGAAGAAGACTAATGAAACAACATTTCCACACAAAGTTTCCAAGAAGCACATCTAATAAATCGGTGATTTTCTCTTTAGGGGCTGAGTTTAAAATACTAATGCCCTGGGAATAGCCCCTCAAGCGCTAGTACAAAGAAAATGCAACATTGCAAAATCGTACTATTGGTACAAAAGTATTTTACTATTGACAGCTAGGTTGTATCTCAACACCAGGCAGTGCTCACGTGCCACAATTTGAGATGCAACGTAAATATCGGCAGATGAAAAGTGGCTGCTCTGGACCAATTATCAGGGAGTTGGCTCTGAGAGTTCTTTTCTCTGTCTGCTCATGGTACAGAAAGACCTGACTTACAACATATACTGAGTCTGATAGATGAGTAAGAGTGTCGTCATCAGAACTCATAACCAAAGTGGATAGCTTGAATACCACAAATATGAGTAGATCAATGCAAATGCTCTATAATTTTGCCAAAGTAGAATTAAACAGAGATACATGTAGGTTTTACTCTTGGATAGCCAGAGATCTGGGGTTGTGGCAAATATTGTTCAGATGTTCAATACCCCTTAATCATAAACAACAGTGGATCAAAAGTCTATTTTGTTGGATTGTAGAAGAGCAGACCGTGGCTTAATAATCTTGGCCTTAGATATAAACCAGGTTCCTCTTAGTGTGCATCCTTTTTAGGGCCCTTGTGTGCACTTAAGCAGGACTGTGCATCTGCTGTTCTGGTTTCCCTACAAAAACCAGGTGTCTGCCCTTACAGGGTTTACTGCTGCATTCTTTAGTCTGAAAATTACTCCAAAATCTGCGTGCAAATTTGGTCTGCATTTGCAGAAACAGAACTGACCCCAGAATGACTTTTTCTTTCACACCCTTCCCAATGAGGCCATTTCATTTCACCAGAAGTGAGTCAGTGCTTCCAAAGCTGTGATTAATGATATTGTGACTCATTTTCCTCCCCCAAATGCATACACTTAACATGCATTTAGAAGGACTAACACCACCAGCAGACTTCTTCTAGGGAGACCGATGCTGTGGTGTTTTGTAAACCAACAAACATCTTATGACTGAATTAAGATAAGATCTGTAGCTTTTGCATTTGGCAAACATTCCTAGGTCATGGCTAGCATCTTAATGCTCTTTAAGAACTTTCTTCATGTTGAGGGAAAGATGTCTAACAACTCACATAACTTTTAAATTTTTACTACAAGTTTAGAACAAGTTCTTGATAAATTGGCTATATGTGGAATTGTTGTCTTCCATTAAGTCATTAAATTATGCAAGAAAGTGATGAATATTTTAGTCACTTCTCTGTTTTCCTCTAGCATTTTGCAGCAGTAATCAAAAATATTAAACAGACACACCACCACAGTTTTTCCTGGCAGCGAATTCTCCCTCATCAACTAGGAATGTTACTATAACTTCTAGGATCTTCTTGTTCAATGCACATCTTTGCTAGCGACAGCTGCTATTTGAAATATTTGCAACCATTTCCTGCCATGAGCAGATAGTTATGATAATATAGACACTTATCAGATTCTAGTATCATAGCTGAAAAACAAATTCTGGTTTTACCATCCCAAATATTTAAAGAAAACCTGTAAATTTGGAACTCTTAAAAAATAACCACCCACGATTATATGAAAACTGTGAAATTCCATCTTCATGCAGGGCTATACAGGAAACATATTTTAAAATTATAAGTCACCTGGAGGATAAGAGAGAAAAAATGACTTTTGGTCAATGCATAGGGAACTTGTTATTCAGGAGTATGTGGTAAACATCAGTAAATTGTATTCCATTTTCATTGTTCAGTACCAACAATGATGTCACAAATAGGCATTTCTGGAGATTAATGGAGGACTGAAGTGAATAGCCTTTGGCTGACACTCCAGCCATCAGCTTTTCCCAGCTGGTCATTAATTCAAAGAAAATGCCTTGCACCACCATCATTGTTTAATTACATACAACTGGTTATCTGTAACACACAACAAAATTCTAGGGAAAGCAACATGCTGACTGATACAAGAGCTGACCCCCAAATTCATCACAGTAGTGAAAGCATGAAGGTCACAAAAGTGCTGCATAATTGCTTTCCACAAAATTCCCTCGCTCTCCTGTTCTTTCTTTAAATTGAATTTAGCAAGTGCAAAAGGTGCCAAGATGAGAGCATTTAAGGAGCCATCTGAGTAATAACCACCAGCACAAAACAGTTCCTTGAAAATTGTGAACATCTGGGAGTTAGTAGCGCCACTTTGGGTTCCAGGCTGTCTCTACTCGATGGCTCAAACATCAGTCAACTCATGCAAAACAGAAAAAACAAAACAAACAAAACAAAACAACACAACTAATAGTCAATCTACTATTATTTGCCACTGACACATGAACTGTACACATTTTGAATTGTCTAAGGAGAAGAGGCATTTTATAAGCCACATGTCCCTTGGGTCTATAAGCTTTCTGAACTGAAGGGTACTTTGGATGAACAACTGAAACTATTATATGTAATCCACTTGTTCCCAAGGCTCTCTCAGGTAGAAGAGTCACTATATGCACAAGTGACAGCAACAGGAGAGAAGAATGACTTCCTCTAGGACTCCAGCACAAAGTGAGGTTCCACTTTCCTGAAAAGGGGTGAGAATGTAGTGCTTCCAAGCGTCAGCATCTCTGGAAAGTCTTCGTTAGAAGACTCACAAAGAAGTCAGCTCATCAAAACAGGAAAATGGGAGTCTTTTTTCTATGGGTCAGTCTGAGGTTTTCAGTCATTTTCCCTTTCTAGCGTATTCCCTTC